>LPNX010397954.1:36773-129242 GCA_001517045.1 Pseudotsuga menziesii
ATTCATGTAATATAATATGTTACTTCACTTACTTGTTCTTGTCTCTTGTCTCTGTTTTATATTTATGTTTTAGTATGTATTATTGGTAACCTTATGTGATCTGTGAGATTACCACATTGGTTCCGTTGCCTGTAGTACATGTCTGAAATGTATGCAAACAGATGATACCAGAGCAGGAGATTAAGGACTGGTGGGAACGTAAAGTTGCAAACTATTTGCAGAATTACGCACGAAGAAACAGATTAACAATCGCACAAGTAAAAGAAATATTCTTCACAGAAACACATGAGAAGTTTGTAGAATCAGTGCCCCAACTTCTAAAGAAAATCCTGGATGAGAAATCCGGAAGGGACTAATGAACAACAGTTGCTGGAAAAACTGATCCGAGGAGGTAGAACAAACTTGTTGGAGTGGTTCGAGAAAATCACCGACGACTTTTGTGAGGAACAAGTAGTCGAAGACAGAACTTCGGTGGAAACCGTCAAGGATAAATTTTACACAAACCTCACTGAACAATTTATGTGTTCCTTACCGACCTTGTTGTTCAAATTTATGATCGAGAAAGTAGTAGGACATATTGTCGAACCTCGTCCATCACTTCAAAAAATACCATTAAACTCTAACTGGGCGGAAAAGCAAAAGAAGTGGGAAAAATTCATTGCAGAAAGGGAGTGGGAATACTTCCTAAGCAAGTAGACCGAACCATCCTGGCTTTCTAAAAAGTGTCGGGTAGGCTATGGGGGGGTAGCTGGTCATATGTCGAGATAAAGTAGAGTGTATTCTAGTCGACTAGAAGCAAATACCATTCACCAGTAATGAGAAGTCGACCAAAAAGGAAATCAAAAGAATAGTATCACACAACAGTATGTCGGACATTCAGAAAATAGAGAGAAAAGAGAGACAACAAAGGAGGGAATCAAGACGAGAACGAGCCTTAGCGCTGCATAGAGGAAAGAGTCCTAGGGCGACCGACCAAGAATGGAATCCGCCAAAGTCGGGCCATGACCGACATGAATAAGGCGTGGAAGAAGAAGTGTCCCCTACAGACGAAAAATTGTTGATAGAGCAGCTAGAAGCTCTCCAATTAAGAGCTCCCCATGAAGGAACAACCCTCTCTCCGTTGAATCCATGTGCCCGGATACAAACTATTGTCGAAGAGGACCTCCGACTACGAGCTGGTGACTTTGGTATATGGATTCAACTAGACGACGAAACATACACTGGACGACACCTCATTATTCGTCGACCAGAGGAAGGAAATTGGGTTACCTTTCAAGCGGTACCCTCCAACCGAAGTATCCACTTACTCTTATCGACACATGAAAGATCACCCCCCCACCAAATACAGCTTTGGAAGACACAGAACATTCAAAACTACGGACAAATAGTTGTAGTGGGCCATCGACAGTAGAAGTCGACATCAACCGACTGTCGGTCGAAGAATAATCGACAACCGACAAGAACGAAAGTTCCGTCAACCATAGTCCCGCAGAGACGAATAAACCAATAACCCCACAACCCCCACCCCCACCTCCACCTCCACCACCGCTGCCTCCTGAGAGCAGTGGCAGTGATTCCGACATGGGTCACGGATCAACTCACATTCCTCTATATGAGGGGGATGAGAACCCCAGACGACACTAGTTCATCTGCGAATCGACTTGGGAGGCTAACCAAGTTACGGACGAAGACAGACAAATGGCACAGTTCGTCGGTGCCTTGAGGAAAAGGGAATTGACTTGGTATATGACCTTTTCAGAAAGGAAACCTAGAGCAATGAAATCTGAGATCAAAGTGCATTTTTTATCATTTTTCAAAACTCCAGATGCCAAACACCTGGTAGCGAAAAAACTAAAAACAACATCACAGAAGCCAGCGGAAACTGTCTGTCACTATGATAAGTGTTGGAAAGACTTTCTGAGCCAGCTGGACTATGTTATAGATGAACAATTACTAATCCAGTGGTTTCTTGCAGGGTTATCTCAGAAAGTTCACCGACACATTAGTCTAGAAACATTCAAATCCTACGAAGATGCGCTTACAAAAGCTCTCCAAGTGGAAATGGATGGGGACATACCAGCCTACTCCACTGATCACAGATTGGAAGAACAGTTGGAGAGTGTGTAGAATTATTTAAAGGAGTTAAACCTCAAAAATCGGGATATCTGGTGCACCAAGTGCTCAACGGCCGGACACTCCAAAGACAATTGTCGACAGGAATACAGCCGACAGGACGTTCAATTCGTATAGATGAAATATTTTTGCGACATTTGATAGGAGCATGGGGACCACTCGACAAAAGATTGCCCTTTCAACATGAAGAATGGAAAGGCATCCTGGTGTGCAATCTGCGAAACTAAAAATCATAACACAGCCGACTGCCATTTGAACCTGAAGAACCGACATAACTACTATGCAGTCTACCAAACCAATGCAGTTGCACAACATAATGAGCAAAACAACTTACCAAACAATCAGAATGGTAATAGATATTAAGGACGGAGATATGAGCGTCGGTATGACAATCGATGTGGAGGCTACGGAGGAAGAGGTCGATTCCCTGGGAATAGTGACAACCGACCACGTCGACCCATCCAATGCTTTACATGTTATAAGGAGGGACATCGATATGCATACTGTCCATATAAAAATAGAACTGACCTCATATTTTGTACTCATTGTGGAGTAGGGGATCACTCACTAGAGGATTACCCTACCATGTTGGAAAAAATAAATACAAAGAAAAATGTTAATGTCTTGTCGTGTGTGCAAAAAAATAATGTAATAAATACAAAAAAATTTGCATATTGTAACTCGACAAGGAACAAAAACAGGAAGTGATAATCCAAGAATCATAAAAAATAAAAGAGAAAAATGTCTATCTTGATCCACTTAAAGAAAAACAAACATACAAAGAAGTAACCAATGTATTCAAAGAATTTGCACGACAAGAACAAGCTCACGACACTCGACATAACACAATAAACTAATTAATACAACTCATACAAAAAGACAACTTAGTCTCTCAGTTCATAGACTTACTTTATGAAATTAAACATAACTCCTCTGAAAAACAAACAAAGAATGTATGCAGCTTAAATCAAAAAGATAGACGTGATGCCGACCCACTTGTCGACCTGGAAATCGAAGGATACCATGTCCGACAAGTAGTGCTCGACTTTGGATCACAAGTAAACATCATGACTCGTGACACTTGGGAACAAATGGGCAGAACTCGACTCTATGATTCAGGCATATACCTAAAACTAGCCAACTAGGGCATAAGTGAACCTATCGGAGTCTGGAAAAACGTCGACACAACTATAAAAGGAATCTCGACCAAGGTCGACTTCGAAATCATTGACCCTAAGGAAGGATCCAGTTCCTTCCCAGTGTTAGTAGGTTGACCTTGGGGTATAAAGATGAAAGCATCAATATCCCTGGATAAAGAGAGAATCAAATTAAAAGAAAATGGACAAAAGGTCATTCTACCTATTCACCCATCTCAAGGAGAACCTTGGACTGAACCTATCGATGAAGAAGTCGATGTCCGACAACTCTACCAAATTCGAAACAATGCAGATTATACAGAACCTAATATCTACGGAGAACTTCATTTAGGCAACCAAGACTCAGTTGGTTATAATTCAGACGCAGAATTATATGATTGGAAGATCGAGAACTACGAAACACAAGCAAGATGGTGTTGGACTATTCAGAAAGTGCAGACAAAACCCACCCAACAGTGCTTCATAGTGTCCATTGTCCCAAAAAAAAATGAGAAGAAAACTAGGGAATACCCTACCTTACAACCTACCAATGTAAATACTACACAAAGACCAAGATACAAGGAAAGGGAATCACTAGTCATGCATGTTATAGCTGATTTTACCACTACAGGTGAATCACACTTGTATGGCCTTCCCTTGTCCCTCTGTAGACTCCTTAGACCCCTTGGACCATTTTTTGTCCTTTGATGTTTCCTTGACGATCCCTAAAAACATGTGAAAATTAATACACGCGACTTTTAAACCTGTAATCGCGTATATACACGAGTTTGACCCCTAAAACTGTGTACATCGAGATGTGTGCATAATCCAAATCCTTTTGGATTTTTCCTTGACATGGATCCGACTCACTTGACTCCTGGCCTTCCCTATGCCTTCGGATCGCTCGGATTCGACCTTTCATTACCCCTTTGAAAATCTATATAAGGAACTCTATGGTACATTGAAGGCATATGAGAGAATTGAGAGCAAAGAAACTATAGTCCATTGTTGACGGAACTTGTGCTTGAGTCTGCATCCCTTTGTCCCTTGGAGCACTTTTTTGTTCTTCCCAAGCTTTCCTTTTGCTTGTGAGCTTGCTATCGAGAGATGGAGGATTGAGGTGGTGGAGGCCCAAGTGGGGGATTCAGTTTCTCCGATTTGCAGACGTGCCGACAGAGGTTGTATCCATTCTAATCGTTGATTTTGTATTAATAGAAATATATTTTCCTGTCCAATAATGTATGTTTAAATGAATATTTTATCCATGGATGTTTTCAAATGCTTATACATTGTTGATTATATATGCTAGAATAGATCTAATACCAATATATATAGTATGCTCGTATTGTTTACTTGTTGTTGAGGAAGTGATTTATCAATTCAAGCGGAAGTTGGAAAGCTCAACAGTGATCTACTTCAACCGTCCAGAATAAGGTACAAGGTCTGATCCTTTAGTGTTAGATATTTGATTTCTATTGCATATTGGTAAGGATTGATTTTTGAAGTCAAGCTGTCTGTTGTGGTACCCCAAGCCATAGGAATTTCTCTCCATAACAGAATTTGTGACTTTGCTAGGGAGTTCCTAGTAGTTGTCCTTTGGGGGTTTTCTATCAGCATTCAATGACTTTGAATTGCTCTTTTTCTCTTCTTTCTGTGTCGAGTCTAGGGGCATGTTTGCCTAGTAATGTCTGATTGGTGTGAAGTTTGTCTCATCTTGTCTACTTGCCTTTATTTTTATGCACCTTTCTTCCTGTACGTGAGTTTTGAACTCACAGTCGCATATATACGCGGGTTTCACTGCTATTTCTGCGTACACATGCGGGTATACTACGAACAGTAGCGTATGCCCTTAGTTTTTCCTTTTAGAAGAAGTTGAATGGTTGTTGGGTGAATTTTGATGATTGCTGAGTCTCCTTTGATATGCCAGAGTCTGTATACACCTCTGTTTCTGACCAGAGACATTTTTTTTTAGAGTAAATTTCTTTTTTAAGAATGTTCTTGTCATTGCATTTTTTATTTTTTGTTTTGGGATTAGTGCATTAGACTTCTTTTACCTTAGTGATTTGCTTGAGTGCTTCTTGAGTGTGCTTGCAGAGTCTGGGGTTGTAGAATCATTCTTTTGCTTTTATATCTCATTTTTATTTCAATAAATCCAAAAATATTTGCTTATCATCATGCATTGCATTTTGCATTTTGCATAGTACTTGCACTAGAGTTGTTTGGAGTATTAATCAAGATTTCATATAGGAAAGCTTGCATTTATCATTTGGAGAAAATTGTGCATTTCACGTAGTAGCATACCCTATTTTTCATGGACACAATGCATTTGCACTGATTGTTAGGTGTGCATTTTACTCAATGTTGTGTCATAACGCCATTAGTTGCACAGCCATATACCCCTTTTGAGTAATAAAACCAATTAAAATCAACGCTTAATTCAAATGAACTACACTGTTTTATTTGATAGGGTTCACCAACAAGATTAGGTTTTAGGGTCTTGGAATAGTTCATTGTGAGTTAATTCTCCAAGACCACTAAACAACAACATGTATGTGTTTGTCCAGGTGAGTGTGTGAAATTCTTTGATATAACCAGTGTTTCTTAGGATCCTCCTCTCAAAAGGGAGCTAAGCACGAGGCAGTGTGAGCAGTTATTGATTGGGATGACCCCTAGTCATAACTGAGTAGCACCGGAGATATTTCCAGGATTGTATTCGCATCTGGGGGCTCTTTCGAGAGTTTTGGGCTTTGCTACCCTGCCCATATGGTCAATCATGCCTGCGACTGTCCGCCTGAGCATTTATTATATTGAGGTGACCTTAGTGACCTTACCTAGGATATCGAGGGGGTACTTTGTAGGGGTTATTCTACGGGTGTCCTGGCCAGGTTGGGGTCGAACAGCACAGTCGCTTTACGCGTTGAAGCTGAGGGCCACAATAATTGGTTACGTATCTCCGCTTGTTGTGTATGGGACTCTCAAGCCTCTCCTAGGCGAGACATACATGCCTCATTCGGTAGCGCACTTATCCTACCCTTGATTGCTTGTGTTTGGCTTTAGATTTTATTAGTGATTTCTTTGTGCACGATAGCTTGCCTCGGGTTTGCGTAAATAGAGAGTCTTTTATATTTTAAGTCATTGTGGATTCGGGTGCAGCTCCTCGTCGTTCTCGTTGTTTAGCAGCACTTCCGCCTTCTACATCTCCTCCTCCTTTGGGAGAGAGAAATAGAAATTCTAGGCGGACTACTTCGCACATTGATTCACACACCATGGGAGACCATACGGAAGGTATTCTTGAACCACCTTCTCCCATTCATGTGGAAGATGGGGATTTCACTCCTAACTATGATCCTTCACCTGATTTGACTAAGTTAGGTCCTGTGATTTCTGAGACAGGAACCTTTCATGATAGACCTACTTACTCTAGGGTTGATTCCACATTGACGCATCGCCGGTATGGAATGTCGGAGGATGATGAGACTCATTTTGAACCCACAAGCACTAGTTATGGTAGTTATGGTATGTCTGGTTTTTCCACACATTATTTGGTATTCCATGTCGAATCTGAGTTTGAGCCTAACACTATGCCTGGGGGTACTCTCATTCCTTACCATGCAGAGAGGTTTGGGAGCACAAGTCACATTGCACCTTCCATCCCGGTGGTGGAAGTTACATCACATATTCCTCCTAGGTCCAGGGTTAGTGATCCTATTAGGATACCAGATCCGAGACGAGTGACTATTGAGAATAGTACATAGATAATTACACAAATTCCTTCGTCCTCTGTCCCTAGTTCTTCAAATGTTCACCCTCCACCTCATTCACATGGTCCTTCGGGTCGGAATGTTTCTACGAGTTATGTCCATACTGCGGTTACTAGACCGATTGTGTCTCAGGTACATGCATCACCCGTTGTTTCAGGAGGTCATGCTCATACTTCTAGAGGTCACATTCCTACTTTCGGAATGTATATTCCTACATCCGGAGCATATATTCCTACTTATGGAGTGTCTCAGGGGACATCTCATGCGATGACTTATGGACCCTATTATGAGACGCAGTATAGACAAGGTTCTTCACCTTATGGGGGCGGGTATCAACAACCTGCTTACTCTCCAAATTACGGCTTTGTAGCTCCGAATAGTCAAGGTACACCATGCTATGGTGCTTCCATGCCACCCTATACGAGTCAAACAGGAGGAGGGCACTATGGCCAAGGCTATGGTGCTAATTAGACCTATGTGAATCAGAACTATCAGGGAGCGGTCCATCGACCTCGTCATCCTAGGCTCCCTTTCCTCGCAATGCTGAATCTTCCTGACTTGTCGAGATTGATGAACGATCCTATAGCTCATGACCCGGCTTGGCCGACTGTCCCTACTAAGCTTCCCTCGGACATACCCAAATTTGAGGGCACACCAGGAGAGGATCTGAGCGAACATGTTCCTACCTTCCACCTATGGTGCCCTTCGAATTCCTTACACCAAGACTCCATTCGTTTAAGGCTCTTTCAACACACCCTTACAAGGCCTGCCGCAAAATGGTATATAGAGCTACCTAGGGGGGCATTCGTTTTGTTCGATGACCTAGCGATAAATTTTCTTAACCACTTCCATATACCAGTGCGTTATGACGTTGGTACTGAACTCTTGTCGACATTTTGGCATGAGAAAGCCACACATATCTCAGATCATATCCAAGAGTGGCGTAGATGGAAGAGGTTAATTAAAGACTTTATACCATCGGAATTCCTCCTCAAATGGTTCCTTAAGTCGTTATTGCCATATATAGCGAAGGATTTTTCTACATCCAGAGTGCAAAATGAGGAACAAGCCATTTTTAGGGCGCGGGAACTAGACTTGATTTATGCTCAGTCCGTTTTGTTATATGAGATTATTCCTAATGCTCCACGTTCTAGTTTCGATCCCAAAATTAAACCTGGCCCACATGCTGATGGCATTGTTAGTTGTGTGAGTGCTAAACTTGCGGATTCGATTGCAAAACAAGTTAGTCAATTGTCAATCAACCAATATGCTTCAAGACAAGCCACGGCTTCGTCTCAACCTGCCCAAACGGCGAGTGTGCTTTCGACGCAATCGTCGGACCAGAATGGTAACTAGCAGCCCGGAAGGAATAAAAAGAAGGGTAAGAATAATCGTAAGGGTGGGAATAGAAATGAGAATGCTAATAATAATGACAAGAACGCCCGTAATGCTAGGGGGGACAAGCAAGCTAAACGTAAGGTTAAATTCCCTTGCAAGTTGTGTAAGGACGATCACCTCACTTACTTGTGCCCTCGTATTGATGAAGCCTCGAGATTCTTAGCACAAGGCCCAGCTGTGCTAACGAACCCTTTACCTCACAATCAAAATATGAACTCGAGGATCCATTATCAGTCTGGTGGTGATCAAGATCCGCTGAAGGGTAGTGGTCGTGGTTGCTATAACATGGTACATGCTGCGAAAGACTATGGTTCGTCACAACCCAGCCCAGGAAAATAACCTGATCCACCAGGCACTCCTTTGCGTATTGAGAAACCTGTGGATAAACCTGAAGCTGCACCTCGCATTCCTAAGGGAGTCCTTAAGTGTTCAGGGCACAATCCTAATGCCTGAGCCACCCAGAACTATTTTGTTGTCGAGGATTTGGGCGACACTCGTTGTGCGATGTCTACACTGGAAGTGCTTCTGAGTTGTCCTTTGCAAAGGAAGGCTTTTCTTTCTGCCCTTGGTGTGAATGATGATAATTCTTCCTCCGTGATTAAATTTGAAACTGCAGGACTTCAACCTCGCTTGCCTTACTATGTGTCCCTTTTGATTCTCGTAGAATGTCTTAACATGACCGTCAAGTGCACTGTGATTGACGAAGGCGATGCTACTTCTGTGATGTCTTTGTCGTGTTGAAAGGGTTTAGGTTCCCCTGAGTTGTCTAAATCAGCGACCATGTTAACTGCGTTTCATGGGAGATCATTTAGGCCGCACGGGATCCTTCCTTCCCTTAAGGTTCGTTTGGGAGGAAAGACCGTTGTGATAGAGGTCGAGGTGGTTGATGCGCCCCTTGACTACAATCTCTTGCTGGGTAGGAATTGGATGTACAGTATGCAAGTTGTAGCTTCTTCCCTATTTTGCGTTGTATTCTTTCCATTTAACAATAAGATAGTCATGATTGATCAAACGTCATTCAAGAATCCGTCGGTTCCCACATCTTCGGGAGCTTCAATCCCGATCGTTGAGCACTCTCAGCCAGCAACTGGGAGTGTGGGTGTAGGCATGTACCCATCCCTCATGAGAAGCTTTAGTTATCTTTCACCGATCCTTATGATAGGGTCCAATTCCGGTGAGGCTTTGACATCTATGAGATCGGTGTCTTTTCGCACGAGTCATATGAAAGATCATTGGATTCTTCCTACACCGAGTACTCCGAGTGAGCCCATCGTGACGGACGTGTCATTGCCTGCAACTATGGTAGCTTATCAAGCTAATCTTGAGAGTGTTGCAAAGCCTAGTCTTTCCTCTTCGCGGATGAAGGAGGAGGACCCTTATGTGCTTCCGGCATGGGCAGTGCAGTCTTCTCACGCGCATGACTGCCTTGATAGTGTTTTCCTTTCAGATGAATCGATTATTGAGGCCATGTCGGGAGTTGAGCCACCATGAGAAGAACTCCATCATAGATCTTACTTTCTTCCCGAGCTTGACCGCTTGGAGCGTGAGGACTTTAGGGAGATTCTTAGTGAGAGAAATGGTAGTCCTATGGTTCCATTAAGCTTTCCTGGTCCGATGGCTGATGGAAACATGGAAAACATATCTTCAACGATTCCTATCAATATCTCTCGCGATCCTGGCAGGATAGAGAATGTCTATATTGGGGAAGAATGTTCCCATGCTGAGATTCAAGAATACACCGAGCTATTTAAAGAATTATATGATATCTTTGCTTGGTTTTACGATGAAATGCCAAGTATCGACCATCGTATTGTCGAACACGAGATTAAGACTTATCCCAACGCTAAGCCTATTCGGCAACGCTTGCGTGCGGTGAATCATAGGAAAACACCCACGATTAACGCAGATATAGAGAAACTGTTGAAAGATGATTTTATCTATCCCATTCCCTTGATGGAGTGGGTTTCAAACCTCGTTCAGGTGGATAATAAGTAGGGAGTGATCCGCATATGTATTGATTTCTGTGTTTTGAATCGTGCATGTCCTAAGGACAATTTCCCCACACCATTTATTGATCAGATTTTGGATGCGTGTGCGGGTAGCAAGGTTTTTTCCTTCATGGACGGTTTTCCAGATATAATCAAATACAAATTAAACTTGAGGACCAACATAAGACTGCATTTATTTGTCCTTGGGGAAATTTTGCATATCGAAAAATGCCTTTTGGCCTTAAGAACGCCGAAGCTACTTTTCAGCGGGCCATGACCTTGATCTTCCACGATCTCAAATCGATTATCGAATTATTTTTGGATGACCTGGCTGCTCATTCTCGTATGAGAATGTGTCATTCCTATCATTTGAGATTGGTATTCGAAAGATGCCGCCATTATTTGGTCAGGTTAAACCCTCACAAGTGCATATTTTGTGTGAAGTCAGGTCGCTTGTTAGGATTCATCATTTCTAAAGAGGGTATAAGAGTCGACCCTTTGAAGGTAGAGGCAATACTTCAGTAATCTCCCTCGAAAAATATTCATCATCTTCAATGTTTGTAGGCATGGCAAACTTCTTACGGAGATTTGTTGTCAATTTTGTCAATTTGACTAGAGGCTTCATGCGTCTTTTGAAGAAGGACACCACCTTTTGTTGGGATGAGCGAGCTCAAGAGTCCTTTGATGCACTCAAGCGAGCCCTAGCATCGGCCGCGGTGATTCAGTTTCTCTGATTCGCATACATGCCGACAGAGGTTGTATCCATTGTAATCTCTGATTTTGTATTAATAGAAATATCTTTTCCTATCCAATAATGTATGTTCGAATAAATATTTTATCCGTGGATGTTTTCAAATGCTTATACATTGTTAATTATATATGCTAGAATAGATCTAACACCAATATATATAGTATGCTTGTATTGTTTACTTGCTGTTGAGGAAGTGATTTACCAATTCAAGCGGAAGTTGGAAAGCTCAACGGGGATCTACTTCAACCGTCTGGAATAAGGTACGAGGTCTGATCCTTTAGTGTTAGATATTTGATTTCTATTGCATATTAGAAAGGATTGATTTCTGGAGTCAAGCTGTCTGTTGTGGTACCCCAAGCCATAGGAATTTCTCTCTGTAACACTATTCACCCATCTCAAGGAGAACCTTGGACTGAACCTATCGATGAAGAAGTCGACGTCCGAAAACTCTACCAGATTCAAAACAATACAGATTATACAGAACCTAATATCTACGGAGAACTTCATTTAGGCAACCAAGACTCAGTTGGTTATAATTCATACACAGAATTATATGATTGGGAGATCGAGAACTATGAAACACAAGCAAGAGGGTGTTGGACTATTCAGAAAGTGCAGAAAAATCCCACCCAACAGTGCTTCATAGTGTCTATTGTCCCAAAAATATTTGAGAAAAAAATTAGGGAATACCCTACCTTACAACCTACCAATGTAAATACTACACAAATACCAAGATACAAGGAAAGGGAATCACCAGTCATGTATGCTATAGTTGATTTTACCACTCCAGGTGAATCACACTTGTATGGCCTTCCCTTGTCCCTCTGTAGACTCTTTAGACCCCTTGGACCAATTTTTGTCCTTTGATGTTTCCTTGACGATCCCTAAAAACATGTGAAAATTAATACACGCGACTTTTAAACCTGTAATCGCGTATATATACGGGTTTGACCCCTAAAACTGTGTACATCGAGATGTGTGCATAATCCAAATCCTTTTGGATTTTTCCTTGACATGGATCCGACTCACTTAACTCCTGGCCTTCCCTATGCCTTGAGATCGCTCGGATTCGACCTTTTATTACCCCTTTGAAAATCTATATAAGGAACTCTATGGTACATTGAAGGCATATGAGAGAATTGAGAGCAAAGAAACTATAGTCCATTGTTGATGGAACTTGTGCTTGAGTCTGCATCCCTTTGTCCCTTGGAGCACTTTTTTGTTCTTCCCAAGCTTTCCTTTTGCTTGTGAGCTTGCTATCGAGAGATGGAGGATTGAGGTGGTGGAAGCCCAAGTGGGGGATTCAGTTTCTCCGATTCGCAGACGTGCCGACAGAGGTTGTATCCATTGTAATCTCTGATTTTGTATTAATAGAAATATATTTTCCTATCCAATAATGTATGTTTAAATGAATATTTTATCCATGGATGTTTTCAAATGCTTATACATTGTTGATTATATATGCTAGAATAGATCTAATACCAATATATATAGTATGCTCGTATTGTTTACTTGTTGTTGAGGAAGTGATTTATCAATTCAAACGGAAGTTGGAAAGCTCAACGGTGATCTACTTCAACCCTCCGGAATAAGGTACAAGGTCTGATCCTTTAGTGTTAGATATTTGATTTCTATTGCATATTGGAAAGGATTGATTTTTGAAGTCAAGCTTTCTGTTGTGGTACCGCAAGCCATAGGAATTTCTCTCCGTAACAGAATTTGCGACTTTGCTGGAGAGTTCCTAGTAGTTGTCCTTTGGGGGTTTTCTATCGGTATTCAATGACTTTGAATTGCTCTTTTTTTCTTGTTTCTGTGTCGGGTCTAGGGGCATGTTTGCCTAGTAATGTCTAATTGGTGTGAAGTTTGTCTCAGCTTGTCTATTTGTCTTTATTTTTATACACCTTTCTTCCTGTACGCGAGTTTTGAACTCACAGTCGCATATATACGCGGGTTTCACTGCTATTTCTGCGTACACACGCGAGTTTACTACGAACAGTCGCGTATGCCCTTAGTTTTTCCTTTTGGAGGAAGTTGAATGGTTTCTGGGTGAATTTTGATGATTGTTGAGTCTCCTTTGATACTGCCAGACTCTGTATACACCTCTGTTTCTGACCAGAGACGTTATTTTTTAGGGTAAATTTTTTTTTTAAGAATGTTCTTGTCATTGTATTTTCGATTTTTTGTTATGGGGTTAGTGCATTAGACTTCTTTTACCTTAGTGCTTTGCTTGAGTGCTGCTTGAGTGTGCTTGCAGAGTCTGGGGGGGTTGTAGAATCATTCTTTTGCTTTTATATCTCATTTTTATTTCAAAAAATCCAAAAATATTTGCTTATCATCATGCATTGCATCTTGCATTTTGCATAGTACTTGCACTAGATTTGCTTTGGAGTATTAATCAGGATTTCATATAGGAAAGCTTGCATTTATCATTTGGAGAGAATTGTGCATTTCACGTAGTAGCATACCCTATTTTTCATGGACACAATGCATTTGCATTGATTGTTAGGTGTGCATTTTACTCAATGTTGTGTCATAACGCCATTAGTTGCACTGCCATATACCCCTTTTGAGTAATAAAGCCAATTAAAATCAACGCTTAATTCAAATGAACTACACTTTTTTATTTGATAGGGTTCACCAACAAGATTAGGTTTTAGGGTCTTTGAATAGTTCATTGTGAGTTAATTCTCCAAGACCACTAAACAACAACATGTATGTGTCTGTCCAGGTGAGTGTGTGAAATTATTTGATATAACCAGTGTTTCTTAGGATCCTCCTCTCAAAAGGGAGTTAAGCACAAGGCAGTATGAGCGGTTATTGATTGGGATGACCCCTAGTCATAACTGAGTAGCACCGGAGATATTTCCAGGATTGTATTCGCATCTGGGGGCTCTTTCGAAAGTTTTGAGCTTTGCTACCCTGCCCATATGGTCAATCCTGCCTATGACTGTCCACCTGAGCATTGATTATATTGAGATGACCTCAGTGACCTTACCTAGGATATCAAGGGGGTACTTTGAAGGGGTTATTCTGCAGGTGTCCTGGCCAAGTTGGGGTCGAACAGCACAGTCGCTTTACGCATTGAATCTCACGGCCACAATAATTGGTTACGTACCTCTGCTTATTGTGTATGGGAGTCTCAAGCCTCTCCTAGGCGAAACATACATGCTTCATTCGGGAGCGCACTTATCCTACCCTTGATTTCTTGTGTTTGGCTTTAGATTTTATTAGTGATTGCTCTGTGCATGATAGCTTGCCTAGGCTTTGCGTAGATAGAGAGTCTTTTATATTTTAAGTCATTATGGATTCGGGTGCAGCTCCTCGTCGTTCTCGTTGTTTAGCAGGACTTCCGCCTTCTACATCTCCTCCTCCTTTTGGGAGAGAGAAATAGACAGTCCAGGCGGACTACTTCGCACATTGATTCACACACCATGGGAGACCATATGGAAGGTATTCTTGAACCACCTTCTCCCATTCATGTGGAAGATGGGGAGTTCACTCCTAACTATGATCCTTCACCCAATTTGACTGAGTTAGGTCCTGTGATTTCTGAGACAGGAACATTTCATGATAGACCTACTTACTCTAGGGTTGATTCCCCATTGATGCATCGCCGGTATGGAATGCCGGAGGATGATGAGACTCATTTTGAACCCGCAAGCACTAGTTATGGTAGTTATGGTATGTCTAGTTTTTCCACACATTATTTGGCATTCCATGTCGAATATAAGTTTGAGCCTAACACTATGCCTGGGGGTAATCTCATTCCTTACCATGCGGAGAGGTTTGGGAGCACAAGTCACATTGCACCTTCCATCCCGGTGGTGGAAGTTACATCACATATTCCTCCTAGGTCCAGGGTTAGTGATCCTAATAGGATACCAGATCCGAGACGAGTGACTATTGAGAATAGTACATACATAATTACACAAATCCCTTCATTCTCTGTCCCTAGTTCTTCGAATGTTCACCCTTCACCTCATTCACATGGTCCTTCGGGCCGGAATGTTGCTATAAGTTATGTCTGTACTGCGGTTACTAGACCGGTTGTGTCTCAGGTACATGCATCGCCCGTTGTTTCAGGAGGTCATGCTCATACTTCTAGAGGTCACATTCCTACTTCCAGAATGTATATTCCTACTTCTGGAGCATATATTCCTACTTACGGAGTGTCTCAGGGGACATCTCATGCGATGACTTATGGACCCTATTATGGGACGCAGTATAGACAAGGTTCTTCACCTTATGGGGGCGGGTATAAACAACCTGCTTACTCTCCAAATTACGGCTTTGTAGCTCCGAATAGTCAAGGTACACCACGCTATGGTGATTCCATGCCACCCTATATGATTCAAACGAGAGGAGGGCACTATGGCCAAGGCCATGGTGGTAATCATACCTATGTGAATCAGAACTATCAGGGAGCGGTCCATCGACCTCATCATCATAGGCTCCATTTCCTCGCAACACTGAATCTTCCTGACTTGTCGAGATTGACGAACGATCCTGTATCTCATGACCCGGCTTGGCCGGCTGTCCCTACTAAGCTTCCCTCGGACATACCCAAATTCAAGGGCAAACTCAAAGAGAATTCGAGCGAACATGTTACTACATTCCACCTATGGTGAGCTTCGAATTCCTTACACCAAGACTCCATTCGTTTAAGGCTCTTTCAACACACCCTTACAGGGCCTGCCGCGAAATGGTATATAGAGCTACCTAGGGGGGAATTCGCTTTGTTCGATGACCTAGCGATGACTTTTCTTAACCACTTCCAGCTACCAGTGCGTTATGACGTTGGTACTGAACTCTTGTCGACATTTTGGCAGGAGAAAGCCATACATATCTCAGATCATATCCAAGAGTGGCGTAGATGGAAGAGGTTAATTAAAGAATTTATACCGCCGGAATTCCTCCTCAAATGGTTCCTTAAGTTGTTATTTCCATATATAGCGAAGGATGTTTCTACATCCGGAGTGCAAAATGAGGAATAAGCCGTTTTTAGGGCACAGGAACTAGACTTTATTTATGCTCAGTCCAGTTTGTTATATGAAATTATTCCTAATGCTCCACGTTCTAGTTTCGATCCCAAAATTAAACCTGGACCGCATGATGATGGCATTGTTGGTTGTGCGAGTGCTAAACCTGCGGATTCGATTGCAAAACAAGTTAGTCAATTGTCAATCAACCAATATGCTTCGGGACAAGCCACGGCTTCGTCTCAACCTGCCCAAACGACGAGTGTGCTTTCGGCGCAATCGTCGGACCAGAATGGTAACTAGCAGCTCTGAAGGAATAAAAAGAAGGGTAAGAATAATCGTAAGGGTGGGAATAGAAATGAGAATGCTAATAATAATGACAAGAATGCCCGTAATGCTGGGGGGGACAAGCAAGCTAAACGTAAGGTTAAATTCCCTTGCAAGTTGTGTAAGGACGATCACCTCACTTACTTGTGCCCTCGTATCGATGAAGCCTCGAGATTCTTGGCACAAGGCCCAGTTGTGCTAACGAACCCTTTAGCTCACAATCAAAATATGAACTCGAGGATCCATGATCAGTCTAGTGGTGATCAAGATCCGTCGGAGGGTAGTGGTCGTGGTTGCATTAACATGGTACGTGCTGCGAAAGTTGTGACCCGTGCGAAAGACTATGGTTCCTCACAACCCAGCCCAGGAAAAGAACCTGATCCACCAGGCACTCCTTTGCGTATTGAGAAACCTGTGGATAAACCTGAAGCTGCACCTCGTATTCCTAAGGGAGTCCTTAAGTGTTCAGGGCACAATCCTAATGCCCGAGCCGCCTCGAACTATTTTGTTGTCAAGGATTTGGGCCACACTCGTTGTGCGATGTCTACACTGGAAGTGCTTCTGAGTTGTCATTCGCAAAGGAAGGCTTTGCTTTCTTCCCTTGGTGTGAATGATGATAATTCTTCCTCCATGATTAAATTTGAAACCGCAGGACTTCAGCCTCGCTTGCCTTACTATGTGTCTCTTTTGATTCTCGTAGAATGTCTTAACATGACCGTCAAGCGCACTGTGATTGACGAAGGCGCTGCTACTTCTGTGATGTCTTTATCGTGTTGAAAGAGTTTAGGTTCCCCTGAGTTGTCTAAATCAGCGACCATGTTAACTGCGTTTGATGGGAGATCGTTTAGGCTGCACGGGATCCTTCCTTCCCTTAAAGTTCGTTTGGGAGGAAAGACCATTGCGATAGAGGTCGAGGTGGTTGATGCGCCCCTTGACTACAATCTCTTGCTGGGTAGGAATTGGATGTAGAATATGCAAGCTATAGCTTCTTCCCTATTTCATGGTGTATGATTTTCCATTTAACGATAAGATAGTCACGATTGATCAAATGTCATTCAAGAATCCGTCGGTTCCCACATCTTCGAGAGCTTCAATCCCGATCGTTGAGCACTCTCAGCCGGCAACTGGGAGTGTGGGTGTAGGCATGTACCCATCCCCCATGGGAAGTTTTAGTTGTCCTTCAGCGATCCTTATGATAGGGTCTAATTCCGGTGAGGCTTCGACATCTATGAGATCGGTGTCTTTTCACATGATCATATGAAAGATCCTTGGATTCTTTCTACACCGAGTACTCTGAGTGAGCCCATCGTGACGGACGTGCCGTTGCCTGCAACTATGGTAGCTTATCAAGATAATCTTGAGAGTGTTTCAAAGTAGGTCTTTCCTCTTCGCGGATGAAGGAGGAGGACCCTTATGTGCTGCCGGCATGGGCAGTGCAGTCTTCTCACGTGCACGACTGCCTTGATAGTGTTTTCCTTTCAGATGAAGCGATTATTGAAGCCATGTCAGGAGTTGAGCCACCATGGAAAGAACTCCATCATAGATCTTACTTTCTTCCCGAGCTTGATCGCTTGGAGCATGAGGAATTTAGGGAGGTTCTTAGTGAGAGAATTGGTAGTCCTATGGTTCCATTAAGCTTTCCTGGTTCGATGGCTGATGGAAACATGGCAAACATATCTTCAACGATTCCTATCAATATCTCTCGCGATCCTGACAGGATAGAGAATGTCTATATTGGGGCAGAATGTTCCTATGCTAAGATTCAAGAATACACCGAGCTGTTTAAAGAATTATGTGATATCTTTTCTTGGTCTTACGATGAAATTCCAGGTATCAACCCTCGTATTGTCGAACACGAGATTAAGACTTATCCCAACACTAAGCCTATTTGGCAGCGCTTGCATGCGGTGAATCCTAGGAAAACACCCGTGATTAAGGCAGAGATAGAGAAACTATTGAAAGCTGGTTTTATCTATCCCATTCCCTTGATGGAGTGGGTTTCAAACCCCGTTCCGGTGGATAATAAGCAGGGAGCGATCCGCATATGTACTGATTTCTGTGATTTGAATCGTGCCTGTCCTAAGGAAAATTTCCCCACACCATTTATTGATCAGATTTTGGATAAGTGTGCGGGTAGCGAGGTTTTTTCCTTCATGGATGGTTTTCCAGATATAATCAGATACAAATTAAACCTAAGGACCAACATAAGACTGCATTTATTTGTCCTTTGGGAACTTTTGCATATCGAAAAATGCCTTTTGGCCTTAAGAACGCCGGAGCTAATTTTCAGCGGGCCATGACCTTGATCTTCCATGATCTCAAATCGATTATCAAAGTATTTTTGGATGACCTGGCTGCTCATTCTCGTATGAGAATGTGTCATTCCTATCATTTGAGATTGGTATTTGAAAGATGGCGCCATTATTTGGTCAGGTTAAACCCTCACAAGTGCATATTTTGTGTTAAGTCAGGTCGCTTGTTAGAATTCATCATTTCTAAAGAGGGTATAAGAGTCGACCCTTTGAAGCTAGAGGCATTACTTCAGTTGTCTCCCCCGAAAAATATTCATCATCTTCAATGTTTGCAGGCATGGCAAACTTCTTACGGAGATTTGTTGTCAATTTTGCCAAGTTGACTAGAGGCTTCATGCGTCTTTTGAAGAAGGACACCACCTTTTGTTGGGATGAGCGAGCCCAGGAGTCCTTTGATGCACTCAAGCAAGCCCTAGTATCGACCGCGGTGATTCAGTTTCTCTGATTCGTAGACATGCCGACAGAGGTTGTATCCATTGTAATCTCTAATTTTGTATTAATAGAAATATATTTTCCTATCCAATAATGTATGTTTGAATAAATATTTTATCCGTGGATGTTTTCAAATGCTTATACATTGTTAATTATACATGCTAGAATATATCTAACACCAATATATATAGTATGCTTGTATTGTTTACTTGTTGTTGAGGAAGTGATTTACCAATTCAAGCGAAAGTTGGAAAGCTCAACGGGGATCTACTTCAATCGTCCAGAATAAGGTACGAGGTCTGATCCTTTAGTGTTAGATATTTGATTTCTATTGCATATTGGAAAGGATTGATTTCTGGAGTCAAGCTGTCTGTTGTGGTACCCCAAGCCATAGGAATTTCTCTCTATAACACTATTCACCCATCTCAAGGAGAACCTTGGACTAAACCTATCGATGAAGAAGTCGACGTCCGACAACTCTACCAGATTCAAAACAATGCAAATTATACAGAACCTAATATCTACAGAGAACTTCATTTAGACAACCAAGACTCAGTTGGTTATAATTCAGATGCAGAATTATATGATTGGGAGATTAAGAACCATAAAACACAAGCAAGAAGGTGTTGGACTATTCAGAAAGTGCAGAAAAATCCCACCCAACAGTGCTTCATAGTGTCTGTTGTCCCAAAAATCTTTGAGAAGAAAACTAGGGAATACCCTACCTTACAACCTACCAATGTAAATACTACACAAATACCAAGATACAAGGAAAGGGAATCATCAGTCATGCATGTAGAACAAGTTTCCAAAAATATTGGTGAACATGGCCGACTTCAAAGCCTAGTAGAAACGTTTACAGGACAAGCTGCTCGATGGTGGGATACCGATCAGACAAGATTGCAGACCTAGACAACAGCTTCGACTTACTTTGTCGAAAGGTTTGGAGGAAAGAAGTTAACCAAACAAGCTCAGATCCCCATATTCACTCAAGAACAGAACCCAGAAACTCATATTAAGACATGTGAAAAAGAATGGAGAAGACTTGGATACAAGGATGAATGAGCATGGCCACACCTGTTCCTATCAACCCTCGCCGACTTACCAAACAAATGGTATAAAATGCAAGAAGCTAGAGGTGAAACATTCTTATGGCATGAACTCAAGGAAAATTTCATTAAAGATTTCAACTTTATACCACAAAATGAAAACTTGGTTGAAACAGCAAAACAGATTAAAGAACTTATCCTGCCGACCGAAAACAAACCCTTAAAAGATAACCGACAGACAATGAAATGCAACAACATACAAACAAGGACAAAATCACAGTCGACAAGACTATAGTTAGAAAATGAAAACACATAAGGGAAAAGCTTTAGATGGAAATCAAACCATGTCGAAACGACCAAACCTATGTGTACAATACTTAAAGTAGAAACAACCGAAAAACAAGATACCGACAGAATGACTGCAGACGACTTTCTTGCCACATTCTCACAGTTTAAGGAAGAAAGTCGACCAATCAATGAATCCAAAGCACCAAAATAGCTAGATGCTAAAGTCAAAACTAGGGAATTCAACATCTCAAATGATAATCGACCAAAAATGGCAAAGATTGGTGACTACTGGAGTGAAGAGCAAACCACAGAGATAGTGAACTTATTAAAAGAGTTCCAAGATGTATTTGCTAGAGATTATAAAGACCTCAAAGACTTAGTCCATGAAATGGGAGAAATGAAGATTGATACTAAACCTGACGTTTGACCTGTGAAGAAAAGGTCATATAAACTAGCTCACAAATACAAAGAGATAGTTAAAAAGGAAATTGATAACATGCTTGCAGCAGGCATCATCTATCCTATTGACCAATCAGAATGGGCAAGTCCAATGGCTATACAACCTAAGAAACATGATCCTACCACACTAAGAATTTGTGTCGACTTCATAGAACTAAATAAAGTGACACTGACAGACCCATTTCCAATTCCTTATGCAGATGAAATCTTAAATGAGGTTGGAGGACATGAATGCTACTCATTTACAGATGGATTCTCAAGTTATAACCAAGTGCCAGTAGCTAAAGAAGACCAGAAGAAAACAACATTTGTGTGTGAATTTGGCTCATTTGCTTATAAGGTTATGCCTTTTGGATTAAAAAAATGCACCTGCAGTATTTTCTAGAATTGTTGTCAAAACATTTCAGGAATATATTTACAAGACCATGGCAGTATACTTTGATGATTGGACAATATACTCCATGTTAAAGGATCATTGCAAATGGATCAGACTTATGTTGGAGAGATGTCGACAAATTCAACTCTCCCTAAACATCAAGAAATGCATATTTGCGACCCCCAAAGGGATATTATTAGGGCACATTTTCTGTAAGGAAGGTATTAAGGTTGACTTTGCAAAGATCAAAATTATCCTTGACCTAAAACCATCAGTAAACCCAAAACAAGTCAGGGTGTTACTTGGCCACACAAGCTATTACAGAAAATTCATAAGATATTATTCAGATATGACCTATCCACTTGAAGAACTATTAAGGGAAGATAAATAATTCACCTGGACAGAAGAGTGCCACATATCATTCAAGAAATTAAAAAGAAAACTAGTCGAAGCACCAATCCTAAGGTTTTCAAACTAGTCAATCAAATTCCATGTTCATATTGATGCATCAGGCCTAGCAATAGGAGCAATCTTAACTCAACCAAGAGATGATGGAATGGATTATCCTATAGTTTACAGTAGAAGAAAATTAAACAAGGCTGAGAGAAACTATTCGACAAAAGAAAGAGGAGCACTAGGAATGGTCTTTGCACTACAAAAATATCAACATTGTATTGTAGTTAACCCATTTATATTCTATACAGACCATCAGGCACTTAAGTATCTCGTCAATAAACCACTACATCATGGAAGGATTTGTAGATGGCTACTGTTATTCCAAGAATTCAAATTCGAAGTTGTTGTTAGACCAGGCAGTTAAATGTCAGTCCCGACCATTTATCCCGAATCAACATAGGAGAAGAGCCGACAGGAGTCGAAGATGACTTACCTGATGCACATTTATTTTGGGTAGAAGCAGTCCCAGAAGAATTAGAAGAAATAGCTTAGTTCTTGGAAGATGGGCATGCCCCAGAAGGAATGAGTACAAAGAAGAAGCAAATCTTGGCTATGAAGGCTGCACCATACAGTCTTATAAATGGATTCTTATACAAAATGGTATTAGATGGCATCCTCGGAAGGTGTGTACTAGAACATGAACAAGACAACATTATGCATGAAGCACATTATGGACATGCAAGAGGAAATTTCCAGGAAGACACAACTGCAAAGAAAATCCAACAGTCAGGGTTATGGTGGCCGACACTCCACAGAGATTGCAAAATTGTCAGTCAATGTGACAGATGTCAAAGACTAGGTCGACCCCTGCCTAGCACAAAAATTCCTTTGATATCAGTGAACCCAAGTTTTACATTTGAAATTTGGGCCATAAACTTTATAGGACCATTTCCTATACCAGCAAAAAGAACTGGCGCAAGGTACATCATAACTGCAGTCAAATATGTAACTAAATGGGAAAAGGCTGAACCAGTCGACACATGTTCTAGTGAGATAGTTGCTAAGTTTATCTATGAGAATATCATCACCAGATTTGGATGTCCACTAACCCTAATTAGCGACCAGGGAACACACTTCATCAATAGAACTATCAAAACCCTAACCGACCAATTCCAAATCGACCATCGTCAGAGTACAGCATACCATCCTCAGTCGAATAGAGCAATTGAAGCATTTAATAAAACATTAACAAGAGGACTAACTAAAATATCTAATGCCGATAAGGACGACTGGGACGAGAAAATACCTACAGTATTATGGGCATACAGAACAACATATAAATGTTTGATCGACCAAACTCCTTTTCGACTAGTCTATGAACAAGAAGCAGTAGTTCCACTACACTTCCGACAATAGACACCTATCATCGCAGAGATCCTACATGTCGATGTCGAACAAGGAAGAAAGGACCGACTATTGCAACTAAGAAAACTTGAAGAGCACTGACTAATGACAATACAACATCAAGAAATCCAGAAACAACAACAGAAAGCATGACACGACCGAAACATCAAGAACAAAAACTTGTCGGTAGGAGACCTTGCTTTACTATACAATAGTCGAGTAAAAGGTAAACCTAAAAATCTCCATATATAATGGATGGGACCCTACGTTGTCGAAGAGATACATACCAATGGATCAGTCCGACTAAGGACGTTACAAGGCATAATATTTCAAAAACTCGTTAATGGAGCCCAACTAAAACACTACAGAAACTAGAAATACACCTAAGAAAAAAAATCCCATAATGACCATAACCATAAAACCAAAAGCTATAAAAACACAAAAAGCAAAATAATATCGAACATATAGAACACTATGACAGGAAATCACCATTTCGACAACCGACATCATGCCCAGCGACATAACATCGTCGACCATTTTCATCGACCG
Organism: Pseudotsuga menziesii; assembly: GCA_001517045.1. NCBI lineage: Eukaryota > Viridiplantae > Streptophyta > Pinopsida > Pinales > Pinaceae > Pseudotsuga > Pseudotsuga menziesii. The sequence continues at coordinate 60,512 of LPNX010397954.1, forward strand.
ACCACTTCCATCGACCATTTTCATCAACCGACCACTTCCATCGACCATGGTCATAACCGACATCGACCGACGACCTCGATATTCCCATCGCACATTCATGACATGGAGCGCCGAAAGCAATTCGTCATTAATGCACACTCAAGTGTTCCAGCTGGAACATCACGTCCGTCATTAATACACTCATGGACGAAAACACCCACAGCATCACCTATCAATACTGGACAGCCGAAGGACCATTCACCACAATTCATACAGAGAGAGCATCAGAGCATCCAGTCGACTGAAAGCCAAGAAACCCTTAATGAAATAGACCACAAAATCGACACAATGGTGCCCAAATAGACTAGAGCCTCAACCAAAGCCAAGGAACTACCGATTGCAGACACACCTTTAGTTCGCAAGCTAAAGAACATTAAGAATGCCAAGGTACAGGAAGGCTCATGGAAAAAACTATGGGCCGATATGCAAGAATGGGCTTATGTCAACAAGAAGCCCACTCAAGCCGCGAAGAAAATCAAATACAGCACCATATTCAACTATGTCAATGCACCGCTCATGGCCAGCTTCGGTGGCACCAAGGAAACCGCTGTAAAATTCATCATACGCCAGTACCACAACGGCCGGTTCTACTTCGACCAACCGGTCGACATCTCTGGAGAGGTCATCTCCAAGCTGACAGGTCTCTCAGACGCAAGAGACCCAGTACCAGTGGGGATTAAAGAAGGACTGGTCGAAGAGCTAACTGGGTCAGCTTCAGACAAAAACTCAAAGGGGTTAATGATTAGTCAAATCACAACTTGAACGCCATAGATTGTGGCCAAAATAATAGCAATAACACTCACCCTCGCAGGTCGAGGCAACGACCTCAAGTTAGACATAATAGAAGCTGTCGACACCATTGCGACAGACGAAAAAATACACAGATGGGCTGACTATGTCACCGACATGGTCAAGACCATCTGTGAAAGATGCCAAGAAACGGGAGGAATCATCAAGTTCCCCTCCCTCATCTTATGGATCGTCATGTACCATATCTGCCCAGAGGGGAACCCAATCTTTCAGGAACCGGCAAGGTTCCACATGTAGAGATTCAAACCATTCTCCCAGAGAGGAACTTTGCAGGAACTTGAAAACGGAAAGGTCCTGTTGGAGAACTAGCTTCAACAGCTCAAAGTCCGCACGACTAGATGGAGGGTGCCTCAAAACATCTGAAGAAGTCTACCAACAAACTCTCACATCCAGCTAGAACTCAACCATACCTCAGTGTGGTACATGCAGGGCGACGACTCAAATGCTAAAGCCCTTTACTATTACCCATCAGTCGACCAGATCTTTTGGGAGTTGTCTCGAGAGGCTAAAACCAAAATATCAGTACCAGCGACAGCAAAGAAGAGTGACTTATCGATCGAGGAGCCGCTAACCAACTAAGAAAAAGAGGAAGACTATGAGTTGAACCTCTATATCAACACCTTTGTGTCGGAGGAGACATTGGTCGAACACACTAGCCGACTTCAAATCGTCATCAAACCTCCGACAGCACATAGGGCAAAGCCACATCCAGAAGAAACCTAGCCAGAGCAACAGGTAATTACTCCAGCTGCAGAAAGTCTCGTCCCGACCCAGGAGCCAAGGGGAGAGACAGAGCCAGAAAACCCGGAGTATGCTGTCACAAAAGACATCATTAAAAAATTGTCAAAAGAAATAGCAGCTTCCAGGAAGAAGCTCAAGACACAACAACAACAACGAGGAAAAGGTAAGCCCAAGCTTATCACCGAATCACCAGACAATGAGGAGGAACTGGCAGCTACGACCCTCAACATAATAGAGGACACTGCAGCAAATAAGGTGCCAGTGGAAACCCAGTTCCAGCGATTTGTCGATGCAGGAGCACTATCGGGTCGACCAAAGAAAGCTAAGACCACCCACACGACCATGCCTGAAAACGTTGTCGATCTTGTGTCGATGCCTCCACCTCCATCACCGAAAAAAGTAACAAAGGAGCAAGTGCCAGAACAGCATTCACTAAGCCCACTCGACTTGTGCAAAAGTGCGATGTCAGAAGCTGTGAAGGCAAAGTTCGATAAAGACATAAATTTGTAGGCATTCATTGATAATCTGCCTGAGATATCTACATCGACACATAAGATCTCCACAAAAGCACCTCTCTTCAAGGTTAGTGGATACCAACCCAGACATGAATTCCAGTCCCGCACCTTTGCCACTATCACTTCAACTTTCGAGAGAAATCTCAACAAGGAAGCTGAAGTAACCGCACGTCGGACCGCAACTATCACTCTGACTGCACCCCAAACCAACCTACCAACCACTGCACCGACTGGAGGAGAAGAAACTGAGGAGGTCATAAAACACCAAATTAACCAAATGTTCTCTGACTTAGACTCACCTCCCCAGCCCGACAACCCACCACTCACCTGCACTTCCCTCAACCTAATCACCCCCGACCATTCACCAACTCCCTCACCACCACCACCATCTCCACCACCACCACCACCCCCCGAATCAGAGCAGTCATCCCACCTCCCCAAACAGAGAAACCGTCAACCACTATCCCACAAACCAAATATCTCGACTCGACTTTTGCAGGTACACAAGTGCCGACACAAACAGAGAAAGAAAAGCATAAGAAGAGGAAGGAGAAACAGAAGAAGGAGCATCATGGACAGCCATCAAGGGTCCATATCAAATTGAAGGATGCAACCTCACTAACCGATGCAGAGCTAGCACAACTCCTCAAGACCCTAGCAGCAGAAGAAAAGACGAGGAGCGAGTAGAGATGTAAGGAACTCGACGATAAAGTCACAGAACAGGTCAAGTTCCTCAACAAATATAGGAACCTGGCCCATTGATTAATGTCGGGCCCCGTAGAGGTCGACACAGACAAACCGCTCGAAAGGGCGTATCAGTTATTTGAAATCATGGCGTCGGCCCTCAAAGCACAGATTCAGGAAACAAAGCAAGAACAAAAAGAAGAAACTGCCTGACTCCTAATGGCACAGCACACCGCCTTTTCTGAAGCTTATAAAGTGTTGCAAAATCACATGGAGGAGTCTGTCATCACTAAAGAAATACTGAGAGACTGGCCTGCTTACGACGGGAAAGTCTATCAGCAAACTCGGTAGACCCAACAAGGGATCCAGGCATTGGAAAGCAGGAAAACCACTAAGGAAGCACTCAGGACCACAATAGAAGAACAAATAGTGCTTGAAACAGCCAAGCTGTAGAGACTAGAGAGGGAAGCACATCAGTGGGTGCAACAAGCTATCCCAAACTTGGAAAAAGTCGACATCATCTACCCATAGATGAAATGACTTATCAAGACTACAGAGGAGAAGGACCAGTGTATGGGTCTCGACATGGAGGGAATAACAGAAGTCTCCATTTCAGAAAAAATGTCGATCCTATAAACCCTGACCACGCTTACCATCGACATCCAGAAGATTTTGCAAAGTTGGACAGATTTCCAACATCACCTCGCAGTAATAGCCCCAGCCATTATTGAAGTCTGTGACAAAAAATACCGACCATCAAATTTCACAGCCCATGAACACCAGACACATCACAATAACTATTGAGACCAGACAGGAAGAATTTTGTACCTCCTTGTTTCTTTGGGATGAAGAAACGTTTTGTTCGTGGGGGAGATGTAGGAGGAACAAGTCGATAAGTCAACTTGAATGATAGCCGACTAAGTCAATCAGCCGACTTAGCCGACTAAGTCGGTCGACCGACTAAACTAGAGATTAGGTCGGCCACCTAAGGTTGTGTCAGTTCACAGAACCGACAGGTAGTTATTTTGTAACTATTTTGTAATCATATATATTAGGCTGTTGAACCAGATGAGAACTTAGTTCAGTTCTCGGTGTTGTATGGACTCATTCATGTAATATAATCTGTTACTTCACTTACTTGTTCTTATCTTTTATCTCTATTTTATATGTATGTTTTAGTATGTATTATTGGTAACCTTATGTGATCTGTGAGATTACAACAGATATGATTGATGATCAAATAAAGACCTATGAGGGGTATAAATTTACACCTTAGATGGATTTGGACTATCCGAGTCTAATGATATGGTTTATTTCCAGTTTCGGGCACTTACAGATGTGATCAGGCTCATTCTGCCTTTCTGATGCAATTTTTCTTCACAGATTGATATTTTTGAGCAAGGAGATGTTTCAGTTGGGTCTCCTAGGGCGTTGTATGGGCATATGGAGGTGCAGCCACTTGTTTGTACCATAGTACCCCCATCCCAGAAATCTTGGTGGGCTTAATTTGACAACACAGGAACCCTAGGATGTTGTTTTGGCAGGATCATGTTTCCCGAGGCAGATTAAAAAATGATTAAATGGCTATTGAAGAAATCAAATTGGGCTACTGAGGCAAATAAATGACATGGGATGAGTCATGATAATGAGAGTTATGTCCTCCACACCTTCTCCAGCAGTTGCAGCTCCTGATTGGGCCCACATCTATTTTTAGGCATTTTTATATTATTTTCTAGAGCTCTTTTGGTAGGCTCATGATTTCCTCAAGGAGGCACAAAAGTCAAAGAATTAATTTATTATTATATTTTATTATGCCATGGGGACACCCAGAGGGAGTTAGTCAAACACTCCTTTGACCCACCATGTGCTTTCATTTATTTCTTGTTGAGTGGGTTACCTTTTTTTGGGTGGGTTAGTCCACTTTGATCAATTATGGTTATATTGATCCATGTATTGTATGTTGAGCTTATCTCAACCATTGATTAAAACATTTCATCTTTTAATCTTAGTCACTCATTTTGAAAGTGATTAGGATTCGGTTATGATTGAGGTTCTCTCATTTCTATTTAAAGGAGAAAGCTTCTCATTTATAAGGGGTTTTTGGCTCTTGGATCTCAATAATAAAAAGACTCTTTTGTGGAAATTTTCTGGATTTGCTTTGCATCTGATGTTCTCAAATTGTGATTGGAAAATCTTCAGCTTCCTAGCATTGTGGAAATTCTTGTGAGATCTATATTTTTTTTGCTATCATTGTTTTGTCTAGAGGAGGGCGTTTTGGCTGGAGCATTTTTGTAGGAGGACCTCAACTCGCTTGGTTTTCTTCGTCTTAGATCGGGGGGTTTTCATTAATTTCATTGTGATATATGATTACTTCATTTTACTTTCTTGTAGCATTTAGTTTCTTTATCTTGTATTGGCAATTATGATATGGTTGACGTTTTCTCATGTAGGGTAGGGGGCGCATTGGTGGCTTAGAGCTTACATATGCCATAGAAATCACGGGGATCTTCCAAAATTGATCGGGATAGCAAATATCATCATTGTTAAATAATTCTACAAGATTTTTCCAGGTAAGATATAACAGGTAAGTCTCTTATTTTCAGATCTTATTCCATTGTACCTTGCTTTACTTCATTTTTTTCTGAAAAACTCCTAAAATACTAAAAACCCTAAAAAGCAACAAATCTGGGAATCATCCGATCTTTGGCCAAACCATTTTTGGGTTTCATAGATCGGGCCTCCCCTTCACCAAATCAACTGCAATGCTGGTCAAACTCTTGCTGGTTTGACCTAGATCTGATTTTTTACCAGAAAACTGCATAACCTCCCATTGAAAATTTGACCTGCTAGGATTTTGATTTTTTCTGAATTCTGACTTCACAAACAGATAGATCAGGTCCCACACAGTCCAAATCAACCCCAAAGTTGTCCAAATTCTTGGTTGTTTGACCTAGATCTGAGTTTTTGACTAAAACAGCCCTAGCGCCCTCACTAAAAATTGGATTTTTTCGAAAGTGACTTTTTTTGAAATCTGACAATATAGGCTGATAGATCAGGGCTTAATCATTCCAGAACACCCCCAATGCTAAGTTAGTTCTTTCCGGTTTTGCCTAGATCTGAAAAATTAGTTTCTTGCCCCCTAGCCCCCTCATCAAATTTTTGCTTTGTCTGGATCTGATTTTTCTGCTGATTTTATGATTTGGGCTTATAGATCAGGTCACCCTGACCTCATTTCTCCTTCAACGCTGGGTTATTAGCCTCCAGGTGACCCTAGAACTGCAAATCTGTCTTTCCAAGCCCTAGCAATAGCCTTCCATTGAGCTGGTTTTTCTTGTACCTTAGCTTTTCCAGACCAACTATTTTATGGGTTCATAGATCAAGGTATATCCCAGGTGGGTTCACTGAAACGTTGGGTTGTTGCTGACTCCATTACCCAATACACACAAGGCACTGATTTTCTAGCTAGCGCTAGCCATATCCTTAAGCTCTCTTCCCATTCCCTTTGCCAACACTCATTGATAGCTCAAGTCAACTATCTTTCACTGAGTCCGTCTCCTACGGTACTAGACAGTCCCAACTCTGTTCTTGCTCACCCTGTCATAGTTACGTTTCCCAAGACAGCGGTCATCTTCACTAGTTGCTAGTACCTAAACCCTAGAGTTAGGGTTTCCATTCACCTTGCACCTCAAGTATCCTGAAGCCCCATCTGGTCTTTTTCTAGTGTCTAGGTCCGATCTCTCCTGTCGGGAGCAGATCTGGGTCTCCCCCATTGTTGTCTTGGACTAAGATAACATAAAGTTAAAGCTGCCTTGATTGGCCTGACAACCATCCATTTAGGATTCTAGGCAGTCGTGGTTCCACCCCTTAGTTGCTTGCCCCTCTACCATCCATCCTGGATCCACCTCACACAGGAAACTACAAGGAAGGTGATAACACCTTTCTTTTAAAGTGTTGAAGGCCTTCTACTCATTTTCTCTCCATTGAAAAACTTATTTTACACTTGTCAAAGCATGTAAAAGAGAAGCAATAAGTGAGAAGTTAGAAATAAACTTCCACTAGTATCGAGTTTCTCCCAAGAAGCTTTGAACTTTTGTTTAATTATTTGGCTTGGGGCAATTCTAAATGACCTCAACTTTAGGGATATCTATTCTTAGTTCCACACATCCTACAATGTAACCCAAATAGTAAAAAGATTCCATTCTAATTCACATTTGGACATATTTAAATACAATTTCTCCCTTGCTAAGACATCTAAGGCTTGCTTCACATGCTTGACATGAACTACCCAAGTTCGACAAAAAATCATCATCTAGTATACTATTACAAAGTTGTCAATGAATGGCCTAAATACATTATCCATAATCCCCATGAGAGTATCGTGAGTATTACAAATCCCTAAGTCATAACCATCCATTCATACAAACCCTATTTAGTTTTAAAAGCAATTTTCCAAATATCATCTTCAAGGATCCTTATCTGATGATAACCACTTCTTAAGTCTAACTTAGTGAAATAAATTGCATTTTTCAATTGATACAAAAGACCATCAATACAAGGAAGAGGATATTGATTCTTTGTCGTGATTTTGTTCATAGCTCGAAAATCAATGCACATCTTCCATGTTCCATATTTCTTTGGAACAAGTACTATGGGTGATCCGCATGGTGAAGAACTTGGATGGATGAACCCCTTCTCAATCAACTCTTGTACTTGCTTCTTAACTTCTTCATTTTCAGTTATCGATAATCTGTACAACCCAAGTTTAAGGAATGGAGCATCTTGCAACAAATGGATCATGTTGAACCTCCCTCTTAGGAGGCAATCCCTGTGGTTCCTAAAATATCTCATTAATGTCATAAATAACTTTAACCAAATAGTTTTTATGCAAGGGATCACATCCCTTAAAGGAACTAGTACTATCACTTTCTTTGGTATTAAAAGTCATGGGAATAAATTTCTTGTTGGCATTCACGAGCCTATTCATATGTCTGATAGAGACAAGGGACAAATTTGTCTTTATACGATGGGATATTCCTATGAAGTATACTCCATATTTAAAATAGTATTTGTTTTATTCTCTATGAAAGATTGCTTTCCTATCATAAAGATAAGGGATACCTAATACAATACCATAGATATCTAATGGAACTATATCCAAATCAACTTCAACCATAAATCCTGAAGTTTTAGTAAACTTGATTATGCACTGCTTAGTAACTCGTAATTCTGCTTTTTCACAAACCCATCCAACTAGTTATGGTTTGGGGTGCAACTTAGTTCCCAAACCAAGATTTTTAATGATCTCTTCTGAAATAAAGTTAGCTTGTGATCCACTATCAAATAAAGTATCAATTTAGGTATGTTTGGAAATCAGGCCTATGTGAAATAACATTCTCCTTTTCTTTTAATCAATAACAAGTCCAACTTTCAAAACACAATCAGAAGAAGATTTAGATTGTAAACCCATGGCGGTAATTTTTATCTCATCTACAGAGTATGATCCCAAATCATACTTGTAACGTCCTCGACCCTCTGACCGGCGAAGAGGACACTACCATATTGGCGTTAACCATCCAGACTACCAGCCCCATGAACATGTGAATTCATAAAAATGCCAAAACAGAATGCATTGAAGCAAAAACATGCACAGATGCAATTATTTATCATACACAGCGGAAACAACATGCATTCATACAAGCATTCATTCAACATATTCATCATAATCATTAACAGTAAATAGGATTGCAGAAGTAAAATAGACAAGATCACTTATCTTATAAAGAACTCGTTCCGCAACCAGCAACATCGCTGCAACGTTCCACCCAACCATAAGCCAGCGTGCTCCTTAATCTCTCAGTAATTGTCACGTCCCCAAGCCTCCGACCGGCAAAGGAGACGCGATCCATGGCTTAAACCACCCAGGCTAACCGCCCATGAACATGAAGATTCACATAAAATTTGCATAAACAGAATGCTTAACAAATTTGAACTAAAATATGCACACAGTATTATTCGTCATGCACAGATGCAATTTAATCCTCATCCACAGCGGAAACCAACAGCATTCTTACATGCATGTATTCAACATGTTCATTTCATTTTAATTAACAGTAAATATAGAATTGCGGAGGTAAAGTATACAAGATCACTTATCTTATGATGAACTCGATCCGCAACCAGCTACGTCGCTGCAATGTTCCACCCAACCGTAGGTCAGCGTGCTCCTTAATCTCTCAGCAACGCTGCCACCCCCGAGCTGGGCACGATTCTCCAAAGAATAAAGGAACTAGTAGGCTTACACATAGCCAGGGATATACAAAACACACAGCCAAGCCAACAGAGTTGGGTTTATCAGGCCATTAAGGAGCTGGAGAAGGCAAATTGCTAAGTTGGTGAGCTCATTACAGAGCCAAGAACACCTACACCAGAGCTATCCTGACTTCCAAGACACCCAACCACACCCAACACAAGGAATCGGTCCCTTATCTGCTACACAATCCCTCAGGCCCTGCATTCCCTTCCAGTGCTATTCAGGGGTGATGGAGAAGAAGGCCAGCCCTCTAGCTCTGTCTGTGTGGTTTCCAGCCACCAGGTTTATCAAGCAAATCTAAGCCAACATCCCTGCTCCTCTCACAGTCCGAAGACCAACCATTGCACACAAGCAACTAATTCAGCTGTCACAGCCTAAACAGGAAAACGACTTCTGAGTCATTATTGGCCCTATTGTGGCCAAAATGACTCTCAGACGAATTTACAACAGCCCCCAGCATGTAAGGAAGACCACAACAACCACACCAACAACGTGGAAAAACAAAGCCCGTCCTGGGCAACGAAATCACCAGGAAATCATATACAGACCGAGCTGGGGAAGAAATTACAGTCTCCCAGCCTGTGGGTGAGCGTGAGCAACAATGCAGAACCCACAATCGTCCCGTGAGTACAGGATACGGCCACACTATTCACCAATCCGCAGAGGAAAACTGCTGCGTGGGTAAATCCAGCAAAATCCTGTGCGTGAAGACCAAAAATGGGAAGGAATCCCTCTGCGTGAGAATGCACAGCAATGGAGAGGACGCGAATTTGCAGGAGAAAATCGCGTGGGTAAAACCCAGAAAATTCCTGTACGTGAAAACAGTGAGCGGCCAAAATGGGAAGTGTGTGAAGGTGAACAGCTACCAGGAGGACGCGAATTTTTTCAGTGCGTGGGTGCTCAACAACTCGTGGAGAGGAAGGAGAATGTCTGCGTGTGGGTGATAGTCGTTTTTCCTTCCCCTTCAGAAGTCAACTATGGGTGGAGTGTGCGTGGAGGCATGGACTGACAGTCCTGCCACCCCACTCCAAAGCAATTAACTGCCATAACTTCCCTCAGCTACCAGCAAAAATTATTAACTGAAGGTGGTTGGAATAAAACAAAGGAAGATGACACATGGGTTTTTCCCTTTTTGGCTCAAGATTGACAAATCCCCCCACATCCTCATCCTTGGGAAAATCATGCCCCTTTCGATTTAGTTGCCGCGATTGTAGCTGGTCGGGTTCATTTAAGACACCCACTAGCATGGATTCTAAGACAACCAACACAAGGAATCAGTCTCTTCTATGCTACACAGTCCCTCAGGCCCTGCCTTCCCTTCCAGTGCTATTCAGGGATTGTGGAGAAGAAAGCCAGCCCTCTAGCTATGTCTATGTGGTTTCCAGCCACCAAGTTTATCAAGCAAACCAAGCCCCCATCCTTGCTCCCAACACAGTCCAAATACCAACCATTGCACACATGCAATCAATTAGTTGTCACAGCGTAAACAGGGAAAACGACTCCCAAGCGGATTATAACAGTCCCAAACGTATCAGTGAACATAGCTCACAACATGGGGAAACGACAGTCTGTCCTAGACAACAAAGTCACCGAGAAAACTTACCTAGACCATGTTGGGGAGGAAATACAGTCTCCCAGCCTGTGCGTGAGAAAAACTTGCACCAGACCCCAAAATACAGAGGGAAAAACATATGCACGAGCCACAAATCAGCAAGGAAAACTTACTCACAGTCCCTAAGCGTAAAGTGGCTCTCCACAGGAAAAATTGTGGGTGATAGTGACCGAACGGCTTCCAGCTTGTTGCTGAAGTAACAACAATGTCGAGCCCAGTGCATGAGAGAATATTTACACCCAATTCCAAAAGCGAGTCAAAACACACCCGATTCCACGTTGTGGGAAAATGTAAATGACAGTGGAGGCGGACCCTCTCTCCTGGCTGCGTGAGACCTAGCCGGAAAGAATCCTGTGCGTGGGAACAATCCGACCACCGTGAGAACTAATCAGACAATGGAGATAGTGCGTAGTGGATGAGCAGACAGTGGAGAGAATGTGTAGTCGCTCCTCTGCCTATCGTGAGGTCAATCCGCTGGTGGAGTGTACGTGTGGGCAAGGACTGACAATCCTGCCACACTCCACTTCCAGCCATAACTGCCCCAGCTAACAGCAATAGTTCTTAATGGTATTGGTTGGATAAAACAAGGGAAGGTGACACATGGCTTTTTCTCCCATTGGCCAAGGTTTGACATCCCCCACCCTTATCCTTGTGAAAATCATGTCCCTTCTCAATTTAGTTTCCGCGAACGTATCTGGTCGGGTTATTTAATTAAAGATGCATATTTACATGATGAAAAAACTCAATATGTATTCCACGTGCCCCGATATACCATCGATGACAATTTAAATCCGAAAGATGGCATAACCAATCAATGGTGGGGCCTTGGCCTTGAGCTCCGCACCATGATCATTTACAATATATACATCATATACATCTAACGCAATGGGGTCAAAACCGGGGTGTTACAATACTAGATAGTGGAAGTACTCTTATTTTCTTCTTTCTTGTTCTGAAACTTCTATGGCTTGAATTTTGGATGGAGCTTCCAACATCTAGGTGCGTCATGACCCCTTTCTAGCAATGAGTGCATGTAGGTTTATCACATCATTTCTTCATGGTAGTTGTTTGATTTCCTTTCCCTTTACCTTTGAACTTGTTTCCACCTAATTTGAAAGGATTCTTCCAAAAAAATTCAGAAGTATTCTTCCCCTTAGATTCGGTAAGGGTGTCTTGAACACACACTTCATCCTAGTTAGTAGGATTGAACATGAGAATTGTATTTCTTAAGCAACTATGAAATCCTCCTATGTATTTAAATCCATGCTTATAAACCCTTTTGTCTATTCTTGCACATTATGTCATGTACCTTATTTGAAAATTTTCTAATCCATCATAGCCTGTTGTATATAACCCAACAAAAAGAACTTCTTTTTCAACACTTAAATAAACTCATACCAGGAGGAAATAATTTTACCTTTAGTAATCAGATCCTATTGAGTTTTTCTCTCCCACCATATGAGAGCAATGCCTCCAAGTCGGAGGGAATCCAACTAGATATGTGCTTCATCACCTACAAGTTTCATGATTCTGCAATAAACTTCATTTTTTCTAATCCAGATATCTAATTTCACAGCGTTGATTTCTCCATTAAACATACGTAAATAAAATTTTGCATCAATATTTACCAATGGATTAGAATAATATTTCCTATGACCATTTTAATGATGAGAACAAGAGAAGGAAGAAGAACTAGAACTTGAAGATGGAGATGAAGGTCCTGGATGGATTCCTCCATTTGCTAAAGCATTATCTTATGCTTTTACCTTCTTTTGTCCCTTCTTTTCCAATCTCTCTTGGTAGTCTTAAAAAAAATCTACCCTAACTTCCATTTAGTAGAAATCCTTCTCATCTTCTCCTCCAAAGTTTTCATCTATCATTTCCTTTCTTCGAGTTGCACGTCAAATCTTTGGATTGAAATACTCAAGTCTCCTTCGCATACATTAATCTTGGCCCTAGGAAGCATTTGTAAAATTAGAAAAGGTACATGATTATCGGACTAGATTGAACCTCACTATGAAATAAGAATGATTAAGGAAGAACAATTACAGTGCTTGAATGTCAAACAATTATGATGAAATTATTTAGACAAGAGGAAAAAATTTGACAGCATAACATTAATTTAATAATCATTAAATTGTATGTAATACATCTATGATACAATGAAGAGAATTTGAATCCTCTAGGTGTGATTCAAATTCCATGACTTGGACTAAATCCATATTTCACTAACTCTAGAAAAATCACCACTAGAGACTCACTAGTGTAATTCCATACAACTAAAAATATTCACAATCAATTAACTGATCAAGGTAGGTGAGAAAAGGCGCCTAAACTCCTTAAATCATGCAAATGTGGCGTTGGGATAACTGAATATGGACTAACTGATACCCATCGGAGCATAACTCAACACATACTAGGATGAATTAATGGTGGGACTCCCATGACTCAATGTGGGTTCCTAAAATATAGGGATTGGCCTCTATATCTCCTAAACTCATGCAGGCTGGTGCATAAAGTTGTAGGTGGGCCCTAGATAACTTCCCCATGGCACTAATGAATTGGAAACATACTTCTAATATAGGAAACTAGCATTTTGACTATGGTGGACAAGGGAGGATTACAAATAATCCTAACGCCCCCTCTTAATCCAAACTTGAACAACATGGCCCCTAGAAACGAGACCAAAGGTCACCCATACAATCTAATGCAAAAAAAAAGTAATTTCTCAAGAAACCAAGGAAATTGGGAAAACCTCATGGAAACAAAACCCCCACTTAAAAATGAACAGTAGGTAACTAGATCAAGCTTTCACACCAAGAGAAACATTTATCCTGAGTAAAAGATGTTTTGACAAATTTCTGCAGTATGCACCACTATGGAGCAGTAATGCAATGTGATGGTCATTATGTGCACTAGTTCCCTGATATAGTGCATGTGAACCTCTCCACCTTCTTCCAATCTGATGCCAGATAGGAGAAGAAATGTTGATGCTTTTGTATCCTGAGTTGCATATTTCGAACCTCTGTAATAGTATGGAAGAGTTCAACTTGGAACGGCATGCCCTAGGGGCTTGCTTGATCCCATACAATAGTTTCCTCATCCAACATGCCAAAGAATAATCATCTGTGTACCCCTTAGGTTGTTCCATGTAGATTTATTCTACTAATTTACCATGTAGAAATGTACTTTTGCCTCTTCTTTTTGGACAAAGAGAGACATGATCCAATGTCTCATTGTTCTTTAGTGACTCATATTCCTTTTCCATGGATTCTTGCCTTGGTGAATCATGGAAAGCCACTTTGTATAACTATTGATCAGACCTCACCATCATGTAGAATATCTCTAGGAGTTTATAGAACCTCTCTGGTAGAAGTGGATTTGTATGGCATAGTGTAAGGTTCTCATATTGAAACTGAGATATGGTTCTCCTTTTGTCAGATGAATATCCAGCCATGTTCCTAGTAGCCTCAATGACTTTTTGAGCCCATTTAGGCCTGGGATTAGAAGTAGGGACTAGATTTGGATCTGGATCTGATTGAACTCCATCCTCAAATCCAAAAAATGATTCAAATTGGTCCTCAACTTTGAATTCTGAATCATCACAATAAACATCATCATATGCAAATGGCTAGGTGGAATGAATCTACCTTCCCTTTTAACTGGTTATAGTTCATGCAAAGGATCTTAATTGAATTGGACACTTCGTTGGTTGTGATCTCCGTCAACTTATAATATTTTGCATCATCTGCATATCCCAGCATAATGCAGTCACTACTTTGAGGTTAGAAGGCTCTCCTCTTATCATATGGAATTATGGCCCACGCTTTCGATCCAAAAACCCTCAGATGTGAGACATTATGCTTATCTCCCATCAGTGCTGCGAATGGAGTGACCCCAACCACTGACGTGTGAGGTACTTTGTTTTGTATGTATAATGGAATATATATTGCTTCAAGAAGGAAAGTAGTCATCTCCTTCAATGATCGGTTCTTCCTCTCAGCTACACCATTTTCTTGTGGTGTGTATGGGACTAGATGTTGCATCTGAATACCTTCTGAAGAACACAGTTGTTGGAAATCCCTTTTGATGAACTCTCCTCCATTATTTGATCTGAGTTCTTTGATCTTCTTCCCAAAAGTGTTCTCATCTAAGGCTTTGAAAACTGTGAAGGTTTCAAATACCTCAAACTTTTGCATAAGAAATTATATCCAAAAATAGCTTAGTAGTCATCAATGAAGGTCGAGAAGTCTCTGGATCCATTCATGGATGATGTAGGTATTGGTCCGAAGACATTAATATGTACCAAATCAAGTTTATAGGCATCTCTTATTTCCTTCTCGACTTCATACATTTGTTATCGGTTCTTACCCACCAAGCAACCATTGCATACA
This sequence comes from Pseudotsuga menziesii, assembly GCA_001517045.1. Lineage (NCBI taxonomy): Eukaryota > Viridiplantae > Streptophyta > Pinopsida > Pinales > Pinaceae > Pseudotsuga > Pseudotsuga menziesii. Next base: position 75,617 of record LPNX010397954.1, read on the forward strand.
CCTTGAGAGGACTTGATGAGAGGAAATACCTCAACCATCTCTTCACTATGTAGTTGTTGGAGATATTTGAAATTCATATGGCCAAATATCTAATGCAAAATTCTACTTGTTTCATTAGCATGAGTCAATAAGGCACTTTGGTATGAATGAGAAAGAAAATGTGAGAATTCATGTGCCTTAAGGGCATTGGTTTGTAGATTCTTTCACTATTATGTCTTTAGTAGAGATTTATGATATCTCCATTGATTCAAGCTCAAATTTGACTCGCTTTGGTGAGATTGTATGGGTCATTTGATATACAGACAACAAATTTTCTACTAAGGAGGGAACATAGAGGACATTACACTCCATGCTCAAATTGAATTGAACCTTTTCCAACAGCTGGGATTTGTGAGTCATATCCCATGGGTATTCTAGGACCACCATAGAGACCCAAAGAAGAGAATGAGTCCTTGGAAGAAACCATGTGATTGGAGGCTCCAGAATCAATGAGAAAAGCTTGTGACTGAGAGAAACCTGCCTTCAATGCATGGCATCTATCATGATCTTCGGTCTTGTTTCTGGGATCAGGCTTCCTTGCACCTTTAGGAAGGGAAATATTGTGTTTTTCAAGGAGCCTTGACATCTGATCTATGGTTTTCTTCATACATAGGTTCTTTGGATGGTTCCCTCTCTTGCAATACGAGCACTTGGTCTTCTCAAACCTTTTATTCTTGTCCTTCTTAGAACCAAAGGTTCCATCTAAAGGATTTTTCTTCTCTTTTGGTTTGATTTCAATGTTGTTTTTGTTCTTCCGATTTTGTCTCCCTTTAGCTTGTGAATTCTTGGTCTCCCTAGCCAAAAGATAGTTATTCTTGGAGGCTTTGAGAGCTCCCATTTGAATCAATTTGTCTTCTTCTTTAATGAGAGATTCAGTAAATGCATCAAGTGAGGAAATTCGCCAGTTTGGGGTAGTCGATCTCCTAGAGTGGAAGGTGGACACAAATACTGAAAATTTTGAGCCAACCTTGCTTAGAATGGAGAGAATCAATTGCTCATCCTTCTTGTCAATTCCACACCGCTTGCACGGCATGACCAAAGACTCGGAACTTGGAGAAGAATTGTTTGATGGTTTCAAAATTATTGGGTTGAATAGAAATCATTTTACTCTCCAAAATGTGGCCTCTCATCTCATACTTCTTTCCAAATAGTGATTTGAGCTTTTTCCATAATTCCCTTGGTGTTTTTAATCCATCAAGGTGGAAGAGTAACTCCTTGGAGATATGAATGCACATGAAACCAAATTCTTCATCCAATTTGTTTAGGTACTTCGATTTATCTAAAGTTGTTGGGGTTCAACCTCCTTTCCCATTGTGACCCTATACATACCTTTGTTGCGCAACACAATATGCATATCTTCCCTCCAATCCAGATAATTGAAGGGTGAGGATCCTCAATGACAAGGCTGCTGAATTCTCCAATTTGCATCTTTAGGAGAAGCACAATTCTTTTGAATTATTCAATTTACCTGCATAAAAATTTCAATTCAAAGGCAAACCAACTCAATCACTCTCTACTTTGAAATGTGTGAATTATCAAGGTGATTCACACTTGGCTAGACTTCTCTATTTAAATCCATAGGGAGAAAGGAAAAGATATCGAGAATTATGTGGAACCCAGTTGCTTCTAATGCATCAATCGAAGTTTCCTAGGATTTAAAAATGGCATGAGCACTTGCTCTAATACCAATTAAAATTAGCAAAGCTACAGGATCATTAGGTTGGATTGAACCTCACTGTGAAAGAATAATGAATGAGGAAGAAGAATTTTGGTTCTTAAATGTCAAACAATCATGATCAAATTATTTAGACGAGGAAAAAATTTGACAGCATAACATTAATTTCGCAATCATTAACTTGTACGTAATACATCCATGATACAGTGAAGAGAGTTCGAATCCTATAGGTGTGATTCAAATTCCATGACTTGGATTGACTCCAGCGATCACTAATTGTGGGAAAATCACCACTTGAGACTCATTAGTGTAACTTCAGACAACTAAATCAATTCACAATCAATTAACTGATCAAGGTAGGTGAGCAAAGGCATCTAACCTACTTAAATCATGAAAATGTGGCACTAGGATAACTAAAGATGAACTAACTGAGGCCCATCGGAGCATAACTCAACACATAATAGGTTGAAATGATGGTGGGACTCTCATGACTTAGTGTGGGTTTCTAAAATATAGGGATTGGTCTCTAGAGATCCTAAGTTCCTGCAAACTGGTGCATCAAGTGGTAGGTGGGGCCCGAGAAAATTCCTCGTGGAACTAATGAAGTGGCAGCATACTCCTAAGCTAGGAAACTGACATTTAGACTATGCTGGACAAGGGAGGATTACAAATAATCCTAACAGCATTCACAAACTCACAATTTTTTTGGTTAACCTCGCTCTGATACGAACTTTATCTGAATTTTACAGGATCTTAAATAACCATGAATTATGTGTGAATGATCCAACAGTTAGCTCTTGAGGAAGACTTTAAAATGGTGGCTTTTTAAAGAGTGTATAAGTAAGAAGAACGCAAATATGAACGATGTAAACCACACTTTGAAGACTGCAACTTGATAATAGAGTTTGACTATGTTGGCCTACATCTCTGGGTCCACTTCCAATGAGATTGTTTCTATTAATTCTGCAAATGTTGCAAATTACATCAATTCATAGGACACTCTGAAATTTTGCGCGTTAATTGTAGAAATAGATTACACCAATGTGAATCTACACTTATCCAAAGACCTCCCCTGGCATGCATATTGAGAATCTTTGTATTCTAAGCTCTACAGATCCACCTTGGAACCTTGATGTGATTTCAATGCATTGGAAATCATCCACGGTGACTGTCAAGTTTAGTTCTTGCTCACTGCTAAATTCCGAACTACTCAATTTGAAGTTTGTTTTCTCTCTCTCCATGTATGTTCGTGCCCAAACTACGTTTAAATAGAATAACTATCTGCAAGTAACGTGTCCAATCGGATACATAATCTAATTTCAAACTAAAAATATCTATTTCAAGATAATATTGATATTCAAGATAAGATCAATCCCGAAGGCAGGATTTAATGATCATGTCATAGATTCTAGGATAAAGAATTCCATGGTCATTGATCACTAGATTATCTGCAGCCAAATTTATTGGAATATTAATCCATCATATTTCTGATTTGCCAATCCCGATTAGCTAATCCCAACTCGTATTTATGACTTCCAACCAGTACACAATGGCCTTTCTAGTTTTTCGATCCCAACATCAGAAGTTGGAAGTCGACATTGTCCAAATAGCAATAACAACAACCCTTTGACTTTTTTATCTCGATGTCGAAATTAGGCATTGACCTAACAATATTTCCAATGGTCCTCCCAAATTTTCAATCTCGATATCAGAAGTTATAATTTCGAACTCTGAAGTTGGCCCATGTCACTAGCAACTTATCATGCCTGTATATTTCACATCTGGAGTCCATTTTTTATGAAACGAGCATCACTGGAAAGCTCTCGATGAGCTATATACAACTATGTGTGTATGTTCAACAATTGAATATTTTATATGTTAATCATTTGGGAGATCCTCCTGGATCACCTATGCATAGCATTGTGGTACTTTAGGACCAAGTATCATTTCAAATAACTGATACACAACTTTGAGAGCAAGGTATGGAATATATTGGTTAAATATGGCACCATTTGGTCTCTGTCCTGATGCACAGTAGTCCATATCTTGTACAGGTCATCATAGTCTTTGGATTGAAATTCTAGTAGAAGAAGATGATGAAGCACAAAGCAGGTTTCTGTGGTTCTTTTCTGCATTGCGGTAGGCATGAAAGACCTCGAGGATTGATCGATAGCCCCTTATTTCAATGTGATAGAAAAAAAAGGTTTTTGTCAGTTTTTATCTATGTTCACATGGTGTACAATGGCAAAGGGGAATTTTTGGACTACACGGAGGACCTATGGCAAGAAATATTTGTTTTCACCGTCTTGGTCATCACTGCAACAGTTTTCCCTGTCCCAACTCAGCCATTGTCGGAAGAATTTTTTAAACCACAGCAGTCATGGATTCTAGGGTTTGTGATGTTTCTTCAGATAGCCCACTGGACCAAGGTGTATACCACTCACCGTCACAGTTAGCAGCCAAGTCATTGGAACTGGCAATTGGAGGTAACCATTTTACCCTTTTCCCACTGTTCCTTTTATAGTTCCATATCTCCCACCAGTGGATGCCATTATTGTGCATAGCGAAGCACTCTTTGCACCGGACCCAAACCCTACGCCTCTGCTAAAGCAAGGTTTTTGTAGTGGCCTCGATTTGTTGGAGGTCAGATGGCCTGGAACCCTACCCACACTTTTAGATTGGGATTCTTTAGGGATTTTAGTTAGTGAAGTTCTCAATCCCGAAGGGTTTATTGCTTCATTATTGTATCCATATGATTTTAGTGGAACTCCACCCGAGTCGGATTCAGATCATAGTGGAAGGGATTCCAGAGAGGGCACCATAGAAGGCGACAATGGGGGGAGGAAAAACACAGGTGCCTTAACCCAAATGGTGGACCTTTGAATCTAGTTTGTGGTGTAAATGTCTCGATTGAAGAAGCGGGAGAGATGGTAGATGTGGAATTAGTACGGAAAATTAGAGGGAGGAACCCAACCCACGAGGACATAGAAATATGGATGCGGAAAAACTGGATGGGGTTACTTCAATATGAACCAAAAACCACTCCTCTAGCAAAAGGATGGTTTCGGTTCCTCTTTAATTACAAAGATGATGCAGGAAAATTCTTGAATCAGAATTAGAACTATGGCCTGGTGCCTATAATGCTAAAGAAGTGGACTCCCTTGATTGATGCGAATGGTGAAAGACTAGATACAATCCCGATGTGGGTGCATCTTTCGGGCCTCCCATGGGAGTTTTGGAACCCAGCATCACTACGGGATATGGGCAATGCATTGGGGGTTTTCTTAGAAGCGGGCCTTTCTTTTCTGAAGACTCGTCATGGAACGGTTTCAATAATTCGGGTATCTTTGAACATACGAACTAATCTCATGGAGCATATCAATTTGATTCGGGGTTCCATAACTAGAAAACAAATTCTAGACTATGAAGGGCTTCCTTTTAGATTCCACTCTTGTCATGAGACAGGGCATCTAGCGAAGAATTGCAAATTGGGACCTCCTCCAACCTCCACCTGAAAGAGATGGTTTTCCAATGAAGTCGTGGTTCCGGAAATATGAAGGATTGCCGCAGGGAAAGATGAAACATGCAACCTCTGTGAATATGATGTGACAAGCCAGCCTTCGAGCCCTGTAGAGGAACAAACATCTAAAATCCTTGCATCTGGAACAGATCCTTCTCTTCAACAAGCGTCGCAACCTTCCACCGGTATGTTACATTTTTCTTCTTTAAATGAACATTTGAATGATTTGACCTCCCCATTAACGGATCCCTATGAGGTTGTTTTCCCTCCCCCCTCACATATGATTACCTCCCCTCTCCCATATCCTTCTCCTCTAACACCCCCCTCTGATCCCCTTATCCCCCCCACAAGTAATCCCTTCGGATTCACCCTCCACCTCCTCCACGATTCAGTTCCACCTCAAAACAAGGGATATCCCTGCTCTGGATGCCTCAACAGTCCCCCTTCTCGGACTTGGAACTAACCCTACACTCCTTTGAAAAGAAAAAGGGAGGGGACGACCTACACATATTTCATCTACCCAGTAGAAAGCTCTTCGGGATCAAGCGAATGGTAGACAGAAAACTCTTTTTGGGGCACTTGGAGCAATGCAATCCCCTGAAGGGGTTCCCAAATGAAAGTTCTCTCTCTCAACTGTAGGGATCTGGCAAGTACCCGAAAAAAACTTACCCTAAATAGGATGCTCTTGGTTCAAAAGTCGAATGTAGTCCTCTTCCATGAAATTTTAGGGTTAGAACTGGAAGTTACAAAGTTGATGCCTTTAATTATAAACAATTTTACTTTCCTAGTTTAGAGTGCTAGAGGTATTTTAGGTGGGCTGGAAATAGGTTGGAACCACTCCACGTTGCGTTGTGCAAAGTCGTGGGGTTCTCGTTTTGGCATGGGGATTTAGATCTTCTGGGTTGAGGCAAACTTAACCCTGAACATCCTAAATATATATGGGCATTACAACAACAGAGTGGCCTTTTCAGAATCATTGCAATCCTCCCACCTTTTAAGGTGTGAATGCCTAGTTATAGGTGGAGATTTGAACTTCACTCTAGGTGCGCATGAAATATGGGTTCGAAGAGCGAGAGTAGATCCCCTGGATTCTTTCTTCAGCAACCTCTTCCATAATATCAAGATGGTGGACCTGGACCCCCAAAAGCTCAAACTAACTTGGACAAATAGAAGATCTGGTGAGGACAGGATCGCAAAACGATTTGACAGGTTTCTCTTGGACGAAAGTCTATTGGGAAGAGATCTAATGTTTAAACAATGGGTGGACACGGGAGTCGATTCATATCACATGCCTATTTTCCTGGAATTTTTAAATAATCCTAAGAGGCCAGCCAGCCCCTTTAAATTATCTTCTCCTTGGTTAAAAAATGAGGAAGTTCTCAGGATTATTCAATCAAATTGGATCATGTTTGTGGTTGATGAGGGGACACACACTGCCACCCACTTTGCTCAAAATTTGTCCCGCATCAAAAGCCTCCTGAATGAATGGGCTAGGAACAAAAGGATTCATGATGATCAGGAAATCATTCAAATTGAGGTAGAGCTGGTAGAGATTCAAAATTATGAGGGAGGGGGCTTTCTGTTAGGATTATTAATTCTCCCTTGTCCAATTTGGTCATATGTCTAAATTAGGAGTCATATCTAAATCGGGAGTCCTTCCAGTCTATTGTTAGTCACTAGCACCATTGGGTCCACTTGGCCTAATTGGGGTACATGTTCCAGTTACTAAAGAGTGGGGAACACTAATTGAGGCCTACTGCCACTTATTCCACTTGCATGCATCAATTTAGGAGCCTCCTAGATCAATCCCTACAAATTAGGAGCCACTTGGAGTGCCGACACCAACCTTCAGCAGTTGAGTTCAATTAGTGATTAGTCAAGCTAAGTTAGGAGTCAGTTATATTCAGTTCTAGTCCTCTACATTCAGTTAGCACTAGGTTTGCATGGATGGATGCAGGAGAGGCGCATTTCTCACCTACCACAGTCAATTAGGCTTAGTTAACACTAAATTAGACACTTTAGTTGTGTTTTAGAACTATGATGAACTCCGATAATGATTTAGACAAGGTCAGTTAACCATTGAGTCCTCCGATAATGATTTAGACAAGGTCTTAGTTACCTACAGTCAAGTAGAGTCTAATCAATTTGAATTTCCTCATGTGGATTCGAATTGCATGTGGCTATTTAGCCATTGTATTACATTGTAATTAATCATCCAATTAATTTTGATTAATGAAAGCATTCACAGCTGCAAGCCTTTTGCACTGTTTCATTCTTCAATTTTTGAGTAAAATTGTGTGATCTATTATGTGAGTTGTGTGTTGATCCATAGATCTATGTGCTCAATTTTAATATGGTATTAGTGCCTCGGCAGGACAAGGAACTTCTCCTCCTCGGATCTCCTACTGGATCATTTTTTTGATCAAAATTGCTCCTTCCAGCACTACACCAGAAGCCGAAGGTTTACCACTTAATACCCCAAGTTAAGGAATTGTTGATCAAGCTTTCTTGATCAATTATGTTCAGTGTGATGAAAACTTGAAATGTGCAGGTTGTTTAACCTTAGGGTGCCCCTTTTGTGTTTTTGCAAGTACAACTTCAAATGGATTCATCAGTTCCTCTTCTTACCCCATTCACAAGCTATTCAAAACAGAAGATGAAGATGAGTGTATCTCTAATGAGACAAGATCTCTATGAGGTGTCTATTGGACTTGGTGAAGAGTCCTATGAGAGTGAGAATGATTGGTTGAATGCATGTGATGGAGCTTTTGGAACAACTAGTCTGGCCCTTTCTCCTAGATTGCGCTACCTCACTAGATCTATTGAATACCCAAAGGATCTCTAGACAAAATTGGACAGAACCTTTGGAAAGAATGATGAGGATCATAATAGCACTTTGGAGAGCACATCCAGCACCATAAGCATTCCTGATCCAAAATTCTCGGCCTCCACTCTCTCTGATGAAGTTGTTCAAGATGAAGAAGAAGCATAAGCTTCTACACAGTCAATTCGAATTGAAGACAGTTTCCTTGTAGTGACTCCTTCTCCTGATGCTCTGGAAGTTTGTGAGATCTATCATATCTCATCTCCTCATATAGATGAAACAGAAGAAGACATTCGAATCTCTGATATTGAAGAAAAATACTACTGCACTTCCATGCAAACACTCTCCAGTGATTTTCCTTTGAATTCTCTGCAAAATTTGCCAGTAATTGCTTCCGAAAGTGAAGAGAAATTTGATTTTTATCCCTCTAATGTTGCTGCTGGTGTGCAAATATGTAATACCTTGGATGTTTTTGAAGAAATATCAGATTACCAGAGTGATCCGTCCGCTCCCCGTGATGTAGATCTTCCAACAAATTCCTGTAGGATTGCATCCACCAAAATTCAGAATTTTGAAGAAGAAGAAAACTGTACATCTACCGTCTTGGTGGACCATACTCTTGGATCTGATATGAAAATTATTGGATCTAATATGATCTTATTTAGATCTGATCTGATATTTCTTGTTTCAATATTTCAAGTTCAGAAGCTTTCAGTACTGTTTGTAGTTGTTCTCATTAATTTTGTGAAGAAACAAGTATCGCAAGTCTCCTTCAAGACTGTTGTTGGGGATTTGAATTCATTTCATAGTTTTGGATCTGATATGAACCCATTTAGATCTGATATTATTTGGTTCAAATTTTAAAATCCAAGAACCTTCAGTCATGCTTGTAGCTTCTCTCACCAATTGCGGTGTGAAAAATCAAGTACCACAATTCTTCCTCAAAATTGTTGCTGTGGATTTAATGTTAGTTTCCTCTTATGAGGTTGTTGATATTTTATTTTGTAATTCATTAATTTCTGAAGCTATATCAGATTATGGAGTTCAAGAATCCACTCTCTATAGTCCCAGGGCTTCTCTACTTTTGGTCACATGCTCATCTCCTCACAGAACTGGTAAAGAGGAAAAAAATTTGCATCCGCATGGACACTTGCTCCTAACACTTGGGGTTGTTTTTACCACTCATGGTTTGTTGTTCATGGCTGCAACATATCAGTTTCTTGAGTGTTCCTCACTTGGTTTGAATCCTCAAGAACATTTTCTCACTTATCAGTTGATTTTAGTTGCTAGTACATGGGTCCAGTCTTCATCCAGCAGCTGTCTATATTTTTTATTTAGTTGAACATATTATTATTCTTCCAAAGAGGAAGATTCCTACAGAGATAGTGATGGATAGGTTCACAAGCCAGGCCCCAGGATATCTGTGCACAGAAGAACCATATTGATTCTGATTCTACCTGCTTAATTAGAGGGGGGGCTTTTTTCCCATGTGGTTTTTTCCCCATCTCCTTGTATTGAGCAGTTACTTTTCTTTACTTTATGTAATGGGAGACCTATAGTCTTAGTTACCAAGGCCCACAATTGTCCAAGTTATCATTCAGGGGGGGGGGCTAGGATTATTAATCCTCCCTTGTCCAATTTGGTCATATGTCCAAATTAGGAGTCATGTCTAAATTGAGAGTCCTTCCAGTCTATTTTTAGTCACTAGCACCATTGGGTCCACTTGGCCTAATTAGGCCACATGTTCCAGTTACTAAAGTGTGGGGAACACTAATTTAGCCCTACTACCACTGATTGCACTTGCATGCATCGGTTTAGGAGCCTCCTAGATCAATCACTACAAATTAGGAGCCATTGGGAGTGTCGACACCAACCTTCAGCAGTTGAGTTCAATTAGTGACTAGTCAATCTAAGTTAGGAGTCAGTTACATTCAGTTCTAGTCCTCTACATTCAGTTAGCACTAGGTTTGCATGGTTGCATGCAGGAGAGGCGCATTTCTCACCTACCACAGTTAATTAGGCTTAGTTAACACTGAATTAGACACTTGAGTTGTGTTTTAGAACTCCGACAAACTCCAATAATGATTTAGACAAGGTCAGTTAACCATTGAGTCCTCCGATAATGATTTAGATAGGATCTTAGTTACCTACAGTTAAGTAGAGTCTAATCAATGCGAATTTCCTCATGTGGATTCGAATTGCATGTGGCTATTTAGCCATTGTATTACATTGTAATTAATCATCCAATTACTTTTGATTAATGAAAGCATTCACGGCTGCAAGCCTTTTGCAGTGTTTCATTCTTCAATTCCTAAGTAAAATTGTGTGATCTATTATGTGATTTGTGTGTTGTTCAGTAGATCTATGTGCTCAATTTTAATACTTTCTCACTCAAAGAGAAAAGGAATGACTGATTTCTCTTGAATCCAACAGGAACAAGATCCTAAATGAGAGGGAGGAGGTGTGGAGGCTAAAAAGTAGATCCATTTTGATGGAGTGTGGGGATGACAATACAAAAAAAATTCAAGCTTATGCGAAAGGAAAAAGACACCAAAACACTATTTGGGAACTTAAGAATGCAAATAATGACAGGGTCTCTGCTTTTGAAGAGATGGCTGAGATTGGTAAATCTTATTTTGAAAATACGCTTAGGGAAGACCAACATGCAACAATTGTGGAGGTCCTTTAGGTATCGTAATACTTCCCTGAAAGTATCTCTAAGGAGGATAATTCGGATTTGATGGAGGAAGTGTCGGAACATGAATTGAAAGCAACTTTGCATAGCTTTCAGAAGGACAAAATACCAGGACCAGATGAATGGTTTATTGATTTTTTCTTGGTCACCTACAAGGGGGCTTCACTTGTTGGCCAATATCCTATCACGTTAGTTCATATTGTGGGTTTTAAAATTATCAAAAATCGAACCAATATATTGCAGGTATTGGGTGGATGAGGGGTTTAAGGTGGGGGTGGGTAGGGTGGTTTATAAGGATTGAGGTATAAAAAGTAGTGGAGAGGAGGTTTTAAGTATTGGGAGGGGGTTTCAACAAAAAGAGTTTGGGTCAATATCTCTCGAAATTAAGGGTATTCTTTAATATCCCACGATCGCACATGCTATGTGAGAGGTTCACTAAATGAAATCCCCGTGGTCACCTATGACGCCATTGGTCCTAACCTTCTTCATCTGGTTGAATAATCCGGGGTAAATGGCCACTTACATCCTCCACTCAACACAACCTTTTTAGTCTTTGTTCCAAAAAGATATAACTCAGATAGTCTGGAATATTTTAGACCTATCTCTCTTTTCAACATCACTTACAAAGTGGTTGCAAAGGTGATTATGCAAAGACTAAAGAAGGTTCTCTCAAAATTCATCTCGATTGAACAGTTTGTTTTTTTGGATAACAGACAAATTCATGAAGCAACCGGAGTAGCCCAAGAAAGTATGCATAGTGCAAAAATCAAAAGGTCCAAAGGAGCAATTCTAAAGATTGATCTATCAAATGCTTTTGACAGGGTTAGTTGGTTATACCTTAAATTACTCTTTACTCATATAGGCTTTAATTAATCTTTCATAAAATGGATTTTTGCTTTCATCACCACTGCATCATTTGTTGTCCTCATCAATGGTTCAAACTCCCTATTTTTTCACTCTAAAATGGGCCTAAGACCAGCGTACATCCAAATCCTAGGCTCTATTAAGCGTCGAGAGGGATCGAATCTCTTCTTATGTATCCATTGATTTGATTCAAACCAAAAGACACATCTTTTTAATTAAGGTTCACATATAATATTTTTATTATTAATATTTAATATTATTTATGATCGACATGTAATATTTATTATTATTTTTTATTTAAGTAGGAACGAACATTACAACATTTTCCCATACATGGTTTTAAACCACATGCAAGGCCCTCCTACAACCATGGGTTGTTTAAGAGGCCTTGCACATGGTCTTAAAACCATTTGCAAGGCCCTCCTAAACCATGTACAATAAAACCATGGGTTGTTTAGGAGGCCTTGCACATGGTTTTAAAATCATGTTCACATAGTTTTAAAACCATGCACATGGTTTTAAAACCATGCACATGGTTTATGTGCAAGGCCAACATTTTTTTGAGGATAATTCTTCTTCTTTTTTTTAGGTAGGAACATTACACAACATCTCCCCCATATTGTGTTTTTTCGTGACCCACATTTTTTTACGGATAATTAAATTTTTACTTTTTTATTGTTTTGTTAGGTAGGAAGATTACAACATCTACCCCATATTAGGTTGTTGTTTTTGTCGACATTTATTTTGGCCTATAATTAAAAAATATATATTAATTAAAATAGTGTTACGTAATGTTACTTAACGTTACGTAATGTTACGTAACGTTACAAGATCTCCCCAATACTGGGTTGTAGAGCGCCTCTCGACACAACAAGGATGCTCACTATGCCCTATTCTTTTCTTATTGATTGCAGAAGGGCTGAGAAGGGATATATTGGATGCAAAAAAAAGAGGCCTATTTGAAGGAATCAAAATATCCACAAACTTAAACATCACTCACCTCCTACTCTCAGAGAGGCTAAAAAGCTCTCATAAATTCTGCTCCTTTTCTACAAAGCCATAGGGATGAAGTTAAATGTTCAGAAATCTATTATTACTAAATTGTATCTAGGCAATGATATCATTAGGATACTATTGGAACTATTTCCCTTCAATGTCTCTACTTTGGACGAAGGCCTCAAGTATCTAGGTTTTAAGATAAAGCCAGATTGCTATAAAAAGGAAGATTAGAATTGGCTACTGCAAAACCTGGATCACAGAGTAAATATCTGGTGCAATAAATGGCTTTCAAGAGAAGGCAGATTAATTTTAGTCAAATTTCTCCTTGAATCCATCCATTTCTACTGGATTCCTTTAGCATGGATTCCAAAATCAATTTTGGAAAAATCTCGAAAAATATTATCAAAATGTCTTTGGACAGGGAATAAGGATCAAAACGTTCTTCCATGGGTAAGATGGGATCAAGTTACTAGGCCTAAATCCATAGGAGGGTGGGGCCTCAAAAAGCCCACTCTGTTTGCAAAATATTTATCTACAAAAGCAGGTTGGAGGCTTATATCAACAAACAGCTTATGGACGAAGGCGATTCTTCACAAGTACATTTCTCCAGTATCTTTGTGGGATTGGATCAGAAATTATGTTTTCGTTGCTCCACAAACTAGCTCAATTATCTAGAAGGAAATTTGTAACGCTTTTCCTCTCATTTTTAGTGGTCTCTCTTGGAAAATTGGAAATGGGATGAGAAATCAAATTGGAGCAAAACCATGGCCAGGAATCCAGCTAAACCATCTTCTTCCACAATAGATTATTCAATTGCTCCAGCATAAAGGATTTTTTCATTTAAATCAAATTATTGACCATGCTTCCACTATTTTATGGCATCATGGCTGGTTGGGAAGTAGGGAACTTGAGATCCCAGATTGTTGGATTTTAGACTGGAACATATATATCACTGCTCTACTTGTTTCACACATCAGGCTCACATATTCACAGGATGAACTTGTTTGGGAACATGCTGCACATGGAAGTTACACCCCGAAAACTGGTTATCAACAATTATGTGCCACTTCTTTTCAACATGATCATAAATGGTGGAAACCTGGGATCTTGAAAGTTAAATTTCCTCTGAAGGAAAAAGTTTTCATGTGGTATTCCCTAGCTAACAGAATCCCAACTTGGAATATTTTGCAAAAAATATATTTGGCACACCCAAGCTGGTGCACTTTGTGCAAAGACAATGAAGAAAGTGTAAATCACTTTTTTTCTTAAATTTTCTTTTACATAACAGGTATAGTCGCACTCTCAATCTCTGTTAGATCTCATACTTGAATGGGTTGGTCTCTCGATTGAAGATGCGTGGAAAACTTGGTCCTCCTCTCCACTTCTAGCACACATAAAAGCTCTTCCTCTTCTCCATATATGGGAAATCTGGCTTGCTTGAAATGCTTCCATCTTTCAGGACAAAGCTTCTTCCCCTGAAGCCATTGCTAAACAGGGCCTCGACATACTCTCCTTTTTCTCCCAAACAAAATATGCACTAGCACCAAGGATCATCCCAGAATAGTTGATTGACAGATCTATGCCATGGGTGTTTTTTGACGGGACATCTCAAGATAACAAATGTGGGGGTTGTGTTATTTTCTTTCTCAACCAAAACCATCATTTTCAAATCCAAATGGGCCTAGGGGCTGGAACAAACAACTTTGTCGAGCTTATAGCTCTTAAACTCCTCCTTTGATTTGCCCTAGAAAAATATAGTAGTAGGATCCACATTTTTGGGGACTCTCTAGTGATTCTTAATTATGGGTGAACAAAGTCCAAAGATGCAGAAACATTTATCTCATTGCACTCTTTGAAGAAGTTAACATACTCATGACAAACTTTGACTATATTACATGTCGCCATGTTTACAGGGAAAAGAACACCAATGTTGATCACCTATCCAAAAATGGGCTAACAACGAAACATGGATCCTGGAAGGTTTTGGAAACAAGATATGCAGAGGTTTATGCGTTCTATCACAGGCCTTTCATTGACTTGCAAATTCGATAAGACAATTTATAAACAGACAGACACAATTTTGATTCTGGACTTCTATGATCTCTACTCTTTTTTTGACATGATCCTGAGGCTACAGTTTTGATGCTACAATTTTCGATGTTTCAGTTTTGGAGGTTGCGGTTTAATGATGCTACAGTTACTTGTCTCTAGAAACAAAAGAAACTTCAAGCTCTACCACAAAACAGACTCTTTTGAAATTACAGTTTGTGTAAATTCCAAAATAGAGGAGTCTTTAAAGCTCTCTATGGCTTTTTGGAATTTTGTAAGTGTTGGCTGCAAGCATGACAACGGTATGCACGACATACTCTTTTTTTAAACAACTATTTACTAATCAATAAAATACAAGCTTTTTTTCTTCGAGAGAAAAGGTCATCATAGTTTCCAATAAGGTATTATTCCTCCTTGACAACAGTGATAAAATCGTCCCGACGAGGTTTTTTCCTTTAAATTGCATACTCATCTTAGAAATGTTTCTTGGGGTAATTGTCCTACCAATATTATATTGGGGAGGGACTTAAGGAGCGTAAAGGTGATCTTTTTTCTATCAAAGAAATTTGAATAGAGTATTAACCCTCTAATAGATTCACCATTTCTCCAAAGCACCTGCATCTATTTAGCCTTCAAACAAGGGAATGTCAAAGTTAACTTGTAACTTGAAGGGATCCATACCTCTAAAATGTTTTCTCATTGAAGTTGTATCTACTTCCTTTGGCAGTCATCAAAGGATGTAAGAAACATTATCCATCATATTGGTCCTTCGTCGCGCAAGGGATTCCTCAAGAAACAACTTGTCAAGAGATCCCAACCCATCATGTCTCTTTTATTCTCTTGCCATGTGAGGTTGCTTGGTACAATGAGAGTGGTTGTCCCCAAGCTCAACCAGTTTGATATCCAATTATCGATATATGAATCTCATTGGGGACATGCACTAAGAAACAACAAGAGAATATTGCTCTTATACCATTGATTTGGATTATTTGGAGAATGAAATGAAGGCAACAATATAAAATGGAAACACACACAAATATTTTGTAGAAATCACAGTAGTAGAGTAAAACCCAATTTCTAATAATGAATGGAATGAAAAGACATTGTAAAGTACGAAGCAATACAAACTAGCTCAAATGGTGGTAGCTTATCTCTAAAGAGAGATATGTCAACTATGCTCCTTCCAATAGTTGATTATAAAGAGAACGAAATGGGAATTTTATCACAAGCATAACGAGGCAAAAACCATAAACACCCAAACACTTAACCCTATGAGATGAAGCACCAAAATTATTTGTGGGCCCCGAGGTGGTTAGATGATACACCAACTTCCTGAGGGCGTAAATTTTGCATATGATTTCCATTTATGGATCACAATATCTTGTTGGAAACAACTAGATGAGGATTACAAATTTTGAATGGGGCAGGGGATGCCACAATAACACTTGGACCTTCGATTAGCCAAAAAACATCATTTAGGGCCTCAAAATGAGTCTGGAAGTTTGGGACACAAAAAACCATAAAAATTTGTCGATAATATGGAGAATCGTACTTGTAACTTAGTGGAACAGGTTGGTGGACACTAGTATCCACCTAAATCACTCATGTATACCAGAACCAGAAAAACTACAGTGAAACAGAACCAGAAAATATGCAGTGCTACAACCCTGCAAGTAGGATTTGAAGACTGAAGATTAGGGATCTCCAGAAAGCAGTTGGATCAACCAACTCACCTCCTCCAAACGCATCTACTGGTAAGGTCAATCTCTTGTTTTTATAAATTTCAATTTTGAGTGACTTACTGGTCAAGATGGCCCCAAGCACTAAACTTGAGGACAAATTCAAAGGCCTAGAAAACTTCCTGGCTTGGAAGTGTCACGATTGGCCTCATTCTGAAAGAGAATGGTCTTGATAAGTACATCAAAAATGAAGTTGCAGAACCTGAAGAAGCTGAAGCTAAGTAGAAGCATGAACAAGACCTAATCAAGGCAATGAGGATCATTGTTGATTCCATTAAGGATCACTTGATCCCTCAGGTGTCATCTAAGAATACACCTAAGCAAATGTATGATGCACTTTCTAGAATGTATGAGGGAAAGAACATCAACAGAAAGATGAATCTAAGAACTCAATTGAAGGGCACAAAGATGAGCAAAGGAGAATCTATTTAAGATTACTTCACAAGGATCTCCTAGATCGAAGAGAAGCTAAGTGCTATTGGAGATATCCTTGATGAGGATGACTTGGTTACGATTGCTCTCAATGGCCTCACTAGACCTTGGGACTCATTCATCCAAACTCTATGTGCAAGAAAAGAAAGTGTGAAGTTTGACATAGTATGGGAAGATTGCATACAAGAAGAAGCTAGAGTAGCAAATAGAGAAGCTCTTCTCAAAGAAGATGATCAGGCGCTAGCTACCCATACTAAAGAAAGAAATCTATCAAAATTCAAAAAGAGTAATCATAAGCCTTCAAAGAAGAAATTCCAAAAGAAGAAGAAGAAGGATTACTCAAAGTATCAATGCTACAATTGTCATAAGATAGGACATCTTGCTAGAGAATGTCCATCATCAAAGAACAACAACAACAAAAGGCATCATGCTCATCTAGCTGAAGATGAGAATGAAAAAAGACCTCGAAAGAAAACTAAAGGTGAAGATGTAGAAGAATATGTGTTATTCTCTGCACTCTCTGGGTCTGTAACACCTGGAGAAGATACATGGCTTATTGATAGTGGTGCCTCTAAGCACATGACAGGAAATAAGACAACTCTGTCAAATATTGAAGAGAAGAATAATCCCCAGAAGGTGTCATTGGGAGACGACTATCAATATCCCATTAAAAGTATTAGAGAATCAAGCTACAAGCTTGACTCTGGGACCTCCATAAAGATGAAGGAAGCACTTTATGTTCCATGTTTGAAAAAGAACCTTCTCTCCATCTCAGCTCTAGATAAGAAAGGATATAGAGTTGCTTTTATAGATGGACAAGTACTTATGTGGTCCAAAGGAAATACACATGAAGATGTTGTATTCATTGGAGAAGGAGGAGGACTGTACAAGCTCAGAAGACATCCAAAGACAGCCCTTGTCCATGAGACTACCAGCTCTAGTGAACCGTGGCATAGGAGACTTGCTCACATCAACTACAAAGCATTTCCCTATGTGAGCAAGGTGGTAACAGGGTTACCAGATCTGAAGATCGAACATGAGGGAACCTGCAAGGGATGTGCACAGGGAAAGAACATCAAGAATCCCTTTCCAAAAAGTGACACAAAGACTAAAGGTACGTTGGAACTAACCCATTCTGATGTATGTGGTCCTATGCCCTCCATATCCTTAAGTGAATATGAGTATTATGTCATGTTTATTGATGATTATTTAAGAAACACTTGGATACACTTATTGAAGAACAAGAGTGAAGTGTTCGGGAAATTCAAGGAATTCAAAGCCTTGATAGAAAACCAGTCAGAAAAGAGAATCAAGACACTGATCTCAGATAATGGTGGAGAATACACTTCAAATGAATTTGAAGCATTCTGTAAGGAGGAAGGAATCAAGAAGGAACTAACCACTCCCTATAATCCCCAACAAAATGGTGTTGAGGAAAGAAAGAATAGAACTATCATGGAAGTAGTAAAGACCATGATTCATGACTAAGACCTCCCTATGCACCTATGGGCTGAAGCTGCAAGAACGGTCATATATGTGCAAAACAGATTATCTCACATTGCTCTTAGATTCAAGACTCCTGAAGAGATGTATACCGATAAGAAACTTGAAGTAAGCCATCTTAAGATATTTGGTTGTCCAGGATATGTACATATTCTGAAAGAGAAGATAACCAAATTGGATCCTTCTGGTAAGAAGGGAATATTTGTAGGGCACTGTGAAGTATCCAAAGCCTTCAGGATATACATCTCAAGATTCCATCATATTGAGATTAGTAGGGATGTAACCTTCGATGAAGAGGCAGCTCTTAAGAAATCTAGAAGGTGTCATCTTGAAGAAGTACATAACGAATATGTACCTCCCAGAAGGGTAGAAGCTGAACCAACTCCCGAAATAGTAGCATGAGAAGATTATGACATGCTAGAGCCTCAAGAGCCCCCTACTATGGATATCTCTCGAAAGAGGAAACTTGCTTGGGTAATAGAAATCATACAAGAAACAGAAAGATATGGAGCACCGGAAGGGTCCACAAGAACCAGCAAAAGATCAAAGCCATATTCCAGTTATGTAGCTTTGATGTGTGATCTTGTAGACCAAGAACCCACCAACTATGAGGAAGTTGCACAGAAGAAAGAATTGGTTGAAGCAATGACGAAAGAATACTAGCCGATCATGAAGAATGATGTTTGGGATATTGTTCCCAAACCAAAAAACGAGAGTGTGGTATCTTCAAAATGGATCTACAAGATAAAACATGCTGCGGATGGAAGTATTGAAAAGTACAAAGCAAGACTTGTGGCTAGAGGATTCTCTCAAAAAGAGGGGATCGATTATGAAGAAACATTTGCTCCAGTAGAAAACTACACTTCCATCATAACTATCATGGAACTTGCTTCCATGATGAAATGGGACTTACACCAAATGGATGTAAATACAACCTTCCTTAATGTGTGATTGAGGAAGAAGTTTACATCGAACAGCCACAAGGTTTTGAAGTTGAAGAGAGAGCAACTCATGTATGCAAGTTGAAAAGGGCTCTGTATGGACTAAAGCAAGCTCCTAGAGCTTGGTATGGCAGAATAGATATATTCTTGACAAGCATGGGATTTACCAAGAGTAAAGTTGATCCTAATCTTTATATGAAGATTATGGATGATGAACCAGTCATACTATTGTTGTATGTGGAGGATCTATTTCTAACCGGAAATGAGAAACAGATCAAGGATTGCAAGAAGAAGCTAGCTAAAGAATTCGAGATGAAAGATCTTGGATTGATGCATTATTTTCTAGGGCTAAAAGTGTGGCAAAGCCCTGAAAGAATCTTTCTGAATCAGGGAAAGTATGCAGTAGAAATCTTGAAGATATTTGATATGTTGGATTGTAAATCCATGGCCACACCCATGGAGACCAACTTAAAGTTGTTTTCTGATGAGACATCCAAGCTAGTGGACATGATTCACTATAGACATATTATTGGATCATTAATGTATCTGATGAACACAAGGCCAGATATATGCTTTAATGTGAACACCTTGAGTCGATATCTAGTTAAACCCAGACGGGTTTACTTGATAGCTACAAAGCATGTGATGAGGTACCTAAAAGGTATGATTGATTTGGGACTGTACTATGGGAGAGATCATGACTACAATTTGTATGGGTATACGGATTCAGATTGGGCAGGAAGTGTCACAAACAGAAAGAGCACATCAGGTGGATGTTATTGTCTAGGATCGGCCATGATCTCATGGTTTAGTAAGAAACAGTCCAGTGTTGCTCTCAGTACAGCTGACGCAAAGTACATCGCAGCTTGCTCTGATTGTTGTGAAACGATATGGCTTTGAAAGCTGATGTCAAGAATATTTGACATGGAGGTGGACACCAGAGTAATTTTATATGACAACCAGAGTTGTATAAAGATGACAAAAAATCTGGTGTTCCATGACAAATTGAAGCATATAGAAATTTGATATTTCTATATAAGGGATATGGTACAAAAGGGAGCCATCAAGCTCCAGTATGTGGGTACCGATGAGCAAATTGTTGATATACTGACCAAGCCTCTGTCTCGAACAAAGTTCGAATATTTCCGCGACAAGCTTGGTGTAGTTCGAAAGGATTTTCCTCGCAAGGAGGAAGAGTGATGGGACTACAATTATTGGACCCTCTTCGAAAAGGAAGAATCAGGTTGAAGACATGAACCCTCCTTAGACAAAGGGGGAGCAGGTTGATAATATGAAACTTCCTAGGAAAGAGGGAGTAATGATGAGACTAACATCGATGATGGATGACAGTGACGATGGTCTGACATTTATTTGTGGACGATGGTATCCTCTCTTGAGGATAGCAAGTATAACGCTATGTGCATGAGAGTGGTCCTTACTAGTTAGAGGATGACCCTGCAAGATGTTACTCTCACATGGAGAATACTTACATTCAATTGTGAATACCGTAGATTAAACACTCACTCGGGAGTGGTCCTAACCTCAGTGGTCTGGATGCTCTACGATGAGTCCTCACGGATGACAGAACTGATATTTTGTATGTCGACGATACTTTTGTATGTAGAGTATGCCTACATTCATATGTAGATACCATAGAATAACACTCGCTTGGGATTGGTACTAACCTGTGTGGTATGGATGCTCTATGATGAGTCCTCACGGACGTCGTAGTATAACACTCACTTGTGAGTGGTCCTAAATTGTGGGGTATGGATGTTCTACGTTGGGTCGAGATATGCTCTGCCAACAATACTCTTACATGGTAGATTATACCTACACGTGATTGTAGATACCGTAGTATAACACTCACTTGCGAGTGGTCCTAACCTGTGTGGTCTCACAAATGCACCAGCTACATTTATGTGCCTTGTACAGTGTTTTCAGCAGGTATAAAGATAAGTTTGTTCTTGTTTCCTTGATGACATTCTTATTTATCCTAAGAATGAGGAAGAACATGAAGAACATCTGAGACTGACATTGGAATTGCTCAGGGAGCATAAGTTGTTTGCAAAGTTGAGCAAATGTGACTTTTATAAAAACAGAATTCATTATGTGGGTCACATTATCTCAAAAGAGAGTATATTTGTGGACCTTGAAAAGATTGAAGCCATTATGAATTGGCCTACCCCGAGAAGTGTGACAGATGTAAGATCTTTTATGGGACTTGCAAGATATTACAAGAAATTCATTGAAAGATTCTCCAAGGTTGCACATGCCATCACTTCTTTGCAAAAGAGGGAATAAAGTTTGAATGGACACCAAGGTGTGAAGAAAGCTTCCAGCAGTTGAAGAATCTTATTACAAGTGCACCCATTCTGAAAGTTGCAGACCTAGAGAAAGATTTTGTGGTGTGTACCGATGCATGTGGTCAAGGACTTGGAGGAGTTCTTATGCAAGACTACCACGTGGTATGTTATGAGTCAAGAAAGTTGAAGGAGCATGAGAAAAACTATGCTACTCATGATCTAGAACTTGCAGCCATAGTGCATGCTCTCAAGATATGGAGGCATTACTTGATGGACAGAAGATTTGAGCTAAGGACGAACCATTTTGGTCTGAAGTACTTGTTTGATCAACCTACTATAAATGCTAGGCAAGCTAGATAGCTGAAGTTTTTATGTGAGTTTGATTTCGAAATCAAACACATAGAAGGAAAAGAAAACAAAGTGGTTGATGCACTCAGCATGAAGGTGCATGAAATGCATGTGGCATCTCTTAGTATTTTCCAATCAGATTTAAGGCAGCAGATTGTTAATCATACTACTGAGGACAAGTTGCAACAGCAAGGCCTTGAAAAGAAGTATGAGGAATATAAATTGGAAGAAGATGGGCTTCTTACTTATAAAGGCGGAATTTATATTCCAAATATAGCAGACTTGGAGAGAGTTGTTATGGATGAAATCCATCTACCCAAGATATCAGAAGACAATTGCTACAGCCAAAAAGCAGTATTTTTGGCCAGGAATGAAAAAGGACGTTGTTGAGTATATTTCTAAGTGCATGAAGTGTCAGCAGGTGAAGATTGAGCATCAACACCCAGCAAGTTTATTGCAGCATTTGCCAATCCCAGAATGGAAATGAAAAGTTGTTTCCATGGATTTCATTACAGGATTGTCGATGACTTGGAGACAACATGATTCCATCATGGTTGTGGTGGACAGGTTGACAAAGGAATCACATTTTATACCGGTTAAGTCCACATATAAGACTGATGCCATTGCAAAAATCTTCATGAAAGAGATTTTCAGATTGCATGGATTGCCTAAGGCAATAGTTTCTGATAGGGATCCTAAGTTCACTTCCAATTTTTAGAAGGGTTTGTTTACATATTTGGGTACCAAGTTGAACTTCAGCACTGCCTACCATCCTCGGACAGATGGTCAGACAGAGAGAATCAATCAAGTGTTGGAAAACATGCTTCGCATGTATGTGAAGGACAAACCAACCAAGTGGGAAGACTATTTACACTTGATAGAGTTTGTTTATAACAATGGACAGCAAGCATCCTTGGGGATGAGTCCATATGAGGCTTTATATGGAAGAAGGTGTAGGACACCAATGACATGGAATAATCCAGTGAAAAGGATTGTGCTTGGTCCACAATTGCTCAAGAAGATGGAACAAGAGGTTGCAAAGATCAAGTAGAACTTGAAAGCAGCCCAGGACAGACAGAAAATCTATGCAGATAAGCATAGGGTGAATAGAGAGTTTAGTGTTAGGGATCATGTTTACCTCAGAGTGAGGGTAAAGAAAATTTCCTTGAAGCTTGGAAGTTATGCCAAGCTATCACCTAGATATTGTGGGCCGTTTGAAGTGCTTGAAAGAATAGGTCCAATTGCATATAGACTTTCATTATCTGCTAGCACTAGGGCTCATAATGTTTTTCATGTTTCTTTAATTAATAAATATGTACTTGATCCTAACCATGTGATAAATTGGGATGTGATTCAGGTGGAACCGGAGGGAGAGTTCCAAACCGAGCCAATGTGCATCCTCGACAAAAGGGTCAGTGCTCCGGAATCGATTCGTTGGACAGGTGAAGGTGCAATGGGAGCACTACAATCCTGATGAGGGTACATGGGAGATGGAGGATGCCATGCAATTGGCGCATCCATTTTTGTTCAATTCTGCGGAGCATTGAGGGCAATGCCAATGTAGCATTTTGTTCAATTTTGTAAAAAACCGAGGATAGTGTTGTTGTAAGGAGGAGAGAAATGTAACACCCCGGTTTTGACCCCGTTCGCATTAAATTATATATGATGTAAATAGCATTATTTAATCATGGCGTGGAGCTCAAGGCAAAATCCCCACCATTGATTTAGTGTTTTACGTTTCGGCGATTAAAATCGATGCCGATGGTATTTCATGCTAGCCAGACACATTATAATTTTGGACATCATGTAAATATGCAATTAATAAAATACCCACAACTAGCTATGTCAATGCAACATTAAAGAAATAGGGGCATGATTCCCTAAGGAATAGGGGGGGGGAATAATTCAAACCCTTGAGCCAACAATGTTTAGCCCAATGTCGAAAGGAGAACCCATCAAACTCTCAGCCACCCATTTTGTCTTTTGAGCCCAATCATTTGTTTCTTTTAGAAATTGGTTGAGTTAGTTAATGAATGGGGATGGAAAGAGTATGGCAATCAAATTCGAATTTGAGAAGCCATCAGTTTTTGAAAATCGTGTTTTGACTTCTTGGGCAAAAAGAAACCTAAAAACGTCTGCCCATTTCATCATGCATTCACATTTTCATTTTTCCTCGCCCATTCTCACTCACGTTGGGCTCTCTCACGCAGCCGAAGCTTGCTGAGTTCTTTCCCTCACGATTTCCTATCATTTTCCTCATCTTCCATGCCCAAAAAGTCTGTTTGTGTTGTTGAGTGAATGTGCAACGGAGATCCACGTTTTGGGGTTTTGAAGGGGGGCATTTTTGCCCACGTGAAGATAGCAAACGTTTTCAAAATTTGAATCCATGAGCTGGGGGTTTGTAGAGGACGTTTTTGCCTCTATGAATCCATTAAATCGTTGTTGAATTCAGGTTGCTCACCCAGGGGTTGATTTTCCCATTTACCAATTCGTTTTCTGGTTGCAAGCCGTTTTTCCTTCATACCCAGCATGTGTAGTTGCTACTGTGTGCACCCTTGTGCTTGTTGTTGTAAATCATTGTTTGGTCTGAACTAGTTTGAAATGGAATTGGGTGAGACTTAGCTTGATAAAACTAGTGTAAAATGGAACCACAAAAAAAGATCAAGAGGGCCTGATTAATCTTTCTTACACATCCTAAAGAGCACTGAAAGAGAAGGCATAACGTGAAGGACTGTGTAGTAGAGAAAGAGATGCTTCCTTGTGTTGGGTGTGTAGGTGTTGGAAAAAACAAGCCAGATCTTGTGTAGGTGTCCATAGCTCTGAGGTTGATCTCACTAGCTTAGCAATTCAGCCTTTCTACCTCCTTAGCAGCCTGATAAACCCAAATGTAGTTTTGGTTTGGATGAATTTTGATGTGTCTTTGGATATGTGTGAGCATGTTGGAGTTCTCTTATTCTTTGTGGAAATCATGCCCATCTCAGGGGTGGCAGCGCTGCTAAAAGATTGATGAGCACACTGGCCTATGCTTGAGTGAAACGTTGCAGCGACATAGGTAGTTGAAGACAACTTTTTTTCAAGATAAGTATTTCTTTTGTATTTACCTCTACAACTGTATTTGTTTATGAATTAAGAACATATTAAATGTGTTGAAATGTATTTTCTTCTGTTGTATATTAATGCATTATGCATCTGTGTAGATATTTCATTTCAATGCATTTTTATTATTATTATGTTCATGGGGCTTAGATCCCTACTTAAATGATAGCACCAGCGTGTAGGTCGTGTCCTCTCGGAGGGGAGGGGACGTGACAAAAACCTAAATGTCCCTTCATTTGAGAGTTATGATATTCCCTCAATGGTTTTTCTTTCAACTTGTATTAAGGGCATAAAAATATTCTACCCTTGTACCAAAGAATATCTCTCTTACATTTACAATGTTCCATAGACATATTCCCCTCTTTTAGACACTATATTTTTCGTCCAGCACTATTATCTTCTTCCCATTCATGATGAGCTTCTTCCGTCCACAAAGAATGGAAGATGTGAGTGGTTATGTCAAGGCTAGCCTACATTGTGTTTATGCCAACAATATATCCTCACTTCCATTTCATGGAGCACTACATTGTTAGGTAAATCCTTGCCTTGGGGTAATGGATTCCAATTTGCACATATGCATATCATAAATGAGATCCACTTTTGGCTTCAAAATAAAATATGATATTTTGTCTTGGTGTGGCAATGAACAATGTGTGCCAATGTGCTAATGAAAACCACAATGCAATAAAAGAAGTTATGGCTTGAAATTGACCATTTACAATGGTCACTAGAGTATTAGAACAAGACCCCCATGCACCATGAGCAAAGTGCCATCTAACTTGCTTAAGCCCATATGGCACTCATGGCACAATTTGCCCACAAAGGCAACTTGGTTTGCCAATTCTCATCATAGTACGCCCACCACCAAGCAAGTCAACAAGAGCATGAGCCACACATGCAAAGTTGACCCTTGGAGCCATCAAGTTATGACAAACTATTCTCAAATTTATATCTCGCAATTTCAGAAGGCCTAAGCCCTTAAAGCATCCTATTAATGGATGGTAGGAGGCCTGGAATTTCAAATTCAAGCTCCCTATCAAATCAAAATTTTATGACAGTTTTGTGTTTTCCATGCCCATCGGTTTACGTTTTCATCAAATTAATGTGTCAACTTTTTTTTATCTATTTTGAAATTTTGAAAGAAATTTTAAAAAATATTTAATAAATCACAATATTGTAAAATTAGAATTAAATTATATATATAATAGAATCTTGCTAGTACAAAAATTATGGATCCAGACAGAGGTGGAACCAACTCCTTTAATATAGTGACAAGAGTTGTCATCAAGCTAACCCTACACTGCATAAGTCTTCTTTCAGAAATCAGAAAGAATATTTTTGAAACTAGTCATATGCTTCAAAGCTCCACTATCAACCAACCACAAGTTTTAATCAGTGGTTAGGTGACCAAAAAGAGCAGACACCAAGAAGTATTCTCTTATGTTTTCCTGTCTCTGAGGAGATTCACTTGCCTTCTTAACTGATCCTCCTTCTTTAGCAGTGGATGCATGATGCTTCCCTTTATGGAAGCCTCTCTTCTTGGATCTGCAATCTTTAACAAAATGTCTCGTCTTATTACAATTAAAACATTTAATCTTAGACATATCAAAACCTTTACCTTTGAAGTTACCTTTGTACTTGCTTTTCTGGAAGATCTTCTGATGGGGAGGATTCTTTCTTCTCCTTGTCTTTACAATGAAAGCAACATTGTCATTAGTAGCAATACCAAACCTTAGAGTCATGCAACCTTCCTCCTAAAGGCAATCATGCAACAAGCACTCAAAAATAGGTTGAGACTCCCTACCATTCACACTAACAAGGAAAGTATCCCACAAAAATGGAAGGCCATTGAATATGGCTTGTACCAAATCATCATCTTCAACAATTACCCATGTGACAAGTAACTGATCACAAATCTGAGCAATTTTAGAATAAAAAGAAGCCACAAACTCACCTTTCTCCATCTTCAAGAACTTTAACTTATTCTTGAGGTTTCTCTTTTGACTAGGTGTAGTTTTCTCATACAAATTCCTAAGTGTCATAACAGTTTTTAGCTGTCATTAGAGAAGCTAGTACTGGCATGATACTGTCTTTCATCGAGTCAAAAATAACTCTCTTAGCCTTAGCTTGATTCCTCTTGAAAGTTGCTCTACCAACATTGAAAGCTGATTCCTCCATCAATGTAGTCACAAACTAATTTAGCTCCAACTCTTGGAGAATATTCATGACCCTAAGCTTCCAAACATTAAAGTTTGAAGCTCCCTCTAACCCGTCTTCAAGCCCAACAGAAATAAAAAAAGACATCTCAAACAAAAAAATTAGAACTGAACTAAAAAAAGCTTGAATCTTTGGATCTATGTGAGCTCACAAAGATGGGATCAAAGATGCCTAGATTTTAAGAATATGTTTTAAAGTTCTCATTATATCTATTGATGAGTCATGATAAAAGTGTTTGGTTTCAATGGAAGTACTGAAACAAGAAACGTGTTTGTCCCAAATTATTCTCTTCTTGTGTGTGTTTTAAGTTGTCTTGTTTCATTAACTCTGCATTTAGGTCTTTAGAGTAACATTACAAATTTTTCATGAGATCAGAGTTGTCTAGACTTTAAGGTTAAGTTTCAAAGCTCTCATTATATCTATTGGTTATTCATGATAAAGGTGTTTAGTTTCAATGGAAATATGAGACAAGGAAATTCAATGGAAGTATGAGACAAGGAAAAACAAGTTATGTGAACCAAAAGCCGGCAATGAATGTGCATATTGAGAAGTTGAATGGTTACAACTTCACCCTATAGAAAATAAAAATAAAAATAAAAAAGATGTGTTGACAGATAAAAATTTGTGGATCTCTGTGGATAGGATATCAGGCATAGTGCATTCAATGATAGTGTACAGATTTACGGATGATCCAAGAAGGAATGTTGGATGGTTGTTAAACAAAATAGCCAAGTATTCACAAAGCATCAAGGATACCAGAAATGTTACCAAATATCAAGGCAACGATATTTTTTATTTGCACAGATTTATTGAGACAGATTGCACTAGAGATGTGGACGAGAGAAAGTGCACATGCATTTACACCATTTGGAAGAAAAGTGATTTAGATGAGTATTGGTGATCCATGGTATGACAGCATGATCAAGGTGCCCTTCCCAGGTGCAGCTGTACAGAATCCATCATTCCCTTATTTAATTTAGAAGGAGAAATGTTGCTGCAACAAAAGCTAGTTGTTTGACTTATTAAGATTATGCAACAGCATTGATATCAAACAAGGTCGTTTGTAAAAAGAATGTAACAGTCAAAGTGTCATTGCAATGGCCAAAAGACCCACTCATAATTCCAAAAGCATATTGACGAAAACCATGAAACTGCATAGGAAATGGAGGAAGTGTGGCGAAATTGACAAAGTGCAAATCAAAGCAAAATGCATCAGATGCATTAAAAGAAGTAGTGAATGGAGATAACCTGGTCTTATGTAAGAGTTAAGATTAGCATTCACTAGTTCGTCATGACAACCAAGTAGAAGATTGGAAAAGCATGGCAATAAATCATGGCAACCAACAATACACACAATAAACGAAAATGTCTCTTTTCACCTGTTCATGTAAAAGCTGCTCCCGTCCCTCGAAGAACTGAAACCCTCATAATTTCAACAGCATTGTAAGATGAAAAGCCTTCACCAAACCCTCATTCTAAATTATACTTTACCAAATAATGCCCCTTCTGGTGGTTAAACAAAACAAATCCAACAAGAAGAGGTGGTGTTAATAAAACACCATTCATTGTTTTCGATTAAATTTGAAGTAGCCAAGGATAGAAGAATTTTTTTACTTCGACTTGGGGGACTTTGGCGCAGTACCCTTCTCCGCTTTCTCGGCAACCTTCTTGGGGAGCAAAACTTGATGAATGTTCGGCAGCACTCCACCACTAGCGATGGTCACTTTGCCCAAAAGTTTTCCCAATTCGTCGTCGTTTCTGACCGCCAGCTGAATGTGGCGGGGGATGATTCTGGTCTTCTTGTTGTCACGGGCAGCATTTCCGGCCAATTCCAACACCTCGGCGGCGAGATATTCCAACACAGCAGCAACATATACGGCCGCGCCTCCCCCAACACGCTTAGCATATCGGCCGTTCTTGAGAAATCTGGCGATCCTTCCCACCGGAAACTGCAATCCGGCCTTGACTGTTCTGCTCACAGACTTCTTTCTGGAGCCAGCTCCCTTCCTTCCTCCCTTCCCGCTGCTCTTTCCTGAACTCTCCATTTCCTCAATACCGCTATTTTCTCCCGTCTACTTAATCCAGAAACACAGTAGCTACCAGTGCCTGTTTGTTTCTACCACAGAACTACAAGTTTCGACTGGAAGAGAGTTTAAATAGTAGAAAAGGTTTAATAGTGGCTTATTGGACGGTTTAGATTTTGCCAAAAACAACGGCCACGATTAGCCTTCGTTCTATCCGTGGCATGACTCAATGACCAATCGCAAGTTTACGTATTTAAAATTATTATTTTGTAATAGGCCCATTAGAATATAACTGCACGACTCGAAAGCGAGCAGCGGAAAAACTACAAGTGGGTTTTAACTTTTATTTTTATCTTTTTTATATTTTAAAATTGGTTGAAATCATGGACGATAATGTTTCATGTCAAAGTATATATTAATTAAATGAAATTATAAGTTGGAATAATATTGAATAATTATAAAATCAGTATAGATCTAAATTTTAGGTTTTATTAAGTGTTGAGAATGATCAAATTTTTGAAGTTGCAAACCTCTTCAATTATTGCACTCAATTATCAGTTTTGGTGTGATTTAGAGCAAAAGACGCATCTTTTTATTTAAGGTGGGTATATAATATTTTTATTATTAATATTTAATACTATTTATGGAGGACCTATAATATTTTTTATTTTTTTTTTTTTTAATTTGTTATGAAAGAACATTACAACATCTCCCCATACATGGTTTTAAAACCATGTGCAAGGCCCTCTTAAAACCAAGGGTTGTTTAGGAGGCCTTGCACATGGTCTTAAAACCATTTGCAACAATTCCTAAACCATGTACAATAAAATCATGGCCTTGCATATGGTTTTAAAACTATTTGCAAGGCCCTTCTAAACCATGCACAATAAAACCATGGGTTGTTTAGGAGGCCTTGCACATGGCTTTAAGACCAACATTTCAATTTTTTTATTTTTTATTATTTTGTTAAGTAAGGACATTTCAACATCTCTCCCATATTGTATTGTTTTTTTTACTCACATTTTTTTTGCCGATAATTAAATTTTTTATTTTTTATTGTTTTGTTAGGTAAGAACATTATAACATCTCCGCCATATTAGATTGTTTTTGTAACCGACATTTATTTTTGAGGATAATTAAAAATTTTAATTTTTATGGCCGACATTTACAAGAGGAACGTTAGATAACATTAAAGATCTCCCCTCATACTAGGCTGTATAGGTGCAAAAATTGAATTGATTAACTTTTTATTTTATTTTAAATTTGGAATTTGTATAAAATGGATTTGTGTTAGTTTTTTTTTAAGGTGAAAACCCCATTTTTCCACTATTTCGAAGAAAAAGGAAAGCTCATGTCCTGGATATCTAAGCCTAAACATTTCTCAAGAGAATTGAACCGGAGTGGTGGATTTGTGTTAGTTGAATAGGAGAACATTTATATTTGTTAATTGTTTATGTTAATTTAATATTTATGTGTTGTTATCATCATGGTTCATTCACTAAAGTTTTAATACTTGCAAAATGTGTCATTGGGGAAGTCTTAAAAAAGAGAGTAATAAGTGATGTATATTTATTTTATCTATGATCTATGATGTGTTGAGGGGATTAAATACTTTGAGGTGCAATCCCTTTTTACAGTGTAAAACCGTGAGGAAAGGTTTGCATCGGATTTGATCACTCTCAACGCATGATAGATCCGAAGTCAAGATGGATCTATACCGGTATGCTTAAAAAGTAGTAGCTTGTCATTCCAAATTTTATATTTCCTCATTGGTTATGTTAAACTTCAATATATCTAGTTAAAGAGTAATGATTACTAATTGATATCCATAGTATCAATAAGAAGTAATTAATCGGACATAGTCAAACTTAAATTGGTTGAAAGCAATATCGATTAGTAAATTTGAAATATGACCTTTGTTTGAAAACAACAAGAACTTCATATATGGACATGGAGAATCTTCCACACACAAATCCCAAATAATCTTAACAAAAGTCACTACCATATCCACAAAGATCATTTAAAATCTTCCCTCGCGTATCACAGAGTAAGAAGTATCCAACTTTCATTAAATGTTTAGTTTTAATTAATTCGAATTTGCATATATTTGGTTTTGAACTTTGCGTTAGAGTTGACATTGTAACATTTTTATTTACTTAATATCTTATTATCTTATTAAAATGTCGCGTGTCAACTCCACATTAAGCATGGAATTACACTTCTCCTTCATATTGGGTTGTAGAAAGTTCCTCTCAACATTTTATCCTAAGGTACAAAGATTGGCATATGACATTTTTGGCATTTCACTATAAGAGGTCATGATGACATTTGCCAATGATATGCTCGTGAATCTATTCAATTTGACTCTATATTACTCACAAAATTTATGGTTTGATGAAGATTTTGCAATTTGTATCCTTCCTTCAATAGTCACAATTTATTTTCCCACCAACGAAGAGGAGCTTTGGGAAATCATCTGCACACACCCTTAGCGATCCACTACCTCCTCGTAGACATAGTAATGTAAATACATAATTGTGGCTCTCAATGACAAATTTCCACTGCCCTATTTATAAGGTAGTAACTAATTGATGGCAGTGCCACTCAACTTTATACTTCACCAAGAATCTTGGAGAAATATTGAAATAGAAATGAGCTTGAGAAAACCTCGATGTTGATCTATATTATGTATTGGGAATAAAAAATAATGTGCAACCATTGTATTCCAACAATTTACTTATGCTTCATTGACAAAGTTGAGTTTGTCAATGACAATCATTGATATTGACGTTGACAATAGCTCATTACAAAATGTCGCAAAGTTCTTGTTATTAGTCCATGCCTACCATTGGAGACTTTTGTTTTCGTTTTTTCATTGATATGGATTGTGTTAGACAAAGGCAAAAAAATTGCAAAGTTATGTGATGTTTGGTATAAAATTTGGGGTTTGAAAATGGACATCTTAGATTCAATGAACAAGTCGTTGCCAGGTCCAAGGGATATGAGGATTTTGACTTATGGTATTGTTATAGGAATCCATTTCCATGGAAGTTATTTTGGCATAACAATGCTAAGTGAAGAGGTTGAAGAACAATAAGTATATGATCTCAAGAAGGTTTCTTTGTGTCAATGATGATGGAGGGAACTTCAATTCCTCAATCTAGGGCATTGTGGCTCACTACAAAGGTTCAATGAGATCATTTTTGCAGGGATTATGGATGGAAGAGGCAACATTGGAGACACATAAATGACCACATTAATTGTTGGATGTGTTGTACTCTTTCTAGGTATAAATTATATGTCCCAACATATTTAGCTCTTTATTTTTTGGAGGTTGCTTATTAGTTGTATTTATGGGTTTTTTGGGGTGGATTTAATTCATTGTTTTATGCCCATTTTGATCTAATCTCAATTAAGTGATTGGGGTTGTAACCTAATCCTAGTTAGTGGATTAATGTTAATTGATGTTGTGGAATACCTAAATATTGTATTGTGACAATTAAGTAAATACAATGAGTTACAAAGATGTGACTTTGAATTAGGTTGGATTTCCCAATTAGGGGTTTCCAAGGTAAATCTTGTACTTACAACATAGGAATGTGCCATTGTTTGTTTGTTTTAAGATTCTAATAGTATTGCATCTGCAAGAAAAATGAATGTTTTCTATTACAACCCTTTTCCGTAACAGAGGTATTCATAGGTTACCTTTTTTCAAGGGGGTGGGGTACGGGGGGAGGGGTGTTCTTATGTTGAGGGATATTCAAACAAATAAGAAGTTGTTTTATCACTAGCTTTATAAAGTTTAGGAAACACTAGTTTTCTCGAAACTTCTATTTGAACATGTTTATCAATACCTTCATTAATATTCTTCTCCTTTGCTTGTATATGTCTAAGGTTTCTAGTGTTCAAATGTTAGTGTGCAATAACGAAATGGACATATTAAATTCCAAAGTTGTACTATTTGAAATCTAATTTTGGATCTGAAAGTGAAGTTTTAAGTGAGAGATTATCAGTATGTAGCTTGATATAAATCAAAATTGTATTTTTCAACTAGTCACTTTTACATGGATTACAATATACTGCCCCAACCATTAGTCTAGATATAGATTAGAATTTTATTTTGCAACTAATCATTCTTGCACATTGTCGCCCTAACCATCTCTTACACTCTACAATAGTAACCTATCACTTAATGAAGTATTATTTTCATGCTATATCTTGCTTCTTCTACATTAAGGAATGCATTAGAAATCAAGGTAGAAAATACATACGTTGAAAAAATCAACATAAAACAACATGGAGTTCAATCCCTTGAACAACCATCCCATGTAACCTTTTATTAGGACCACTTATTGGGTTTAATAAACCCACATCACATTAATTTCTCTTTCTCGGTTTCTTTTTATCTTTCAATGTTTGAGTGGTGTGCAATAATCCCTTTAATGTTTGGTTGTCAATGTTTTATTCTATGTCTAGAACTTGAATCAGACAAACAAAATGTACTTCAGACTAGTCTTCCAAAGCCTATCATGGCCTCATTTTGCCTAAGTATTGGCACACAACCATGACCAACAAAAGATAGATCTACATATATGAAATTGTAGAACCCCAAGTATGCAAAGTCTTCAAGGAGTCATCCCATGCAACCTCTATGCATTTTTTTAAAGATGTGAACCCCATTTTTTACAAGCAAGTTATAGTTGGTCAATTCTAATATATTTTGTAACTTCCTCATTGACTTATATATATGATGTTTTCTATGTAAAAGGGATCTAGTTGGGTCATTGTTTTAGCTCACCATGGTTGCTTGTTAATTATGTGCATGGTAGATGTCTTTTAATCTTCGACCATGAGATGTAATAAATGTTATGCAAAATACAATGGAAGATTGTTCTACTCGTGCATATCATATTGTGATGTATCTTGATTATATCTACTTTGTTGTATTTATTATGGATGCATTGAGTTATATTAGCTTAACTAAATGCTATTAAAGGTTAACTAATGGATTTTGCACCTCCATTAATCTTCATTGATTTACACATTAATTAATTGGAAACTATCAAACATCCCTAGAGTGAGACCTCTTTCGATTGGAAAGTTGAATATGTTGACATGCTAAAGAACTTTGAACCATTGTTGGACACCTTTAATGGACCCTAGGTCTGTCTATAGCCAACATCATGGTTTTATAATTTGACCTTAAAAAATGTATAGCAATGAAGATGCAACAAAGGTCAATGAAGGTCAAGCTTCAAGATTGAATAGAACTAAGGATACATGAGTTTGCATGTCAATAAAGTGCATATTTAGGTGAACATGTTGCGATATTTAAGGATAATCACTTGTTTGAGTGTTTACATTGTATTTTTTTAGCTAAGTTTCTAGTAAATTTGTATGAATGGATTAAGAGGCATACAAAACGTCATCATTGTCGGATTCCATGAGCAAGAATTGACTGGATTGCCAAAAAATTGTCAAATATCCAACTACATGATCATAAATTGAACTGAGAAGTTGATTTTTGGTTTGAAGGAACCTTAGAAGATTATGCATTAGAGTTTGCAATGGAATGGCATCAATGTTTAACATGAGCACTATAATTTTTCAAGAGTGGACAACACATAATATTGATTAAGAAGATATATGTATGGATAAAGACATTGATGGTGGAACAAGGTATGCTACTAATCCCCATTGAGATGGAAGTGTAATCCTTGTATGGGGGGCTGGAACAGTGGGAGGACCTAATGGTGGATTCAATGACCTAAGATGCTTGAAGGATTAGCAATGGATGATGCAATATATATTGAAAGTGAATGACAAGTGCAATATCAAAATCATAATGAATTTGAATAAACCTAGTGGTGGGGAGATCAAATCGAAAAGATATGCACCATTCAAGAGTCTTCAATGAGAATATATGGTCCTAAGATGTATGAAAAAAGTGAAACAATGCAAAGGATAGGAGAAGTATGGAAACGGAGCTTTGGCCATCATTGAAAGAGAAGAAGACCAAGAAAAATGTAGATCCAAATAATTGAGGAGTTTGTAAAGTTGGAAGGAACCTTAATGGAGTTAAGATGGTAGATGCATGACGACATAGGGGATGTAGTAGGGCCAAAGATGTTGATTGATTTTGTTGATTTGACATTCACTACAAAAGTTGTGGAATCATAAATTCAAGAAGAAGTGTGTTTTTCTAGTACTCTAAACCTACCCTACATATATCCATGTTAACAAGGAGCTAGACTGAAATGACAATGATGTCGTTCCATGCTACATCCTACCCCTTGTGCCCCTAGCTCTTTGTTAAAAACCAGTGATTGTTATTGTACATAGTGATAGTGTATGTGTGATTAGCAATCAAGAATGCACATATTATTGTGGGTTCAATAAATATGAATGTGACTGCTAGAGGTAATCAAAGATTGTCATAAATGTTGTCAAATTATGTGAGCTTAGTTTTAGGAGTAATTCCATTGGTACAATAATCAAGACCTCTAGTATTTGTGCTAGTTCAAAATAATAGAACAAGGATGGCGACATGATCGAGTGAATCATCTTTATGTTCTATTATTCCATGGAAAAGGCAAATAAGACACAAAGTAACATTAGTTCCTATCGAATACAATTTGGAATGTGCAGAGGACAACTGATGTGATCCATCTGGTATATTTCCAAAATACTGTGTGAAGAAGAGCACAATAATGTTACATGAAATGGAAGTAGAGCACTCTTGCTAACACAATAGTGACTTTGGTTCAATCCTAAGTGGATTTTGTGAAGGATTTTAAAATATTAAATCTAAATAGAATATAATTCATGAGTTGAAGAAGATCAAATAGAAGGTTGGGGAAGCTATGTGGCAGTAGACCAATTGTTGTAGGATTTCATCAGTTGTTTAAGTTACATGATCCAAGAGGTGCAGGAGTTGTTCCAAGAGGTAGAGGGTTGCAACACTGAATATGACCTTGGTGGGGAACCCTATGTGGTGGTGTCCAACACATAAAATCACATTTCATTGATGGGAGGATATGGTAGAGGCACTATATATTGGATTCTTACTAGATATTGGGGCTCTACTAGCCAATGGCATTTGAAAACCAAATTCTACTAACTAGTCTCTGCATTTTAGCAGTAATTGTGATTCGATGGTCCATGTGGACCATTGCCAAGGTTAATGAGTGATGTAGGGGTTCTTATTCAATGATCGGTACATAATTTCATGTATATCTTACATCCATTGCAAAAGAAATGGTATTTGTAGGAAAGAATGTAGCAACAAACAACCAATTGGTTTGAACTATGGCTAAGGTTTCAAAGGTGATGCAACACATTCAATGTTTCTCACATATGGACCACCCATAATGTGTAACCATAGGTTTTGTAGAGGATAACCCTACATAGGAACTTCAAAATATGCAATTTGAAGAAATCGAAGGTCACGATATCCTCTAGGAGACTAGGGATATAAGTAATCTAGTATATTACCATTAATCCATTCCAAAGAAATATACCTAATATTGGAACAAAAGGTGAGAAAAAGTGTTATCGATGGGGGCTAGTGGAATGACCACAACATCACAGATATTGAAGCTTTTATTCAAGAATATGCCATCATGTTTTTGCATAACTTCATGGAGATGAAAGGCATGGTGGGAGAATTAGGGGAAATAAAGATATAATTGAAAATTGGCACCCACCCAACTAAGAATAGGTTGTAAATTTGAATCTATTGATGGAGTACATGCATATTTTTATTGTTTTCCCCTTTTTCTAGGGACACAAGTGCTCTCACTATAGTTCTACCCCTTTTCCAAGGATCCTACTATAGTTTTCCCTTGTTTAGGATGAATACACCCTGCTTGGGTAGTTTTGGCCAAATAGACTTTAGTTAACTCATGCATGACCTAGTTAACTCTAATTGGAGTTCTAGGTCAAATTAACATTGATTACTCATGTGTGACTAACTTAACTGCCTCATGAGGTAGTTCTAGGCCAATTAAACCTAGCTACTCATGCATGGACATGATTACTTCCTAAGAAGGGCAC
This sequence comes from Pseudotsuga menziesii, assembly GCA_001517045.1. NCBI lineage: Eukaryota > Viridiplantae > Streptophyta > Pinopsida > Pinales > Pinaceae > Pseudotsuga > Pseudotsuga menziesii. The sequence goes on from LPNX010397954.1 coordinate 112,943, forward strand.
GATTTCCTATTCAATGCATAAAAGCACCTCACTAAGAAATTCTAGGTCTAGATAAACCTTGGTTGCTCATGCATGGCCAAGATTCTTCCTACAAAGGGCGCACTTGGATATTCAAGGTGATTTCTCTTGAGTTTCACTATGTTTTATGCATGTGCATGTAATTAGGCTTAACTTAGTTACATGTATATGAAGGCTTGCATCTTATTGATGAAGTATTATGTAAGTGTACATTCAATTGATTAGTAAAGATTACACAGCTTGAATATTTTATTATCCTCTCTTCTATATATTGATGATTGCATTACTTCTCCATTTAGATTCTAGACCCATTGGTTCAAAATCTCACATCTGCATTGTTACAGCCCAGATTGTCCACAACATGCTTATCGGGATATACTAGAGTGAGGGGGATTTTTTCCATTGTAAAAATCCAAGTTCGGGTTTGTTTATGTAAAATTAGTGGTCTAGTGAAGCTCAAGACCCATGGTTTGGTCATAGAGGGTCCTCTTGGTTTTCATTCTAGGAAGTGTATGCTCAGTGGCATAGTTGATTTCCCCTTGATGGGTAGAATTCCCCGTCATATTGGGCCATTTGTGCCTTGGGTTGGCATCTAGTGATTCTTGGGATGGGCCCATTAAGACACATGGCCTATGGTATCCTAACCACACATATGTTTTGCTATATATGAGGTGATTTCTTGTGTAATGGTTTTCATACCTAGTTTATCACACCTCCTTTATGCCCACTTGGACATTCTTCTATAGTGTATGACCCCTCCTCTTAGTACACATGTGCACACTTCATCATAACATCATCTTCTTCAAGCAAATTTGCCTTGCAAAAGGGGAGGGTGCTGAGGGACATTCTACATTATTGGGTTTAGTTTCTAAATTTTTGAGGAGATAGGTTGTGGTGACATTGGATTCTATCTCCTCATGTGCTTACCACTCGTCGTACCATGATCCATGACCTTGGTCGAGGTGTTATTTTAAGTCGTAACGGGCATTACATGGAATAGGTTAAATAATAAATTAACAATATGTTGGATGATAAATTGTTATTCTCAATGGAAGAACCTGATTTGATCAATATGATAATCATACAGGGAAAGAAACTATGTGGAATCCACATTTATGTATACTTTTGTGAAGTTAATCCCCATTTAGTGATGAGATTCTTGAGAAAGTGGTGGTGAAAAAAACCTAATCATTTAGAGGTGGGTTTTCGAGATATCATCAAATACATATTGTTAAGGAGGAGAGGAAGAAAAAAAATTGACATGGAATGGGAGTTGTACAACTACACTATCATACCCTTTGGACTAAATAATGTGTTAATGGTAGAATAAAAATATATCCATAAGTTCCTTGAGGTATATGTGGATGATTGGATAGCATACAACTTTGTAAAGGATCTATAGGTTCCAACATATGTCCTTGAACATTAATAATTGTATCTTTTGTATTGTTTTTTACATTCTCTTGGGTCATGTTGTTTACAAGGAGGGATCTTCAGTCAATCTAACAAATATCACAATGATTGTGAATTTGCATGCATCAAATAACGTTCCTATGCTACGATCTACACTAGGGCATACAAGATATTACAATATGTTCATTAGGGGATATGTATAGAATGTATAGGGAACAACATATATGGAGGAACCATTGCAAAAAGATGTCTTATTCAATAAGCGCATATCGATGCATTTTATCTTGCCTAATTTTTTTTCGTCTTTCAATGTTTAAGTGGTGTGCAATAGTCCTTTAAATGTTTGTTTTTTAATGCTTTATTCTTTTAATAGAACTTAAATAAGAAAAACTAAATGTACTTTACTACAAATCTTCCCAAATCATGTTGTGGCCTTATTTTTCCTTACTACTGGCATAGCTCCATGTCTAGCAGAATATGGATCTATAGAGGACATGAAGTCATAGAAACCTTAGTATGTAGAGTCTTTAGGGAGTCATCTCATCAACCCTATGCGGCCAATCCAATAAAATATCTACATATTTTGCTAAAGTTGTAGACCCTCTTTTGTACTAGTGGGTTACAACTAGAAGATTGCAATATATTTTGGAATATTTTGTAACTACCTATATATATATATATATATATATATATATATATATATATATNATGTGTATGTGTATGTGTATGTGTATGTATGTATGTATGTATGTATGTATGTATGCTTTCTATGTAAAATGTATCCAATTAAAATATATGTTTTTTTTGTAAATTATATATTCAGAAAATTTACATATGGATACATAAAGAAGGCCCTAGGTATTCAAAAAGGACAAATTACCCAAGCCTTTAAAAAAAAACTATAAACTACCTCCTTTAGGATACACAAATATTGATTGGTTTTGCCACTATTGGGCTATAGAAGAGAGCATTTAAAAAAATTAGAGATGTCCATGTATCAATGAATGCCTAAACCCTAAAGGCAAGATCTTCGACTCTCGTTTGTGTGTCATTTCCAAAATTACGGATGTCATTTCATATGTCGAAGAGAGTGGCTTCCATATAATCCAGATGTCTTGACACTGCAATTCCATATGTTTCATGGCACAACCTCGGTGGTAGTTTCCATGCTGACTAGAGGCATGCAAACATTCTCTCACCATGGTTCAACCTTCGCCATCGAGAGCCCCCTAATCATTTGCTTGATAATTTTTAGAATGAGCTCGAATCCTACCTCCCGAAATGCATAGATTAGGCCCTAGATCCATCCTTTTCATACACTTGTAGCCTAATCTTCACAATGTTTCTGTGACTATGTGTCATTAAGGCACAATTAAATGCCAGGCTAGTGAGGTGCATTTGCCTGCGGAGAGGGGGACTATAATGAAGTCTTTATGGCATTAATCCTCATCCCTGATCCTATACATGTCATATCATGTTGATTCTGATGGCGAGGCCTTGAAATCACCCCATCTAGGGAATGGCGAATTGGAACAATATGTTAATTATTCATGGTTGCTTGTTAATTATGTGCATGGTCGATGCTTATTATGCTTTTACTATGAGATGAAATCATTGTTTTGCATAATATGGAACATCGTTCTTCTCATTCTTATCTTGTTGTGACATGTCTTGTTTATATATATATATATATATATATATATATATTATATTTCTTAAGGATGATTTGAGTTATGTTATCTTAACTAAATGCAATTAAAATTTAACTAGTGGATTTTGCACCTCCATTAATCTTCAGTGCTTTGCACATTAATCAATTGGAAACTATCAAATATGCCTCAAGTGATACATCCTTACTTTGGAAGGTTGAATATGTCAGAAAGATAAAGTATTTTAGACCATTGGTGGACACCATTGATGAAACCTTGGCCTATCATATATCTAACAACATGGTTCCATTGACGAAACATGGAGAAATGAAGATCAATAAAGATGCAATGGAGGTGAATGAGTACCAATATTCAAGATTTGGAACTAAGGATACTTGAGTTTGCATGTTAAGAAAGTGCAAATTTAGTTGAATATGCCATATAGTAGAAGGTGGACTTACAAAGGACATGAAATCATAGAAACCTAAGTATGTAGAGTCTTCAAGGAATCATCTCATCAACCCTTTGCACCTAGTCCCACAAAACCTCTACATATTTTTCTAAAGTCATATACCCTCTTTTGTAATAATGGGTTACAAGTAGAATATTTTTACGTCGAATGCGTTACACAATGGAGACGTAGTCTTAGGAGATTCCTCGTTGCTCCGTCTAACTGCAATTCGACACATCTATCGTCGATTTGGAGAATGGCATTTAAACACGTGTCTTGCGATCCATTTGGGGTTTTTCTTATGTCAAGGAATTTGTTTCCTTATCTCTTATTACCTCCTATCAGATCCTTCACTCTCCATATTTCAGTAGAACACCCATATGGGGGGCCCTGTGTCTTGTCGCTTTGACAAATGGTAGTTGGATAAGTGTTACATTTCTTTTTAATAGAAGGTGTAGTCCCATTTAATTTGTCATTAACATAGGATTTTGTCAGCTTTAATAGGATTTTGTCAAAGATGTAGTCCTTGTTCCGTAAGAAGCAACAAATGAATACAAAAAACCAGACTAATACACCATACAGATTGGAGGATTCTCCTTTCATCATCTCAATTGTCACATGATCGATGGTTTTTTGCGGCGTCAAGAAAAATGGAGTGCCTCTGTGAAAAAACCACTTTGATTGTTTTTCATCGCAATGGAAGGAGACCAAGTGGAGACCAGGCTATCTGCAATCTCAGTCTTTCTGCAACTCTGTTTCCACATATTACCCTTCCGCAAGCTCCTTTTTGCAAGCTCCTTTTCCACAATAAAAATTTCCACAAATATGTTTCCACTGTTATGGTTCTGTAACTCTATTTCCACAAATATCCCTTCTGCAATTGCTTTTCTGCAATTTCCTTTCTACAACAGTATTTCCACAATTGCATATTGCAAGTTTGCAATTCTCAGCTTTAAAAAATGGACTTCCACAAAATTGCGGCCGCAATGATCCTTTCTGCAATCATATTACGGATTGCGGATCCTCCTTCCCACTTTTCCAAAGATTGAATTCTGCAACTTTTCTTCCACTTTAACTTTCCGCAGCTTTAAAAAGCTTGCAACTTTGCATTGCGGAACTCATCCTCGACCATTGATCTCTACGGCTTCTTCTTTGTCCATTGATCTTAGATCAAGTGCGGATGTTCACCTTGTCATTGTGGATCTATTCATTTCCTTACACCTTTCTCTTGCAGATCTATTAATTTCATGTTAACTGGTTTTTGTTGCACATGTGTGTTGATAGGTGTATTGGGTGTTTTGCTGAGAGGTAGCTTGCGTGTTTTGACTAGAATTTTATCTACGGCCCTAAACGGCTGGTACTGTGCATGAATGGAATGATGGGATTATGTCCTAACATATTTTTTCATGCACGTTTGGTGGTCAATTTCATTTTTTGGGCGCATGTTTGGATTGGAGGGCCCATCTTTTCTGCTAGTGTCCTTCACTGCTCTTCATTTCTTTGAATTGGGCATAGCCTTTGCCAAGATTTGAGGCCGAGGGTTTTGTGAAAGTTTAGTCCAAGGGATTTTGTGGGTTTAGGCTCAGAGTTTGCGGGGTCGATTTGATAGAGGGATTTTCTGGGTTTAGGCTCATAGTTTGTGGGGTCAATTTGGCCATGGTTTGGTTTCACTGCCGCTCGATTCGATGAACAACACTTCATCGATGTCCCTTAATCGACATGAATGCTCTATGTTAATGCTTCATTAATGCATTGTTGCTCAATTAATGCAAGAAAGCTTGGCATTTGCTTCATACATGGGCCTATTGTTAAGATTCTATATGCTAAGCTAGATTATCAACATTCAATTCAATTTCACAACAATAACATATACAGGATCACCAAAATAAACAGTATCACAAGATCAACACAGATTTACCCTAGGAAAACCCTAAAGGGAAAAATGCAGCAAGAAAAGCTTCCTCAATATAGATGATCAAAAAGATAAAATATAAAACCTCAGACTGGTCCTTCTCCTCCTTACAGATAAAACTCTCTCTCTCTCTCTCTCTCTCTCTCTCTCTCTCTCTCTCTCTCTCTCTCTCTCTCATGCGCTACACAAGTGTGTGTTTGTGTGTTTCAAATGAGGAGCACATCTCTCTATTTATATTCTTCCTCTCACTTAAATTTTTACTCAACTAAACTTGATTGGGACGACTTCTCTAGGAGGACTCAAAAACAACTTAATATTATATTTAGGAGGGTGCTAATGACCTGACTTACAACGGAGGGTTTTCCTCATGACTCTCTACTGACCTAATACGATAATATCATCATGAAGGAGGAATAATAACATCTCCGAAAGGTTCTATCAATAAAATAAATTTAGAATATTCTTCAAAGTTACAATAATTCAACACTCACCCTTAACGAGAAGGGTATTCTACAACAACAACAACAATAGTAGGAGAAGGAGAGAGAGCATATTCAACATCATCAGGGTGATACATCTATAAATCATTGGAAACTTTTCATCATCTTTGACATATAGTCTTCATCTTCAATTTCAACAACAACAACACTTTGATCATTTGGTTGACAACATCATCATCAACATTTTAGTCTTTTCAATCAACGACATCATCATCAATAATACTTTGACCTTTTGATCATCTTCGGCAACATCAGCATCAGCAATACTTTGATCTTTTGATCAGCAACATCATCATCATCAACAACAACCTGCAATCCACAATACGAAGATGAAATTCTATGGATCACTTTAGGACTTAAGTCCAGGGATGATACAATCCTACTACATTCTCAAAGACCGAAGTCTCCGGATACTGTTACGAGATAGTCACTCCCTATCATTTTAGGACTTAGGTCCAAGGATTATTCAATCCTACCACATTCTCGAAGACTGAAGTCTCTAGGTACTACTACGGGATAATCATTCCCTGTCACTTTAGGAATTAGGTCCAAGGATGATGCAATCCTACCACATTCTCGAAGACTGAAGTCTCCAGATACTATTACGGGATAATCACTCCCTATCACTTTAGGACTTAGGTCCAAGGATGATGCAATCCTGCTTCTTTCTCAGAGACATAAGTCTATGGATCACTTTAGGACAAGCGTCCAGGGATGATACAATCCCACTTCTTTCTCAGAGACAGAAGTATACGAATCACTTTAGGACAAGTGTCCAAGGATGATACAACCCCACTGCAACATCAGTGCTCCCCCTTTCAGGAATTTCATTTCGAACAACACCAAGCTTGTCTCGAAAGTATTCAAACTTTATTCGAGACATAGGCTTTGTTAACACATTAACAACGTGTTCATCAGTACTCACATACTAGAGCTTTATGGCTCCCTTCTATATCATATCTCGAATGTAGAATTACCAGATTTCTATGTGCTTTGATTTATCATGGAATTCTAGGTTCTCTGTCTTCTTTATACAACTCTGGTTATCACATAGAATCACTGCGGTATCCAACTCTAGGTTAAATAGACATGACATCAGTTTCTGAAGCGATATGGCTTCACAACTAGCAGAGCAAGCTGCTATGTATTTTGCTTCAGCTGTACTGCTAAGAGAAACACTGGATTGTTTCCTACTAAACCATGAAATCATAGCAGACCCTAGACAATAACATCCACCTGATGTGCTTTTTCTATCTAAGACACTTCCAACGTAATATGCATCTATATAGCCATACAATCTGTAGTCATGGTTTCCATCATAATATAGACCAAAGTCTATTGTTCCTTTCAGATATCTCATCACATGTTTTGCAGCTACCAGGTGAACACATCTAGGTTGAACTAGATACTGACTCAAGGTGTTCACAACAAAACAAATGTCTGGTCTAGTATTTGTTAGATACATCAACGACCCAATAATCTGTCTGTATTGAGTCACATCCACTAATTCTGACGATTCATTAGCCAACAACTTCAGGTTGGTATCCATGGGTGTGGCCATGGCTTTACATTCCAACATATCAAATCTTTTCAAAATTTCTACAGCATACTTTTCCTAGTGGAGAAAGATTCCTTCTGAGTTCTGCCACACCTCCAGACCTAGAAAATTATGCATTAACCCAAGGTATTTCATTTCAAATTCCTTAGCGAGCTTCTTCTTGCATTCTACAATATGTTTCTCATTCCCTATCAGAAATAGGTCATCCACATATAGTAATAGTATGATAGGTTCATCTTCTATAACCTTGAAGTAAAGGTTAGGGTCGGCTTTACTCTTGATAAAGTCCAAGCTCGTCAGGAAATTATCTATCCTTCCATACCAAGCTCTAGGAGCTTGCTTCAGGCCATATCGGGCCTTCTTCAACTTGCATTCATGAGTCCATTTGTATTCAAATTCAAATCCTTGTGGTTGTTCTATGTATACTTCTTCCTCAATCACATCATTCATGAAGGTTGTCTTTACATCCATCTGGTGTAAGTTCCACTTCATCATGGATGCAAATGCCATGATGGCTCTAATCGAAGTATACCTTGCTTCTGGTGCAAATGTTTCTTCATAATCAATTCCCTCTTTCTGAGAGAAACCTCTAGCCACAAATCTTGCCTTGTATTTCTCTATACTTCCATCAGCTGCATGTTTTATCTTGTAGATCCACTTGGAAGATACCACACTCTTGCCTTGTGGTTTGGAAACTATATCCCAAACATCATTCTTCATTATTGATTGGTATTCTTTCGCCATTGCTTCTACCCATTCTTTCTTCTGTACAGCTTCTTCATAGTTTGCAGGTTCTTGATCTACAAGATCACGCATTAAAGCTACATAGTTGCAAAATGGCTTGGGCTTCTTGCTTATCCTTCTGGAGCCCCATATATTTCTGCTTCTTGTATAATTTCTCTTGCCCAAGCAGGATTTCTCTTATGTGATATCTCCATTGTGGGAGGTTCTTGTGGTTCTGTCATATCATGATCTTCAGGTGTTTCATCTTCAGGGAGGAATGTAGCCTCTACATTTCTGGGAGGTGCATCTTCCTCATATAATTCTTCATGTTGACATTTTCTGGATCTCTTGAGAGCTTCTTCTTCATCGAATGTTACATCTATATTGGTTTCCATGTGATGGAATCCAGGAATGTAAATTATGAATGCTTTGGATACTTCACAGTATCCAACAAATATTCCCTTTTTTCCAGAATGGTCCAACTTAGTTCTTTTCTCTTTCGGTATGTGAACATATACTAGACAACCGAATATCTTGAGGTGACTTGGTTCATGCTTCTTTCCCGTGAACATATACTCTAGAGTCTTGAATCCAAGGGCACTGTGAGATATTCTATTTTGTACATAGACAACAGTTCTTGTTGCTTCTTCCCATAGATGCATTGGAAGATCTTGATCATATATCATTGTCTTCACTGCCTCCATGATGGTTCTGTTGTTTCTTTCCGTAACATCATTTTGTTAAGGATTGTAGGGAGTAGTTATTTCCCTCTTGATTCCAACTTATTTACAAAAGGATTCAAATTATTTTGAAGTATATTCTCTGCCATTGTCTGATTCTTTTGTCTGAAAGGTTTTTTATCAAGGCTTTGAATTCCTTGAAATTTTCAAACACTTCATTTTTTGCTTGCAAGAAGTATTTCCATGTTTTTCTTGAATAGTCATCAATAAATGTAATATAGTATTCAAAACCACTCAAGGATGTGGAGGACACAAGACCACATACATCTGAATGAATTAATTCCAACGTTCCTTTAGTTTTTGTTTCACTCTTTGGAAATGGATTCTTGATATTCTTTCCTTTTGCACATCCTTTGAAAATCCCTTCATGGTTGATCTTCAAGTCTGGTAATCATGTCACTACTTTGTTCACATGAGGTAGTGCTTTGTAATTTATGTGGGAAAGCCTCCTATGCCATAGTTCACTCAGGTTAGTGGTCTCATGAACAAGGGTTGTTTCTAAATGTCCCTTGAGTTTATACATGCCTCCTCCTTCTTCATCGATGACAACTGCATCTTCAATTGACTTTCCTTTGGGCCACATAGTTTGGATGAATGAGTCCCAAGGTCTAGTGAGACCATTGAGAGAATTCATAACCAACTCATCTTCATCAAGGGTGTCTCCAATGGCTTCTAGTTATTCCTTGAACTGGGAGACCCTTGTGAAATAGTCCTGGATGGATTCTCCATGACTCATCTTGGTGCTCTTCAATTGAGCTCTTAGATTCATCTTTCTATTGGTGTTTCTTCCTTCATACATCCTTGCTAGGGAATCATACATTTCTTTCAGAGTCTTCTTGGATGACACTTCAGAGATCAAGTGATCCTTGATGGAGTCAGCAATAATCCTTTATGCCCTAATCATATCCTTTAAGTGCTTCTCCTTAGCTTCAGCCTCATCAGGTTCTACAACTTCTTTCTCGATATATTTGTCAAGAAAATTCTCTTTGAGAATGAGGCCAATTCTGTATTTCCATGCTCAGTAATTCTCTATGCTTTCTAGTTTGTCCTCAAGCTTGGTGCTTGGGTCCATCTTGTCAAGAGATTACAAAAAATTGAAATTCTTGAAAATGAGAAACTGATCTTACCAGGAGATGCGCTTAACTGAGGTGAGTTGACTGGTGTGCTTGGTTTCTAGAGATCTCAAGTCTTCACCTTTCAAAATAGACTTGCGAGATTTTGCAGTGCAGTTTTCTGGTCCAGTGTCAAACTAGGGTTTGAATTTCCTAGAGATCTACCCACTCAAAAATTTCAATATCAAGCTCAGTGGATGCGCTCTAGGAGGGCACAACTTTCAATGCAGTTAGATCTTCAAAAATCCAATTTTATATGAAACCCTAATTTCTTGTCAGAGAGGGAGAGAGGGATTTTTCACCTTGTGAAAGTTGTCCTATTCAGGTTAGCTCTGACACCATGTTATGATTCTATATGCTAAGCTATATTATCAACATTCAATTCAATTTCACAACAATAGCATATATAGGATCACTAAAATAAACAGTATCGCAACATCAACACAGATTTACCCTGAGAAAACCCTAAAGGGAAAAACCCAACAAGAAAAGATTCCTCAATATAGATGATAAAAAAGATAAAAGATAAAACCTCAGACTGGTCCTTCTCTTCCTTGCAGATAAAACTCTCTCTCTCTCTCTCTCTCTCTCTCTCTCTCTCTTGCGCTACACAAGTGTGTGTCTGTGTGTTTCAAATGAGGAGCGCCTCTCTCTATTTATATTCATCCTCTCACTTAACTTTTTACTCAACTAAGTCGACCCTACTAAACTTGACTGGGCCGACTTCTCTAGGAGGACTCAAAAACAACTTAATATTATATTTAGGAGGGTGCTAATGACCCAAATTACAACAGATGGTTTTCTTCATGACTCTCTACTGACCTAATATGATAATATCATCCCGACGAAGGAATAATATCATCTCTGAAAGGTTCCATCAATAAAATACATTTAGAATATTCTTCGAAGTTACAATAATTCAACACCTATATCTTAACTGTGGCTATGCTTATGAGGATATCAAAGATCTTGTCACAATTCTCGATTTACCGGGTTTGTTGTTGCACCGCCTTTGCTTTGCACATTTATACAAAACTTCAGATGACCAATATTTGGTACTATTTGGATTTGGTTTGCTTGTATTTATTTTTCTACCCTTCGTTTACACTAGAGGTTTTTACACTTTGTCAAATTTGTAGGTATTCCTTGACTCTGCTTAACTATTTTCAACATTCATTGTGGTAGAAAAATATTTGCTTGGTATTTCTATGGCTCTGAATTTATCTTCTTCTTGCAATTGGAATTTTAGTCTTGAATGTTTAATAATTTAGTATTTACTTACAAGTTGCTTAGACGTGATTTATACAATGTCTATTATTATTTTACAACAAATATATGTTGTATTGCATAGATTTGACAATGGAATTATTGACGGTCTGAATTACTATATATTTATTGTCAAATTGAGGGTTTCATTTTGCAAACTATTTGTAAATGTTATTTTGGAATGGGTAAGAGTAGTTCTGAAACATGGTATTTACTATACCAAGGGAAAATGTTCTTATCTTGCATATAGTTGATTGGAGAAGCAAAACACTTGAGAAACCTGTCAATCCTAAAGCTTGAAAATATCACTAGGCATGTCCATAAAAAAAAATTAACATGACCTCTTCCAAAACATGCAATCCACACTGCCAAAGCACATTTTATTTCACTCTAAATAATCGCATATGTCGTGTTTACAACATCTTCACCTCAAGGCCACTCAATATATATAGAGTAATTGATGCAAAAAAGTAATGCAACAACATCTCTGGCAATGCATAAAATGCAAAACAAGCAAAAAATAGAGTTCTCCATAAGGATTCAAAATAAAAGCTATGAGTGCAAGTGTTTCCTAAACACATGCGCAATGAAAATTTAAAATTGCACATATTATTTGTAATCATTTCTTTCTATGTATAAACTTTCCTTTTTATTTGTGGATTTCAAACTGAATGACCGTTGTCACTTTTCATATCTATACTTTCATTTATATATGTCTGAATGAATAAACCTCATAAGGTTTATATCATTTGAATTTTTTTTGGTTCATGCCCTATTTGATTCCACGGGAAAGAAGAACCATCACATTATGGAGACTATGCTAACTGAAGATGTTATTTCACTCTTGCTACATGGTGATGTCAACCTTTTCCCGTCGATACAATTTTCCACATTAAACCAAGTGAACTCACTCAACTCATCAACTATTCGGTTTCGAATTTCTATCTCAGATGACCTTCACAAGCATGAGCTATTACTTCCAATTATATATAATAGTCTTGTAGAATATGGGAAACTAAAAGAAGGATCTATAATCAAATTCACCCATTGTACATGCAACATTGTACATAATGTAATGTATGTTTCATTTCCTCGTTGTTTTTTTCCCACTTAATGAATTTCACACTGTTGATGCATCACATGTTTTTGTCTCACATTACTCTCTAACATACTTCTTCTTACTAGGACTATCACATTGTTTGCACTTGAGGTTGTCACATTTGATGCACCGATTATAGGAGACCCTTCATCTTACCACTTAGTTGTAGCCTCTCCATCGTAGAGTGGTTCCTCTATTCCAGAGAACAACTTGCTCCAAACTTGCACCCCTTCGCTCGTGAGCCCTTCCTCAATAAATGAAAACCTTTCCTTGCCTACGTCGACTATCCCATTCACATCACTTGCCTCTTTTAGCAAAATTTGGAGCATTCAAGGTCAAGTTATTACCAAGACAAACATTCATGAATATGGAAACCAACGAGGGTCTGGAAAAGTGTTTGGATTTGACCTTGTTAATGCTTCACACGATGAAATACATATCTCCGCATCCAATGAATTGGGACTCTCTTTGTATGACCAAATACAAATAGGAGTAGTGTACATAGTATCAAATGGCACAGTCAAAGCATCCAATCAAATTTTCAACCATTTGAAAAGTCATCATGAGATTTTCCTAGGTTCCTCCTCAGCCATCCAACCATACTTAGATAAATACCCCTTAATACCTTTACATTGCTTTAACTTTAAAACTATTCAGGACATCCAAACTATACATGCCAATTCCATGGTTGACCTTCTTGGACTTGTAATTTCAGTTTCGTTTGCATCAAGCATACAGAAATAGGATGGTGTATAGACTGTACGATGCATCGTTGGACTCCGCGACATGTTAGGCTATAGCATTGACATAACACTTTGGGGATAAAATTTCCAAATTGAAGGAACCGAGCTTGCTAACCTTCACGGTTTAGATACTCCTCCAACTTTAGCAATCAAAGGTAGTCGTGTTACAAAATTTAATGGAAAAATTGTTGGGACTATCTCGAGCACTACTCTTTTTAAAAACCCAAATATTGAAGAAACTATACTTCTCCAAAGATGGTTTGGTGACAATGTATTTCGTTTAGCGTCACCATCTTTGATCCGAAAATTCAATGTCTCTCATGCTGCTTCTCGTAAAAGAATTACCATCAATGAGCTATAAAATCTTGAACTATCTGAAAAGGTTATTTGGTACTCTGTTGTTGCAACCATCACAAATGTTAACATGGATGAATTTCATTTCCTTGCATACCCTCTTTTTGTTGATGGTATGCAATGCATGAAAAACATTTCTCACAAAGTTGGAAACATTTGGCATTGTGGTAAATGTGATGGGGAGTTTCTTGAATGTGACTACCAATACATACTAAAGGTTGAAGATATCATTGGATACCTTCATGGTGTCATAGTTTTTTATGATGATGCAAACCAACTCATGGGAATTTCTGTGAAAGACCTATGCATCCTCTCAACTGAAGCAACATCAATTGTTGAAATAGCCCAGAAGATCTGAAACAAACAATTTCTTCTTACTCTTTTAGCTAGAACAAAGACCTTCTATGGAATTGCACGCATAAAGGTTGTAATTGTGATTGTTGAAAACATTTAATCGGAAAATTCACCTGTGCATCCAAATACATAAGTTTTTTCAACTTGATACTTAATCATTCGTTATTGTCTGTAATGAATTGCCTCAATTCTTAAATTTGTCCTTACTTCATTCTTCAACATAGCAGGTTTTTTTTTACTCCATTTGTAGTTTTCACTTTTAGGAGTTCTATCTTGTAGTCTCATAGTTCCACTGTAACATTTTCAACCTAAATTGTTGATCCAACCTATATGGTCTCTTTTGAATACAATACTAATTTTCTATTATGTTTATTTATAAAATAAACCACTTTGTTCTCTTCTTTCTTAGCACAACTTGTCATTCTTCTTTATAGAACAATTATTACATTTATTGCTTTTTTTTCATATACGCTTTGTCATAATAAATACGATTTTTCATCTATATTGTTGTTTTCTTACAGTTATCAATATAAAACTTGAAAAATATATTTACTCTAAATGTTATTTTTTTTTTTACGGAAACGGTTAAAATTTTGATTAGTGTCTGGCAAAGGGGCTGCTAGGGCCTTTACAATGCAATTTCAAAGCTGCTATACTAGTCTTCATCTCCAGCTTAACATTCATGGCAGATTTGTGCTGATGGAATGCCCATGTGAACAGACAGGGCAAGTGCCGCTTTAATCTTAGGGAAGTGGATGATTTGAGATTTCTCCATTGGCAATAAGTTGGCTCTTACTCAGGGTAGTACCACGGTTAGCTTCAGCATCCGCTAGATTGTTAATATTCCTTAGAACGTGATAAGCCTTATGAGTTCTAAAGTGCTTTAGCAGGAGAAGGGCTTTCCTGTACGTGTGGGAAAGGCTTATTTCCGTTGGCATCTTCTTGGTGTGTAATGCTTTGACTATCAGCCTGGAGTCACCAAAAATAGTAATCTTCTGAATGCTCATCTTCCTTGCTTGGTTTATACCTTGCCATAGCGCTAGATACTCCGCTTGATTGTTGGAGGCGTGTCCTAGGCCCCAAGCATAGGACAGATGGGGGTTGCCAGAAGGATCGAAAATAATGCCTCCTCCTCCAGCTTGACCGGGATTCCCTTTCGAGGCCTCGTTAAAGAAAAGGCACCATTCATCGAGGGTTGACCTCCACTTAATGAATTCCTGTTCTTCCAGCCTGATTTCCCAATGTGCCTTTTGAGGAGGATTGGTAGCTTTATTGCTTTGCTGGTTCGAATTGATCTCCTTAAACCAGCGATCTTCTTCAGGTGAGAGGGTAGTCTCATTTCTGATTGCAGACTTTGTGCTTAAAGCTTCAGAGAGCATGGTCCTTGCTTTAATTGCAACTTGAGTTGGGAGCCTGCCTTCCTCCTTAAAAATTATGTTATTTATTTCTAGCCAGACCTTCCAGCACAGGAATTTAGGGGTCCACATCCACGCTAGCTTAAGGATATTTTTTTACTGAAATTGAAGGGAGCGAGAGAGATCCAGCAACTTATCAACTCCTTTATTGAGTTTGGCAGACTTACAGTGATTGAGCCTAACATGAGCCTCCATACCTCTTTTGTGAACTAGCAAATAATGAACAGATGCTCGATGGTTTCTTCAGCCCGGTTGCACAGAGAGGGCAGCGTGATGGCCCTTCCCAGCCTTTGCTCTTCAGCTTTTCACTTGTCAAAATGCTGTTATGAAGGAGAGTCCAGATAAAAATGTCAATTTTAGGAATAGAGGCATAGCTCCAGAGTGCTTTCCACGGCCCAGGATTGGGAGGGACCCATGGCACCTCCAAAATTGCAGCGTAGCCTTCAGCTACAGTATATTTGCCAGATCTTGAACCCCAACTGCATTTGTCTTTAGCTCTGGCGCTGATGGGCGATTTCCCTTGCAATAAATCCAACAGATTTGCAGCTTCCTCTTTTAGCTCACGTGGGTAGTCGCCAAGGTTCCATTTTACCCATGATTCTTCCTCATCGTTGCTCCAGGAGGAAATATCCATCAACGTGCTGCAATTTTTGGCGAGAAGCCAATCTTTAATGTTGTCCAAATCACTTGAGTCGTTGAGAGGCTAATCCCCATGGATCGAGTCCTCCCATATTCTTATTTTTGTCCCATTGCCAGGAGTCCATGTGAGCTTGGACGTGAAGAAAGGGAGGGCTCTTTTACAGAGCGAGAATATTGGGGAACCTTTCTACAATTTTGTGGGCCTTTCAAGACATCTCTCTCTGTCTGCAGTAAAATATTTCTTCTGGAGGATTTGCTTGCTCCAGGTTCTTTTCCCTGTGATCATTTTCCAAAGAATTTTGCCACCCATGGCTAGATTTTGGGTGGCCACGTCTCTTAATTGAAGGCCCCCTT
>LPNX010397954.1:129808-185122 GCA_001517045.1 Pseudotsuga menziesii
TTCCGGGATCATCTTAGGCAGGATTCTTTTGAATCTGTTAGCCATTATTTTGGTTATGATTTTGTAACTTGTGTTACAAAGGGAAAAAGGTCTAAATCTGTTGAAGTTCTTAGCGCCTTTTTCTTTTGGAATGAGTGCCAAAAAAGAAGAGTTTGTGCTGCCACCCAATTTGTTACAATTCTGAGCCTTCTTAACCATTCTGTACAAGTCCTTCTTTATTATGTCCTAGTAAGAGATGTAGAACCGGGCTGTGAATCCATCCGGCCCTAGAGCTTTGTCTGGGTCCATTTTGTAGAGGGCTTTCTTGATCTCTCGGATACTAATAGGGCTGTTTAGTTGAAGGTTGTCCTCATCATTAATCAAATTTGGAATCTCTGAGAGAGGATAGGAATTCAGCTCCACAGGTTCCAGATCAGGGGTGGAGTAAATATTTTTGAAAAAGGAATGAGCTGCCTCCTTAATGCCTCTAAAGTCCTTTATGACTTGGCCTTGAGTCTGAATTTCATTGATGGAGTTATAATTTTTTTTGGCTTGGGCTTGCTTGTGAAAGAACGTAGTATTTTTGTCTCCAGCTTGAAGCCAAAGCGTCCTTGATTTGACTCTGCAGTAGGTTTCCTCTTCTCTACAGGCTTTGTGGTACTTCCTTTGGAGCTCAGCTTCCTGGATGAGCAAGGCAGGAGTGACAGGGGACTCTTCCAAGATCAGTTGGTGCCGTTCCAAGGCCTTCTGGATTCTTTTCCTTTTAGCCATGGGAGAACCTAGTCCTTTAGCCCAGTCTTTCAGAGCTACTTTGAGTCTTTTGAGCTTTCCTTCCTAGACAAAGAAGGGGGACCCATAAATCGGGTCCTTCCAGGAGTTAGACACAATGTCAAGGAAAGCTTCCTGATTTACCCAAATTGGGCTAAACCGGAACGGGATAGGACCTAACCTTTCTTCAGGATAAAGGGAGAGGGAAATCGGTTTATGATCAGAAGTATAATGCGGGAGAATCTTGGAGGATGCCATAAGCCATAGCATTAGGAAAGAGGAATGGATGAGAAAGCGGTCAAGGTGGGCAGCTATGTGACCAGGTCCTATCCTTTTATTTGACCAGGTGAACTTTCCCTTGTCAGGGATGATGTCTTCAAGATCCCAATCCAGCATCAGATCTTCCACCCACTCTCTTGCAGGGTCCCAGACTATTGAACCTCCTTTCTTTCGGCCAGAGCAAGAGTTACATTTAAGTCTCCAACCAATACTAAATTTTCAGGGTTGTGATGATTAAGAAAAAGTTTTAAGGAATCCCAACATTCTTTTTTTTCAACAAATGAGACAGGAACGTAAATATTAAAGAGGCTTACAAGATGGCCGGAGTCTTTGTGGAGTAGCTTAGTGAATAACCAGTGAGTGGTTCCTTCTTCTTCTACCAGGTCGAGCTTTGCAGAGTCCCAAAAGGTTGCTAAGCCTCTCGAGGCTCGTCTTACACTTACATCCCTACCCGGGCCTTTCTTCCAAAACGAGTTGCTTACTCGGAGGAGAGCATCCTCCTCCCGTTTCGTCTCCTGGATTAGTAGGACTTCAGGTGTCATTACTCTTACTTGATCCCTTATAGCTTCTTCTTTTAGGGGACTGCCTAGTCCTCTGCAATTCCAGGAGACGAATTGCATTATTTACCTGGATGAAGGGGATGACCCCCTCTCGGGGTCTTTCCAAGCTTCATCCCGGATCTGGTATTCATCATTTCAATAATGGTGTGTTGTGAGCCTTGTACCACGTCCTTGTAGGATTGCTCTTCCCTTCTCTTCTTCTCTGTCTTCCATCCACGCTTTGGTTGATCTGGGGTACCTGACTGCTTGCTTGCTTCGGTGTCACCTCATATCTCATTGCAGTACTTACACAAGTTGAAGAAATGCTCATTAGTCACGCTAACCCAATCCTACAAGTCACACATGCTCGTGGTGGTCAATATAAATATTTTGGCCATACTATTTGCGTCCCCCAAGACATTTCTAATATTGCCACATCCCTACCCCATTTAATATCATACCTCGACATCCTTATTGTTCGCAAATTCAACCCTACAAACAATCCATATGAAAGCTTTGTTATTCAAACATGTGTTCTTGTTGCTCTTAAATACAAAATGGCCAATGATCTATACTACAAGGAAGTAGGAGTCAACCTAATTGCATTATCTTCTTTACTTTTTGTTTCAATATACATTTCACCTTTGATTCGCCATGTTAATAGCAATGATACATTATCTCATCAACAAATTTCGTCCTTTACAGTGCAACCACCAAAATCATTTGAACCCTATGAATTAGAATCCTCCTTGTTTATTTTAACACAAAGAAATGCTAGAACTGAAGTCGAGGAAATTAGACGCTTCTTCTGCATACTAGATATCCCACTACCAGCTTCCATTGATTCCCCCCCTATAGGTATCTCCCATATCAATGAGTACAACACAAAAGGCCTTCTTTCCATGGCCTTTCCAACCTTGTTCCCCATAGGTGCAACAATGCTTAAAAAACCATGCATTCGTCAAGTTGAGATGCATGAATATGCACTTCACCTCATTCACTATCATGACAACATATTTGGGCAACATCCTCGCTTCCGGTACTACATATACAATCTAATCATGCGTCATTGGAGTCATGCTACTGCTTCTATTTTTGTCAAAATTAACCTTGGAGATACACTCCCTCCCACAATACTTGAGCTTGTTAACCAATTGCAAGACACGCCTAATGACAAAATTGGTGAAAGGGTCGCACGATTTGGGTCATCATTGTGTGGAACGCTCTTGTATTGGAATAAAAGTAGAGTTGAACTCACAAATATGATCAATCAATAAGGTACACCAACATTCTTCTTCACCCTTAATGCAACTAACACAAAAGGGTTGGATTTGCATGCTCTAATTCCTGGTGAAATCCCTACCGGTTTATATCAACACCGTCAATGGAAGATTCACAACATCATATCAAATCCACATATTACATCACAATACATGCACAATAGATTCAAAATATTCCTTGAAGAGGTGCTTCAAAAAGGCCTTCATATAGCCGATTCTTAGTGCAGGTGTTTTACTATCTCTTCCTTCTCATCCTTCTCTTCATGTTTTTCACTTTATAAGATTGCTTTCTAATATATTCCTTTTCCTCCCATGTAGGTATGAATGGCAACATAGGGGATCCACACACATTCATGGTTTTATTTGGTTGGCATATGCACCAAATATGGACACCTTAGAATGGGAAGATGTTCTTGCAGTTGAAGCTGTAAAACACTTTTTTGACACATATGTTACAGCTTGGAATCCTCGTAATGACCACTTGTCCACTTTTGGGTTACATCATTCTACTACAAATTATCCATGCAATGTTGCATCGCCATCCATATTTGCATCAAACTACTCAGTTGACTATGAAGAACTTGTAAATTGTGTTCAAAGGCACACCAGATGTTCAGAATCAACTTGCCTTCGCAAAAAAGGAACATCTCTTCAATGTCGCTATGGTTTTCCCTATGACCTACAAGTTACTTCTTCCCTATTCATTGATGCAAATGGATATAAAACCTACAATTCTGCAAGAAATGATTCCCTTCCAAATATTCACAACCCAACCATGCTTTCAATATGGAGGGATAATGTTGATTGCCAATCTATTCTTTATAGACATGTTGTCCTCAAATACATTTCAAATTATGCATCAAAAGTAGAGCCAAAATTAGAAAGATACCATGCTATTCTCTCTCTCCTTGCACATGCAGCACCAAGTGACAGCTTGGTTCTTCACCCAATCAAGTGATTCCTTGCACAAACAGTTGCAGAATGAGACATCAGTGCACAAGAGACGTGTCACATGCTCCAAAAAATCCCTCTTGTGACTTGCAAACGTCACTTTTTTTCTCTAAATGCGAGCCAAAGTGTCTTATGTCATGTTTGTAATGACACTACTAACACCCTTCCAACACTCCCCCTTCATAATTGCATACATGGAAAGACCCCTTGCTCTTGAACATCTAACCTTGCTTGAAGTTTCTCATTCTTGGTCTTTCTCACCTAATAGGAAAAAAATCCATGGAAACCAAACTTGCATCACAAGATTGTTAGAGTCTTTCCACGATTCACTTCCATTCCTCCCTTTGGTTCTTTAACTTTCGAACCCTTTTGTTGGAGCGAGCGTCTTCTATACAAACATTTTCGTGCCCTCCCTGAGGATATTGGAACAACAAGTTCTGGAATTATTTCTCATTGACATTGCATTAAAGACACATATCTTGTGTGGCATATCGAATGCGTACAACAAGAACCCTCTACACCTCCATCCGATGATTCAAACTACGATCCAATTCCCTTTCCCTTGTTCCATACCATGGATGAATGGGATCTTCTCTCTCAAATCCGACCAGGCAACAAAATCCGTATTGATGACCTTGAAATGCTTAGACATCGTGATTTTGACAAAAATCACAATTGGACACATAACAATATATCCACCCATTTTCATGAAATAATGATATCATTCATTGAACTCAATCGCTTGTCCACCCAACTACATGAAGACACCCCCTCGTTGTCCAATTCATCTGATTCCTTATCTCCCACACAATGCATAGCCTTTGATCTTGTCATTTCCCATTTTAGAAACAATACACCTGCTCAACCACTCAAAATGGTCATTCAAGATACCATAGGCACTAGGAAATATTACCTCATATCTCACTTGATATGCACTCCAAACTGCATCTAGACAAACGGCCTCCTCACTGCTTCTCCTAGCTCCAATTGGTGTTGTTGCCTTTAACATACATGCACTTACAATACATTCCGCTCTTCGAATACCCATTGTTGAAATGCACCCTCTTGAAGGCCAATCCCTTTCAAACCTTGAGGAAGAACTCCACCATATTCGCTATATTCTCATCGATGAAATGAGCTTTATTGGCCCAAAAATGTTAACTCAAATTGATGTACGCTTACATCAAGCTTTCCCCTCGCATTGTACAATCTCGTTTGGTGGTTGTTCGATGATCCTTCTTGGTGACTTCAGGCAATTTCCTACTGTAAAAGACATACCCATGTATGCAGGATCATCCCTTGGAACTGCTCTCTGGCATACGTTTGATACTTTTGTCACGCTCAAAATGATTTTTTGACAACAAGGAGATAACCCTTCTCAAATTTCCTTTCGCCAACTCTTACTAAACTTTCAAAATGCAACACCAACTCTTGAATATTGGGAACTCATAATGATAAGAAAAACCTCATCCCTTTCACATGAAGAAAATTGTTCATTTGAACAATCTACCCACTTGTATGCCACTAATAGCTCTGTTGAACCACACAACAAACACATGCTCAAACTCCTTAATATTCCAATTGCACATTGCTTTGCAGAACAAAGAAACAAACATGTCCACCAATCCATAGATGACGAACAATTACCATTAAAGGTCCTTCTTTCGATTGGTCAACAAGTCATGTTAGTTGCTAATTTATGGGTTGAAGCAGGCCATGTTAACGTCTCACTTGGAAAAGTCATTGGCATTGTCTACAACTCCAACAAACAACATCCTAGCTTACCATCCTTTGTTGTTGTCGAAATCCTCCACTACAAAGGACCCTTATGGGATGCTTCTAATCCTACTTATGTTCCCATCTCTCCCATAACAATAAGAGCATGTAGGAAACTACCACTTCGTATTGCATGGGGTTTAACAATTCATAAGCGCAAGGTATGACCCTATAAAATGCAACAATAGATATTGGAAACACTGATAGACAAGGGCTTACATTCACTGCAATATCAAGAGTTAAATCTCTTTCAGGCCTTCGCATTTATCGAGCTTTCTCTTTTTCTAGATAGTCTCGAATGCAAGACAATCCATATGTCCAACGTAGGAAAAAAGAGGAAATCTTACTTGCTTCAAATTCTTTAAAACCAAATTATGCTTGAAGCTTTTCATTGTTTGCTCTATAGATGTACTATTTTTCCTCTAAACATATATTTGCGATAATAACACTTCTTCTATTGGTCACACTTATGTTGTTCCCATTATTTAATGCATTGTTACAATTGCAAAGTAAATAGAATGTGCTTCTTCTTGAGATGTATCATTTGCTTATATGTTTCCCTGTTTATTGGTTCAATTCAACAAAGCAATTAACCACTTTATCACATGTTCCTTTGTTAACATCAAATTCAAATTTGCTTTCATCTACTTTAATGTGTTATTGTGTAATGTTTCAATATGTCCATGTTGTATTACCTATCTATGTTTTATTACTCGAAATATATGTTTTATTATCTTAACCTTAGTTTTATCTTAATATTCCCCTTTTAGAAAAGGTATCTACCATTGCGTTATTCCCTTAACCGGGAGGTGAAAAGGAACGTCGAGAGGGTAAAAGTATTGAAAGTGAAAACTAAGGTTAAGATAATAAGAATTTTTTAAATTTTAATATTAACAAAAATATATTTCATGCAAAGAAGATTATATTGCAAAAGAGAAAAATGTATTTACTAATAAGAATAAAGATTACTGTAAATGTTAGCATATAGCTAATGTAGCTTTTCATAAGATATGTATTACAATTGATGTTTGGAATATTTTGAATTTAGCAGTAAGAGATATATCATTGTCTTGTGAAAGGGAAACAATCCTTTCCCTTTGACTAATTCCCAAGTGTTTTTTGAATCTTCTGTTGACGGAATTTGTTGTAGTTGACATGTTGAAGCTGCAAAAAAAGAGATAATAATCAAATAAAACAATTTTGACAAAATAGATATGAAATGCAAGATGAAAATGAAATATGCAAATGTTTATTGATGTAAATGCTTTTTTTTGTATGCAAGTTCAATGATAGATAGGAAAACCAATTGTTTTGTTGTGCATGGGAAAAACTTCAAGCAACATTTGCATGTTTTCTTTGTCATGGGACAATGCATAGGATAAATGTTGATTAAAAACTTGAACTCTACCATAAATGGAAGATGGACTAATACTTTGAAGGTATGCTGGACTTAGCTATGCATAAATATGTTGAAATTATGAGCATGATCAAATGTGCAATTTGAAAATTGAAATCACCTTTTCTATTCACTTGACAGAAATAATGTAAAAAAAAATCAAAAACATTACATGCAATTGAGAGTTGTTTGGCAATAATTGAGAAGAGAAAATGCATGGTGGTAAGAAACATAATTTAAATTGAAATCACTTGACATAAGTAATGTAAAAATAAATAAAAAACATTACCTGCAGTTGAGAGTTAAGTCATTTGTAGTTCACTAATGATTATGTACATCATAACCAATCCTTGAACCTATCAAATAACGTAACCAATCCTTTATGTTTGCATCAACATTTGTCAAGAAAATAAAATGATACATGAGAAGAGAAGACCAAAAATGTACCATGGAGAATAAGTATACCTTAATAGTTTATTTGTAACAATGGCATACACATTAGACATGTGCTTTATGGCCTTTGAAAGTATACAACCTTGAACCACTAACAACATCACATACGTGTTGCATAATCAAGTTTATCAACCTTAAATGTTCAAGCTTAGCAATGTTTCCAAAACATAGACTTTTATATGTTAAGTGTTTATAGTTTTGTCATCAGCATAGTTAATAATACATTCGGAGTCATAACTGTTCATCAAACTCACCCCTTCATAACACATGCATATTCATCAATTGTGTTTTCTTACTTCTCTGTTTATTATTTTTAACTCTGTTTAAATTTATCAATCACGTTCTTTCGCAGTTGTGTTTTCCACAACAAACCTTTCTGCATTCAGTTTTTCGAACCGACCTTTCCAACAATTTGCGAGAACTAACTTCTTCCACAATTGCGGGTTGTGGATTGCAGATTTGTACTTTGACTTTTCTCGAAAATCCATTCCACAATTATCTTTCCACAATGACCTTTCCACAATAGAAAATTTCCTCCTTCCTCAATTGTGGATTGCAGGTATACATTTCGAATTTTCTCAAAAATTGCTTCCGCAATTATCTTTCCGCATTTACCTTGCTACAATCACCTTTTCACAATTACCTTTTCGCAAGCACTTTTCTGCAAATACCTTTCCGCAATTACTTTTCTGCAATTACCTTTCCGCAATTACTTTTCTGTAATTACGTTTCCGCAATTACCTTTCCACAATTACCTTTCCGCATACACCTTTATGCAATTACCTTTCCACAATTACCTTTCCGCAATTGTAGATTGCGGGTATGCATTTCAATTTTTCTTGAAACTGCTTCTGCAATTCCCTTTCCGCAAAACCAAGTCAAGTCAATTTGCGGATTGTGGATTATGAATGTGCCATCCAAATTCTCCAAAATGTTCTTCCGCAACTATTGTAAGCCATCGATCTCTTGTGGCTTTGATCTCATATGTTGAGCTGTTATCAGTGTGAAACTTTGCAGATCTCTTATCTCTTGTGCATATTTACTTCTTGAACTATTTCCCCATCATCGATCTCTTGCGGTTTTGATCTCATTCGTTGATCTACTATCAGTGTGGAATTACACTTTAACTTTCCGGATCTCTTATCTCCTATACAGATTCACTTCATGAATTCTTTCCCCATCATCGATATATTGTGGCTTTGATCTCATTCATTGGTCTGCTATCAGTGCAGAACTACACTTTAACTTTACGTATCTCTTATCTCCCATGCAGATTCACTTCATGAATCCTTTCCCCATCGTTGATTCATCTTTATCCTTTAATCTGAATCGTCTAATCTCTGTCAAAAGAATGAACACAACCTTTGCAGAGGATCGATCAATCAACTCAATATTTATGAACTTGATCTCCTTATTTGGATCTATCTATAACCTATATAGCTTCATCCTACACGCATATTGATCAATCAACTCGATCTATGTTCACCCAGACTTGATCTCCTTATCTAGATCTACCTATAGCCTCTATAGCTTCATCCTCCACGCAGTTCTGCAAATTTCTTCATCCAGGGTATCGATCCAAGGACTTGATACCCTCGTTGGATCTACATATTATCTTTGTGGATTCATTTGTCTTACATTGAGTTTGCACTGCCATCATGTTTATTGGCTATTCATTTGTCATTACTGAACTCTTATGACATCAGTGACAACTATTTTCAACATTCTCCCCCTTTGGAAATGATGGAAACATCTAATCATTCTCCCCCTTTGGAAATGATGGAAACATATAATCATTCTCCCCCTTTGACAACAATGAAAAAGGATAACCTGTTATGTCTTTCCGGTCTCCTTTTTTTAAAACTTGAATTGGTACTAACCATTGTGTTATGATTTGGTTAGCATTTTCTTTCTTGCATTAAGTTCTTTGAATGATAACATGGACAATAAATTCATAGAATCCCCCTATCACAGTGCTTCCTTTTGTCCCATTGATGAGTTTTTTTGTTACTTCAAACCAATGCGATGATTGTCTAGAGAGAAATTTCTATGTGTGAGTAGTCTTGGACTTGTATGCCCTATTTTGCACATCAACTTACAAGAGTTCTCACAATGTCATTTTTGTCACTCATCAAACATTTTCCTGTATGTATATCAAGGTAGTTTATGAGGATGTTTGGAAGACATTTTTCCTGGATGGATACTTTAAAGGCAACCAATGTTCATGGTTGGAACACATAGGTTACACCTTCCACTTTTCAACAGAAAGCTTTCCAATACTCTTTCAACAACTTGCTTTGCTACAATTTCATATACACACTAATATGAGAACTTCATCAATTGATATGTGCCTGAATCCCAATAGTTCCCTTCAAAAGTATGCCAAATATGTGTCTTCAGTCTTCTCATAGTGAATCTTACCATTTGCATTAAGTACTTGCTTATTCATGCTTCCCATAAAACATGGATAGATAGTATCTTAGTTTTCTTACTAAGTGATCATATTCAATAGGTAACTCGATTAGTTCCAGCATATGCTCTATGACTGTGATTTTTTAAATAAGTCTGTTTTTTGAGTTTATTCATCTAGCTTGTATCTTCTTCATGACCTTCATCAATATGTTCTTAAGACTCTTTCAATATCCTAGTTCAGCGATGAAGATGTCATCATGTTGTCAATGTCTGTCACAGGAGTGTGTTGATTTCCTGTAGATTATCCAACAACCTACAAACTCATTTGAAGTTTCTGATTTGGTTTATATAGAGATAATTTCTTCACCCAGGGTGTCGCCATTTGTTGTTGGCAGCAACAAATCCCTTTTTTACTCGCTAAAATGGGAGCCCCATCTATTTACTAAGGTAATCATTAAGGTAATATTTTTCCCGTGGGGCCAAATTCATGCCTATTGTAAGTATTATGTTTCGATTTTTAATAAATCCTAATCAAAGCCTTGCTTTTTGTTTGGGTTTTGCGGATTGCGGAAGCAATTTTTAAAAATTCTGTTTATTTTTTCTTTTCCGCAGCCCACATTCCGCAATCCGTAATGCAAAAAGCGGAAGTCCTTTTTTTTGAGGTTTTGAAAAGTGTTTGTCCACAACCTGCAACCCACAATTGTGGATTGTGGAGATATTTTTGTTAATAAAATTTCATTTTTTGGTTCCACATTTTCGCAACCCGCAATGTGGATTGCGGAAAGCAGAAAGTATTTCCATTATTAATTAATTTGTTTTCAATTTCACATTTCCGCAACCCGCAATGTGGATTGTAGAAAGCGAAAACTTATTAATAAAAAAACATAGAAAGTTTGCCTATCCGCAACCCACAAATATTTTACGGATTGCGGATTGCGGAAGCTAACATATTTATTCCTGATTTCAAATATTATCCCGCATCTCGCATGGCATATTGCAAATCTGCACCATCGATTTTCTCAAAATCTATGGTGCAGATTTGTTTTTTCGTTAAGGCTTGGTGTATTTAAATCACTTGAAGTTATGAATTCTTCACCATTTTTACTTGCGATTTTTACCGTGCTTGATATTTTTACTGCAATTTTCTTATTGAGCTCACCAATCCTCTGGTTCCTAAGTTGTCCATAGGTAAGTTTTTCAACTCTCAGCGGTTAGATTCTCTTGTTTTTACCATGGGTAAATTTTAAACATGGTTGCTAAATTTGTATAAGAATTTACCTCTAAATCTACCAACATGTCCAGAAACACAAGATCCAAAACCACTCTCAATGAGCAGAAGAGCAAAGACCCAAATGTCGGCATCTTCTTTGAGACCAGTGGATGAGTGTTGGAAACCCTCCATCTTAACTGGTCCATAATTTACCTAATATTTTATAATGATGACTTCTCCACTATCACCCATTACCAGCAAGCCTTCGTCAATATCAGCAAATCACAGCTCCATTTCATTGCATCTAGGCCTCCATTCATGCCCTACACGGACCCGGTCAAGTGGGAACTTGACCATGCGAGCCCTAAGGAACGTTCTTTTGATGACCATTCTCACACCCAAGTGGCCTCTTTCCACCCATATGTATTTGCAAGAGCATATGCTCTCAAAGCGCCCCAACAACTCTAGACTGCCCAATTCCTTGACGCAGCCGTGACCTAGTTTGATTTTGACGAAGTGATAAAATCTTGGATGGACAACCCTGTAGAGTTCATCCCCAAAACAGAAAAGTCCTTTCCTATTTCCTGGTTTAGGGAGCCTTTTTCCCTGTTAGCGGCCATGCTTTACAAGTTGTACGGGTTGCCCAACTGCATAGTGTTCAAATCCGAATGGGCTCCTATAGCCCACCATATATTGAAAACCAATGAATCATTCAATTGGTCACATATCCTGTTAGTTGTTTTGAAAGAAGCAATTGAGAAGTACCAAAAGGCCTCGACATCCAGGAAGCCCAGATTCTACTTGTTAGGGTATATGATGGATTTTTTTTTGCGTGACATATTCATTCCTGACAATGGGATGGAATTGGACCAAGACTTCGCCTCCGGTCCATATTTACTGCTCAGATTTGTGGGAGGATAAATTCGTCCCTCACATTTATGAAATCTGCGACCACTTTATAGGGTCTATGTACCAAAATATTTTCAAAGGGGATGCCCCCACTTTCTGAGAGAGGGCCAGCGCATTGATTTCACTGATGGGTGATTGGTATGTAGGGGAATATTTCTCCTATATCTGGGTTTGGGGTAGCAACACAGTGCATTTGTTGCCAAGGATAGTACCAGACAGAATGGTGCTTCAGGAAATTTCATTCCAGACTGTCATTGATGGGGCCTTCCCGAAGCTTGTAACAGCCAAAAGGAAGTGTTGGCCCAAGTTTCCACTAAATTTGGGATTTCTAACCCTTCATAATTCCACACATGCTGCTTTGCTTAGCAAAGAAATTGATGAAATGAACTTGGGGGAAGTGCCAAAGAGGATACATGATCCTAATTCTTTGGTGGCCAACCATTTTGTGCAAGAACATATGAAGGTCGCATATGTCCATCAGGAAGACCCTGATGATTCAATTTACAGGGGAGTAATTGATTTCTTATAGGTAGTGAGAAAGATTCCCACATCCGAGGAGCAAACATTTATCTTCCAATACCAAAAAGAGCCGAAGACTAGGGTGTTACACTTTAGACAACTCCAACTTACTATGGAGGAAAATGTGCAGAAGCAAGCTACAGAAAAGGAAGCGAAAGAGTCATTGGCTAGCTCCTCCTCCGCTCCTCTTGAGAAATCAAAGGATAAAGGTAAATCTATTGTTGATGGACCCATAAGAACACAACCTTCCTCATGAACACTTAGGCCTTACAGAGATCAGCTGAGTTCAGAAAGGGTTTGGAAAGTCTCATTGTTGAAATGAAGGCACATGCAACAGTGACTAAGTCGTAGCCCAAGAGGTAGAAAGTTCAAGAGGACCCTCCACATGCACAAACACAAGAGGAAGCAGTTGTTGGCCCACAACCTCTGCCACAAGAATTTCAAACGGTAGAACAACAATTTCCACCAGAACATCATGTTCCACAGGATCAATAAGTTTCGCAGGTCCAACCAATCCAACATGTTAATCCTATGCCCCATGAAAACAATAAAATACATGATATTGAGAATGACCTTGAATAGGAGATATATCCTTTCACATTTACATGCCCTATCACCGTGCCTACTAGTTTTCCATCAGTTGTCACTACCACTCATCCAGCAGAGAGCCTTTCTCAGACTAAATTTCCCAAACATACCTTTTCTCAAATTGATTTATCCCAGATTCTTTCTACCACAAATGGTACACATTCAATATCATCAACACCCATGCCTATTTCTACCCCTTTTCCCCCTTTACCTATTCTTTCAGCACCATTTGAACTGACTTCCAGCTCCCCCCAAATTCATTCTTTAGTTTCACAACCTGATAGCTCTTACATTCCCACAACTTCCTATCCCCAACCCATTACATCTATCCCTACGTCCATTTATTTAACCCCCACCTCTATTATTTGAACATCTTCCACTACCATCCCTTCCTTCAGTATGCAGATCCCTGTACCTAAAACCCCCCAACCTGCACCAATAGTCACTATCCTTGAGAGAACCCTCTCCACAATTGAAGATATGGCTGATTTTGGGGAAGATGATGTTGTCTCCTTGGGACAATATTTTTGGACCAGGAAAGACAAGGCTATGGTGAGGAAAGGATCCAAGAGGTCAAGGGAAGGAACCTTTAATCAGGGGTCAATCCCAAATCAGATCATCTGGAAAGGGAATCCTCAGATGTCAAACAAGATTCCCTAGAAATTGTAGCTGCTATGGTAGCTTTCGTTGGGGAAAATTATGATTCAATTTCCCAACTGAATAAAGAGGTGGAAGGAAATGAGCAAGAATTGTAGAGGTCCAAATAGGACCAAGAAAAAGCTGTTGCACAACATCAACATGAGCTGCAAGCCCCAAGGGATGAATATGAGGAGAAGCGCAAGCAAATCAAAGAGCAGAATGACCTTCTCAAGCAACAACTTGAAGAGTCAAAAGGTTTGAATGATAAACATGACCAGAAGATACCCACCCTTGAGCAACGGTTGAAGGATTTCCAGCTTGCATCTGCCACTTCTTCATTTTCCAACTTTACCGGAGAATAATTCAAACAACTGATTTGCAAGATCCATGATGATTTTTACCAAGGAATGTTCAGTTTGTTTGAAGGGTTTAATTAAATGCAGGAATTATATAATGCATTTGAGAACCAATCCGACCTTCTTCATGATCACAATAGAAGAATAAATGAAGCAACAAGGGCTTTTGATAACTTGGTTGACTAATAAAAGTATATCAAAGACATACCTGCGGATTTGCCAGTTTTGGACAAGCTCAAGCTCAAGAGGATACATGTGTCAATTGAGACATGGGAGAATGTTTGTGACGTGGTTGATTCCATTATCAAGGATGTACATGTGGCTTGTAAGAGGAAATGATTTGCTTCAGTAAACCTTCTTGGTTTTTTGGATCTTCCATTGTTGGATCAGATTGATGAGGCCTTGTCTTCGAAGCTACAGTTGGAGCAGATTGTAAGTGACTTCACTAAATCCAAGGAGAGGATCAAGGACATCAACCAACTTCACTTAGACCAGAACAAGGAATGGATTGAGGCTCCACTCACCTCATTGATGAAGATTGAACTTTTCCTCCGAGAATGGGAAAATATCAAGAAGAAAGAGATCACATACCTAATTTAAAAAGCTGAGTTGCATTTGGAACATGCCCAATATTGGGACATCCAGGATTTATTGGATTCATTTTCCAAGTGGTAGTCTGCCCTTAGAAAATCCTAGTTTTGAATATTTTTCAATCCCATATCTTAGGAAGATTTTTCTCTTTTTGTGTATTTTGTAATGATTATTTAAAGGGAGGGTTTTCCCAAGAGAAAGGGTCCGTGGGATTAATTCTAGGAAAACCACAGGAGAGCGGACTGCCAAAGACATACATAGGACGCCCTGTAATACTTGGCAAGATTGTAATTTTTTGCAATTTTAATAAATATTTATAGTTTCCTATCTTATGTTTTATGGTTATTCATCAAATTTCTTTCATGAATTTTAGTCATTGTCTTATCTATCTGACATATTGTTCACAGGTTGCTCATTTGATCAAACATGCTAATTTATGTATTGATATCTCATTACAATTTCAACATGTCACACATGTATTGAATAATTTTTTTTATTTAATTCATATGTTATTTGCTGCAACTATTGAACAACCATTAGTATGCCTAGTACTAATTTTTAAATTGGTATTGCTTGAGAGAACAATTATGCACATATAATACCTTGAATAAAACATTGCAATTTGTATTGTTTAGTTTTATTTGATTTTGATCAAAAGAAATAAGCCTGATATGTATGTTTACATGTTGGGTAATTATTACTCTGACATCATCCATATACCACAACTGTTCTACTTTTAAAATACCTTTCACAATCACCATCTTAGTTTCCTTAGATAGTTTAGTCCAATTTCTAGTTACTTCAAACCTTTCTCATATCTTCCTTGTAGGAAGAACGGATCTATATGATCTAAAAACCCTTGTGCAAGTGGAGGCCTTATATCCATAGGATTTAGTCACCCCAAACAACTTGGGTATAGAATCATCTCTGTGGGGAATCGATTCAAAGCCTTTTTGGTTGGACTATTTCCTTGTGTTGATTGCCTATAGATTATCCAACAACCTACAAATCCTGGTTATCAACAGAGTATCACATCAAGTCTAATCTCCATTCATTGCTTTCATATATGCTTAATCCCACATTTAGATTCAAAAATAGTTCACTGAAATTTCTCAGTCTTAGAGGTAATCTATTTTCATAATCCTTGGATGTAGTTAGCTCTCATGATCACAACCCGGTCTTCCCTTCATCACAATTCTACTTCTGTCTTTCTTAGACTTAAAATATTAAGTTTTCTTCACTTGTCATAAAGTATCCTTATTTTTGTGACAATTTATAATCATTAGTTTTACTGTTGATTTTTTTCTACGAACCTTTAGTTTCCTTCCATACCGGATTTCTCTGTATCATATAACTTGTTCTTCTTTTAAGGATTCTTTCATGCCATAAAAATAACTTATGCTATCTTAGTTACAGACTTCATGGTATTCATGAATCACACACTTTAATACTTTCATGTTGCTTCACTTTGTCACATGGATGGTCTCTAACAAAGTCTTCAATTTGTCACTTCTACACTTCTTCTTGTCTATGAGGAAGATATATTTTACCAATTATTTCTTATAACTCTTCTTCTTCTTGTTTTGATGGCAACCTCAAGACATTCCTTTCTTCTTACGAACTGATATTTTTCAAGTGCCAATTGTAATTTTTGATATTAACTCCCTCTGAGTATATGATCCCTTCTAATTCTAATTTTAGGGTTCTCTTCTAGGTCATGAGAAGCCCTTTTAGAAAAGGTATCTACCATTATAATCTTTATCTCAAGAGGGTAATACACCATATATTATATTAACCTTGAATCTTCAATCTCTTGTACTGGGCGTTGTCGTTGCCATCATGATGCAGGAGCATCCTGCTCTCCATCCAAGTCCAAATCTAATGTTTCGATCAGACCTAGAAGGGTTCTTCATTTTCTGAGGTAATAATTATTTGAATAAAATATTGTAAATAAACATATGTTTTATGTGCTTCTAGATGGATAGAGAATCACTAGGTGAGTCATTGAGTCATGTAACAAAGCCCACAATTGATGGCAACATTTGATGAAGCATTCGATGGTTGTTTGATGAGTCATAGGATAAAATTAATAGTTTGTTAGATTGTTTATTGTATTGAGGATCTGAACCAAAATTGGTTCATGAATCCTGTTGATTATATATTCTGTAAGCCTTCGAGGCAAGAGATATAGCCAACCAATGTAAATATGGCTAAGAGGAAGTAGATAAATATTGTAAATCTAGCTAAGGCATGGCCAAATCAAGGATGAATTAGGCCAAGGATAGCTAGTTGTGTTTATACAATACCTAGGAAGATCAGAACGTAGGTTCTGAACTAAAATATGAATGTACAAATTGTTGCCCTATTTGACTTGGTTACGTTATTTGATGGTTCAAGGATTGGTTCCCTTTCACAAGACAATCATATAACTCTTACTGCTAAATTCAAAATATTCCAAACATCAATTGTAATACCTATCTTATGAAAAGCTACACTAGCTATATGTTAACATTTTCAATAATATTTATTCTTATTGGTAAATGCATTTTTCTCTTTTGCAATATAATCTCCTTTGCATGAAATATAATTTTGTTAATATTAAAATTAAACAAATTCTTATTATCTTAACCTTAATTTCCACTTTCAATATTTTTACCCTCTCGGTGTTCCTTTGCACCTCCCAGTGCAAATGCTAGTAATATATTTTTGAATGTTCTATAACTACCTCATCGACATATATATATATATATATATATATATATATATATAGTAATCATTGTTTTGCATAATTATATATATAGTAATGGATACTTGAGTTATGTTATCTTAATTGAATGCAATTATAGGCTAACTAATGGATTGTGCACATCCATTAGTATTCAATGATTTGTACATTAATTAAATGGAAACTATCAAACATACCTAAAGCAAGACGTCCTTGATTTGGAGGGTTGAATATGATGGAAATATAAAGTACTTTGGACCATTGTTGGACACCTTCGATGACACTTGGGCCTATCATATATATAACAACACGGTTCCATTTTTAAGGCCCCACGAAATGCATAGCAGTAAAGATGCAATGGAGGTCGATGAAGACCAAGCTTCAAGATTGGTGTGAACTAGGGATGCTTGAGTTTGCATGTCAAGAAAGTGCATATTTAGGTGAATATGTCATCAGATTTAACGATAATCTATTGTTTGAGTGGTTAAGTGAGCTATTATGGGTTGAATTTCCTATAAATTTGCATGAATGGCTTGAAAGACTTGTAGAGAAACATTGTTGTTCAATTCCATAAGAATGAATTGAGTGGACCTCTGAGAATTTGCCAAAGATCTAGTTGTAGACTGATGATTTAACAAAGAAGTTCATTCTTTTGTTTAAAGGAGCCATAGAAGGTTATGCATAGAAGTTTGTAATGGAATGCCATAAAACGTTTAAGAAAAGTGCTAGAATTTTACAAGAAAATACCCAGATAGAATATTGATAAAGGAGATACATATATGAATAAAGTTGTTGATGGTGGAATGAGGTGTGCTACTCATCCATACTGAGATGGACATTTAAGCCTTGCGTAAGAAGTGAAATGATAGGAGGACTCGATGGGGAATCAATGACATTATATGCTTGAAATATTAACAATGGTAGATGTAATAGATCTTGAAAGTGAACAATAGATGTCACACTAAAAGCACATTGAGACTGAAAAAATTGGCAGTGGGGAAGAATGAAAAATATCTACACCATTCAAGAGTATTTAAAGAGAATATATAGTCCTAAGATGCATTCATAGTATGGAACAATGCAATGAATGAGAAAATCACATAAATAATATTTGGTTGTCCCTAGAAAAGAATAATACCAAGAAAGTATGTTGACATAGAGAATTAGGGAGTTCGTGGAGTGGGAAGGAACTTCTAAGGAGTTAACATGGTATATGCATGAATTTAGGGGTCTAGATACTTAAATTGCAAGCATAAATATTTTCATTGAGCTTGCTAAGCCACAAATCAATACAAAAGTTGCAAAATCATAAATTCAAGAAGATGTGTTTGAATAAACATCATTCTATTCCTTCAAAACTAGGGATATCCATGCCAATAAGGAGGTAGGTCAAAATGTCAATGATGCTGATCCATCCTATGTCACATTCCTTGCGCTCGTTGTCCTTTGTCAAAATAGGTGATTTTTTATATGCATACTACCAATGTATGTGTAATTAGCAATCAATAATACACACACTATTGTAGCTTTGAATAGCATGATTTCTACTGCTAGAGGCAATCAAAGTTTGTATTAAGTGTTATCAAATTATTTGAGCATAATTGTGGGAGTAGCTACAATGGTGTAGAAGTTGATACCTCTAGGATATGTGCTAGTTCAAAATAATTAGACAAGGATGATTCCATAACCAAATGAATTTCCTTTCTGGATTTGTTTGTTCCATGGTAAAGGCAAAGAAGACACAAAGCAACATTGGTCCCTCTACGATGCAATTTGGAATGAGTGAAGGACTACAGATGTAATATGAGTTCCAAACTACTATGTGAGGAAAATAACCGTACAATGGTACATGAAATCCAAGTAGAGCACTCTCACTAACATAGTAGTGACTTTGGTTTAATTGCAAGCAAATTTTACGAAGGAGATTCAAAGGTTATAGATTGAATAACATAACATTTTTTAAACATGAACAAGTACATGTTTGTATTAAAAAGAGTTACAATTGATTTGGTTAGTGATGGAATACACAATCAATGTCCCTTTTATACAAAAGGCAACTTGAAAGTTTATCCATTCAAACTTTTGCCATGATTATTTTTTGATACATTACATCTTGGATAAAAAGGGATGCTAGCGTATTTCATATTAAACACACCTTGATATAAAGCATATTTACAAAACATTACTACAAATTTGACTGATCTTACTAAGTAATAACCCAATTGATTGATTCAAGTTGGAAGCCATCGATTGGGATCCTTTTCTCGAATTGAAAACCATGCTACATAGCATGGAACACTTAGCTTCAAGGACTTGAATTTGTATTTTCTATTGAACTTAGATATCCAAATCTGAGGCATTTTGAGAAACACAATGGTGTTCATTCTAATGAATTTTAGTGGTTATAGAAAATATGGAGGTAATATTCCCAATAATATATTCTTCATATCGACAAAATGCCCTTTGCATATGTTGGATCTCTCTATGGTATTTCCTAGAAACAATTTGGATGATGGATACCTAGAAAAATCCCTATAAATATTTGTGTTTGCCAAATACAAATGAAATTTTGATGCACTGCGTTTTTCATAGCTCCTAACAAAAACCCAAGTTTGGGAAGAAGGGAACCACTTGCCGATAAAAGAAAAAACAAATCAAATGATTAAACCCCTTCTTCCACCGTTGAAATGTACCAATATTGGTATATATAATTATAGACAAAGAAAGTCAAAATAAAACCATTGTCCAACTTGTTTATATGCCCAAAATAAAAATTTGGAGGAATTCCAACCTGATATAAAATCTAGGAAAATTCAATTATAGAAATCACAAACCATGGATTAGGAACTCTTATTCAATTCTCTTTAAAACAAAAATTGCGGTAGACAAATCCTTCTTGATTGAGGCCCTTCTTAGTCCTTTCCCCATAATCATACAAGAATTCCATTATCCAACTTAAGTGAGAGCCAAGCCATTAAAGGTTCCAAGAATTGGTTAGAAATAAACGTAGGCATAAGTGTGTTAGCTTGCGATGATACAATATTTATCTTGCTTCCATATGATATCAATGTTAATGGATTGAAGTGCCATCTTGTGGTAATTAATTTGCATGCAAATGTATTTGAATGGTTGATACTTATGGTATTGCTTGGAACCCCACCACACCATTTTTTTAACAACCCCTCCATGAAGACAAGAGGCTCCATTGGCATTCACATGCAGTTATTAATTGAGGGCCCTCAAAAAGCATATAGACTAAAAATATTCAAACCTCAAGACATTTTTATTAATTTATTTAATGAGCAACGATAATTTATCATGTTTCATAACCTTGCCACTATTCATACAATGGATAATGATGGAGTCGTCGATGACTAGCAGGGATTTTGTGATCAAAGTGTTTATTGATATTATTCCTTGGAGGCAATTGTATCTTATGCATTATTGTTTGAGGTAGTACCTAATCCCCATGCATATGTTAGTTCTTGATTTACTTCAAGATTATATATGATCCCATTTTTATTTACCACCCCTAGGTCTCTCCTCTAGTTGCACCATCGAAGAAGAGATAATACTTTTACTAGATTTTGATCCATTATTTAAAGTCATCCTATTTCATTCACATTTTCCATGAGAAAGAGTGAAGGAAAATAGAAGAATGTTGTGCTGAAGAGTTGGCTAAAATGGTTGAATACATGTGTGATTTATGCATTGTCATTATAATTAATGATAATGAAATGTTACTAATCATATAATTGAATTTGACTTGTAGGAAAGATCATGTTCCATGACCTAGAGGCAATCAAATTTTGTCTCAAGTGTTATAAAATTATTTGAGCATAACTACGGGAGTAGCTACAATGGTGTATAAGTTGAGACCTCTAGGATATGTGCTAGTTCAAAATAATTAGACAAGGATGATTCGATAACCAAATGAATTGCCTTTCTGGCTTTGTTTGTTCCATGGTAAAGGCAAAGAAGACACAAAGCAACTTTGGTCCCTCTACGATGCAATTTGGAATGAGTGAAGGACTGCAGATGTGATATGACTTCCAAACTACTATGTGAGGAAAATAACCATACAATGGTACATGAAATCCAAGTAGAGCACTCTCACTAACATAGTAGTGACTTTGGTTTAATTGCAAGAAGATTTTACGAAGGAGATTCAAAGGTTATATTTTGAATAGCATAACATTTTTTAAACATGAACAAGTACATGTTTGTATTAAAAAGAGTTACAATTGATTTGGTTAGTGATGGAATACACAATCAATGTCCCTTTTATACAAAAGGAAACTTGAAAGTTTACCCGTTCAAACTTTTGCCATGATTATTTTTTGATACATTACATCTTGGATAAAAAGGGATGCTAGCGTATTTCATATTAAACACACCTTGATATAAAGCATATTTACAAAACATTACTACAAATTTGACTGATCTTACTAAGTACTAACCCAATTGATTGATTCAATTTGGAAGCCATCGATTGGGATCCTTTTCTCGAATTAAAAACCATGCTACATAGCATGGAACACTTAGCTTCTAGGACTTGAATTTGTATTTTCTATTGAACTTAGATATCCAAATCTGAGGCATTTTGAGAAACACAATGGTGTTCATTCTAATGAATTTTAGTGGTTATAGAAAATATGGAGGTAATATTCCCAATAATATATTCTTCATATCGACAAAATTCCCTTTGCATATCTTGGATCTCTCTATGGTATTTCCTAGAAACAATTTGGATGATGGATACCTAGAGAAATCCCTATAAATATTTTTGTTTGCCAAATACAAATGAAATTTTGATGCACTATGTTTTTCATAGTTCCTAATAAAAACCCAAGTTTGGGAAGAAGGGAACCACTTGCCGATAAAAGAAAAAACAAATCAAATGATTAAACCCCTTCTTCCACCGTTGAAATGTACCAATATTGGTATATATAATGATAAGACAAAGAAAGTCAAAATAAAACCAATGTCCAACTTGTTTATATGCCCAAAATAAAAATTTGGAGGAATTCCAACCTGATATAAAATCTAGGAAAATTCAATTATAGAAATCACAAACCATGGATTAGGAATTCTTATTCAATTCTCTTTAAAACAAAAATTCCGGTAGACAAATCCTTCTTGATCGAGGCCCTTCTTAGTCCTTTCCCTATAATCATACAAGAATTCCATTATCCAACTTAAGTGAGAGCCAAGCCATTAAAGGTTCGAAGAATTGGTTAGAAATAAACGTAGGCATAAGTGTGTTAGCTGTGATGATACAATATTTATCTTGCTTCCATATGATATCAATGTTAATGGATTGAAGTGTCATCTTATGGTAATTAATTTGCATGCAAATGTATTTGAATGGTTGATACTTATGGGATTGCTTGGAACCCCACCACACCATTTTTTTAACAACCCCTCCATGAAGACAAGAGGCTCCATTGGCATTCAAGTGCGCTTATTAATTGAGGGCCCTCAGAAGGCATATAGACTAAAAATATTCAAACCTCAAGACATTTTTATTAATTTATTTAATGAGCAACGATAATTTATCATGTTTCATAACCTTGCCACTATTCATACAATGGATAATGATGGAGTCGTCGATGACTAGCAGGGATTTTGTGATCAAAGTGTTTACTGATATTATTCCTTGGAGGCAATTGTATCTTATGCATTATTGTTTGAGGTAGTACCTAATCCCCATGCATATGTTGGTTCTTGAGTTACTTCAAGATTATATATGATCCCCTTTTTATTTACCACCCCTGGGTCTCTCCTCTAGTTGCACCATCGAAGAAGAGATAATACTTTTAATAGATTTTGATCATTATTTCAAGTCATCCTATTTCATTCACATTTTCCATGAGAAAGAGTGAAGGAAAATAGAAGAATGTTGTGCTGAACCATTGGCTAAAATGGTTGAATACATGTGTGATTTATGCATTGTCATTATAATTAATGATAATGAAATGTTACTAATCATATAATTGAATTTGACTTGTAGGAAAGATCATGTTCCATGACCTAGAGGCAATCAAATTTTGTCTTAAGTGTTATCAAATTATGTGAGCATAACTGCGGGAGTAGCTACAATGGTGTAGAAGTTGAGACCTCTAGGATATGTGATAGTTCAAAATAATTAGACAAGGATGATTCGATAACCAAATGAATTGCCTTTCTGGCTTTGTTTATTCCATGGTAAAGGCAAAGAAGACACAAAGCAACTTTGGTCCCTTTACGATGCAATTTGGAATGAGTGAAGGACTGCAGATGTGATATGAGTTCCAAACTACTATGTGAGGAAAAGAACCGTACAATGGTACATGAAATCCAAGTAGAGCACTCTCACTAACATAGTAGTGACTTTGGTTTAATTGCAAGCAGATTTTACGAAGGAGATTCAAAGGTTATAGTTTGAATAGCATAATATTTTTTTTAAACATGAACAAGTACATGTTTGTATTAAAAAGAGTTACAATTGATTTGGTTAGTGATGGAATACACAATCAATGTCCCTTTTATACAAAAGGAAACTTGAAAGTTTACCCATTCAAACTTTTGCCATGATTATTTTTTGATACATTACATCTTGGATAAAAAGAGATGCTAGCGTATTTCATATTAAACACACCTTGATATAAAGCATATTTACAATTGGGTTAGATGATGGATACCTAGACAAATACCTATAAATATTTTTGTTTGCCAAATACAAATGAAATTTTGACGCACTGTGTTTTTCATAGTTCCTAAGAAAAACCCAAGTTTGGGAAGAAGGGTACCACTTGCTGATAAAAGAAAAAACAAATAAAATGACTAAACCCATTCTTCGACAGTTGAAATGTACCAATATTGTTATATATAATGATAGACAAAGAAAGTCAAAATAAAACCAATGTCCAACTTGTTTATATGCCCAAAATAAAAATTTGGAGGAATTCCAACGCGATATAAAATCTAAGAAAATTCCATTATAGAAATCACAAACCATGGATTAGGAATTCTTATCCAATTCACTTTAAAACAAAAATTATGATAGACAAATCCTCCTTGATCGAGGCCCTTCTTAGTCCTTTCCCGATAATCATACAAGAATTCCATTATCCAACTTAAGTGAGAGCCAAGCCATTAAAGGTTCAAAGAACTAGTTAGAAATAAACGTAGGCATATGTGTGTTAGCTGCAATGATACGATCTTTATCTTGCTTCCATATGATATCAATGTTAATCGATTGAGGTGCCATCTTATGGTAATTAATTTGCATGCAAATGTATTTGAATGGTTGATACTTATGGGATTGCTTGGAACCCCACCACACCATTTTTTTAACAACCCCTCCATGAAGACAAGAGGCTCCATTGGCATTCACGTGCAATTATTTATTGAGGGCCCTCAAAAAGCATATAAACTAAACATATTCAAACCTCAAGACATTTTTGTTAATTTGTTTAATAAGCATGGATAATTTATCATGTTTCATAACCTTGCCACTATTCATACAATGGATACTGATGGAGTCGTCAATGAATAGCAGGGATTTTGTGATCAAAGTGTTTACTGATATTATTCCTTGGAGGCAATTGTATCTTATGCATTATTGTTTGAGGTAGTACCTAATCCCCATGCATATGTTAGTTCTTGAGTTCCTTCAAGATTATATATGATCCCCTTTTTATTTACCACCCCTGGGTGTCTCCTCTAGTTGCACCATCGAAGAAGAGATAATACGTTTACTAGATTTTGATCCATTATTTAAAGTCATCCTATTTCATTCACATTTTACATGAGAAAGAGTGAAGGGAAGGGGTGCCCAATTTCTTTGTTTGTAAGGCCCCTCCCATCATAATATTTGTTGGCTATTCATTTTTCTCAACATCTAATAGATGAATTTGATGAACCTTCAAGCCTTTGGTTTGGATTGATTGTGTCATTAATCTATATTCTTTTTTTGCAGTAAATATGGTTTGCTAAAGTTCTAGTTGAAATATAACTTTATTCCTTACAAGCCACACTTTTCAGCAAAGGAATATTTGAAGTGCTTACCATTCCCTTTTGAGAATAGGATTATTTATGAATTCTACCCTATATTTTTTGTGCTATGAATTGAACATTTCTCTCTAGATATTGAGAGCCACACACCTATTAGTGATTTATTTGAAAACAATTTTTCATATATATTCAATAAAAGTGCAATTAAAAAATAGATGTTGATGTGCTTCAATATCCAATCTATGTAAACCACACCTTGAAGATCCAGTAATTTCTCTGTTTTGGAGATTCTTGATTATGAGTATCTTATTGTGACCCAATAGAAGGTATCTAACTTGGGGATACCATCACCTTACGAATCATACTTCCAAATGATGGCTCCAAGGGGGAGAGATTGGTATGAAAATTGGACTTGATATCCTTGTTGAACTATGTATCCATATTTTTACCCAACCCCTACAATCTAATTAAGAGGCATAAAAGAGGGAAATTCCTTTAAACAACAATAGAATGTAGGAGAAAGATGTGATATATTAGTAGGTGCATAAAGGCCTTCTCATCATATCCATTCATTTCCATTAACATATCAAACAAAGATGGCAAAAAATGTTCCAAATCCTTGATTGTCCACCCTTTTTTTTCAACAAGAGAAGCTCAGGTTTACCTTCTAAAGTGGGGGTTTCCCATAATACCTCCATTCTATATATTGATCGTTTTTCCATTACTTAGGATCCAATTAAACTTGGATTGAACTTTCAAAGCCATTTTTCTTAGATTTCTCTAGATATGCGATCCTTTTTATTCTCAGGAACTTTATCCAAACATCTCTTACAATTGTCATGGAGGTATTTTTTAGAAGCACTTTTTCCACCATTCCCTCTTACCTAAGATTAGATGACATATAATCTCCCCCCCCCCCCCCCACCATAGAGATAATTATTAACAGGGGGTCCTTAATATCAATCCCACTATTCCCCTTTGGTGCTCAGATGATATTGCAATTGATTAGATGATATTTTTTGGAGTTTGATTTGACTCCTTGCTAAATGAATTTCTAAAAATATCTTGTAACTTATTTCTTGATACATATTGGGGCCAACACCCTTGAACATTATTATAATGGAAAAGTCGAGGGTACAAATTTTATGAGGACTATATGATTCGCTAGATTTAGCCATTGTGATCCTTGTTTTGGGAAAAAATGTCACATGGGTGAGCAATTCTTCCTCTCCTTACAAGTTGCAACCAAGGAAACGATGAGAGTGGTGATTGGTAGACCAATTTATAGCAACCTAAAGCCAAACTCAACAAATAAGAGTGGAATAAAATGTTATCAAGTGCTAAAATTCCATAAAACAAAGAGAATGAGTTAGCTTCAACCATAGAGTATTGTCTAATGGAAAATATTGTATACAAATGGTGTCACCTAGAAGAATGTATCTTTAACAGTAGCCAACACTCCCGCTTAGGGATGGGTCCTTTTGAACTCTCTCAAATTGCTTGCTAACTAACTTGGAACGATGAGGAGAA
Organism: Pseudotsuga menziesii; assembly: GCA_001517045.1. Lineage (NCBI taxonomy): Eukaryota > Viridiplantae > Streptophyta > Pinopsida > Pinales > Pinaceae > Pseudotsuga > Pseudotsuga menziesii. The sequence continues at coordinate 156,707 of LPNX010397954.1, forward strand.
ACAATTGTTTCTTGAGGAACAAGTCAAGGGAGCTTTGTGATTCCAAATGATAATAAAGAGTGTGAAAGATGAGCTTCAAACTAATTCTTGCAACATAATATTGCTCTAAATTTCTCTTATGAAATGCAAGCTCATGGCTTCCTTTTATGGGCCAAATGGAGGTCTTCAAACATCTTGTTCTCAGTGTGAATTCTCCAACTCAAGAAGTTATCTTTTAGGTACAAGTGTGGGGATATCGAATGCTCCCATGCATGTGAATAGACTAATTTTATTTTTTGGAGACAAAATGTGGTTGTGAGCCTTGAATGCATCGTGGAAACATAATGCTCCATTCATTGTTACATCTTCGTTGTTTTGGATACTTTCCCCATGTAGATCTGTTTAAGTTTCTTTAGAAAATTCGTGCACTTGTATAAAATGAAGGATTTTTTCCATTCTAAGGTTCAATACCCATTCTGAATTTGATGAGGATGGTGCTAATTAATATGCATGCTCTATGTTGATGATATACTTCTGCAATAATCACCGAAATGTCACATGTGTGCGAGATTTTGGTGATAATAGATGCCCCTTAATGTTTGAGGTTAGGAAGAATCTATATAGACAAAATAAATCATTGTTTATTTCCCTTATTTTGGTATTACAAACTATGATAGTAAGATAGAAATTGTTGAGAGTAAAGGATTCCCCATAGGAAGAATGTTAGTGATTATTGTTGAAGTGAATAACTGATAGATGACACATAAACAAATATTTTTTATACAAATGAGATAGGCATCCCTATGCTCGTAAAATTCTGTCAAAATGAATTACAATAAGAGGAGACTGAGAGGCCAACTCTATGAACTGCTAGACATAGGGATGAAGGTTGCTTCACTATTGTCAAGAGTAAATGTGCCTTGAACTAGTGATAATGATTATTATGCTAGAGGAGAGGAACTATTAATGATTGCAAACAACCCACTAGGGTGTGGCCAGACCTGAATCAAATGAAGTTTCTAGGTGGGAAACTTGATTATGTCAAAATAACAAATGTCTTCAACCATAACTATGAACATCAGAACCGTCAGATGTATGGATTCCCCCGATGTGATAAATGTGTTGATGTTGAACACAGGGAGAGACTATTGAGGCAAGGAGCATTGATGTCTCTATTTTCCCAATCTGAGATGAACCCTTATTCTGATTAGAAGGGAACCCAAGGTGTAATCATTACTACCTTAACTCTAAGAATAAAGTGATTTAACATCGATGAAAGCTAATGTGGGTGGTAAGATGATAATATTACCATGAGAATAATTTTTTTTTGTAATCAACTAGGGTAATGACAGAACTGAAACAAGGCAGGTTGGTAAGTGTGGGGCTCATAACTTCCCTTGATCGGAGTAAACTAGGTGGCTGGTGTATGGTAACTTTCTTTAGATGAAAGTGTAGGGTCTAACGGGGATAAACATACCACAATTTGGTTTCAATATGATTTTTGTCAAATGAAGGCCAATAGGGGTAGGGTGAATTTAGATGATAAAAAATAAAATGGAAGGCACTGGTGGGTAATGAACACAAGTACACCAATGAAGGGTACTAGGGGGTGATACCAAAAGAATACTGTAATGTGATGTGGTTCCCATGTTTTAAGTGAATTGGGGAACAAATTTATACCAAATAAATTATGTGGACGTTTTATGCAAATGAGAATACATGTGCCCAATGAATGAATACCACGCAGAGCATCCCTGCGGGAATGATTGAATGATATTGGTGTGTATAGAAGGTGTGGTCCCTGGATGGTATTCTTGGGGATTGATGAAACAAAGGAAACTCACATGGTTTATTGATCGTGATGGTATTCTGTGCTTTGTCTAGTGATCCTATTGATAAATACTATTAAGATATATTGCTATAATCTTATGAAAATCTAACAGTTGGGAACACGCTCTTAATTATGTTATGGTAGAGATGGAAGGCATCTAGAAAGTTATCATATGTATACGGGATATAGAAGAATGTTGTGTTGAAGCATTGGCTAAAATGGTTGAATACATGTGTGATTTATGCATCGTCATTATAATTAATGATAATTAAATATTACTAATCATATAATTGAATTTGACTTGTAGGAAAGATCATGTTCCATGACCTATAAGAAAAGGACAACGAGACTTGTTCCAAAGAACGAGTGATTATTCAACAACAACCTTCATTTACAATATCAAGGCGAATTCACTCCGATGAAGTACATGGAGAAGAAATTGAAGCTCCTAGAGTCAGGGACATAATTATAGAAGAGAGAACTTCATAAGAACATGAGGATAATTATATGATCGAGCAACACAAACACGTAGATCCATCCCGAGAGATGAACACACATAAGAGAAGACCAACTTGGGCATGAGAGATCATTCAAGATGTAGAAAAGTATGGTGATATAAATGAGACTTCCAGAGAAATTAAGAGACCTCAACCATACTCCAGCTATGTAGCACTATTGTGCGACGTCATTGATGTCGAGCCTTCCAGCTACAAAGAAGAAACTGAGAAGAAAGAGTGGAAGGACGCTATGATCGAAGAGTACCAGTCAATCATGAAGAATGTTGTATGGATGTGGTTCCGAGACCTAAAGGGAAGTCATTAGTGTCTTCCAAATGGATCTATAAGATAAATCATGTAGTAGATGAAAAAATCAATAAATATAAGGCAAGATTTGTGTCTTGTGGCTTGGGCCCAGAAAGAGGGAATAGATTACAAGGAGACATTTGATCCTATAGCTAGATACACTTCAATTAGAGCTATTCTTGCAATATATGCACTGATGAAGTGGAAAGTACACCAAATGGATGTGAAGACCACCTTCCTGAAAGGTGTAGTAGAAGAAGAAGAAGTCTATGTGGAGCAACCACTAGGATTTGAGACACATGACAAAGAGACGCATGCGTGCAAATTGAAGAAGGCCTTGTATAGTTTGAAATAGGAACCCAAGGCATGGTACGCCATGATAGATGGATTTCTAACGAGTTGGGAATTACCAAGAGTAAATTTGATTCCAACCTCTACTTCAAGGTTGAGGATGGAAAACTAGTGATACTACTGATGTATGTACATGACATGTTCTTGACAGGTGACAAGGAGATCATTGCATAAATTAAGAAGAATCTTACTTCAAAGTTTGAGATGAAAGGCATGGGTATGATGCACTATTTCTTAGGTCTTGAGGTGTGGCATAATCTAAATGAGATTTTCCTTAGTCAAAGAAAATATGCAGTAGAGATTGTGAAGAGATTCGGGATGATGGATTATGAATCATAGAAACTCTGTTTCTTACTGGAATACCCAGTGCATATAAAATAAATAATCCATGTATGGATATAAAGATATATTTGATAAAATATACAATATGTGTTTTACAATTACACTGCTTTGGGATTTATAATCCATTTTGCACCTTTTGAATATAGGTAATGTCTTTTGACTTTTCATAATTATTTAATTATTTATTTATTAATTAATAATTAGTAATTATTAATATTAATATTAATATTAATTTATATTTATATTACTATTAATAACTAATATTAATATTTAATATTATTGATTTATGGTATGTTATATAATTTTTATATAACATTGCCTTCCCCTTAGAGAAGTTTTGTCCTCAAAGCTTAGAGAAGACAAGGCTTATGTCTCATTTTCTTCTTGAACCATCATCTCTAGACCCTTTCTTTTGACAATTGATGAAATAAGACGATACGAGTTACAAATTCCAATGAAGAAATGTCGCATTGTTGCTGATGTGGTCCATCAAAGATCTATGTTCATCAGAGCTATTTAATGGCTTTGTTGGGTGGTTCTTCTTGTTTGTTTCTTAGTATGTTGATTTGATGTTCTTGTTTGTCTGACAACATAACTCTTCGGTGTATGTTCATTTTAACCATGTTGTTGGTCAAAATGACGTTTATAATTGGGGTGTCGATAAGGATTTTTTGTTGTTTATTTTTCTACGGGTTTGACTTCCTTTTGAACTGTGGCAAAGACTGAATTTGTGTTTATTTCTTCTTCATCAACTTGAAGTTGTTTTCCATAAAGTTTAGATACTTCCTTCTGGATTTGAACTAATTTGTTCTCTAGTAGATTATTGTTATTCTGGATCTCTTCAAACCTTTTATCTTGCAAGTGTTTGTCTTCTTTTAACTTCTCGATTTGTTCCTCTAGTTCTTGATTAAACTTCTACATGGAGGAATTTTCTTCATCTTTTCCTAGTAATTTTTGCGGGAGATCTTGAATATTCACTTCTAACTTTTTATTGCACTTAGTTTTATCTTTCATCTTCTTGATTTGAAGCAACAATTTCTGATTATGATCTCTTAGACAAGAGATATCTTCATCTCGTTCTTGTATGTCTTTGTCGAATTTGTTTTTTGCAATTTGTTTGGTGAACTCCCGAATACGATCTTTCAATTTGGTATTATTAAATCACTACAATACTTCTCTCTGTCATTTTCAATTTGTATTTTTTTATTCGTTTCCTTGTAGTATCCTAATTCGTCTTCAAATTTCTGTAATTGCAAGAGTGAGTTACTTTGTTTGTCTTTCATAATAAAATATTTACCACATATTGGACAATAGGGATTTCCATTATTAAAAATGGTCGAATATTGGAATTCCATTTAGCAATAAGGACACTTAATCCAAAATTTAGATTTATATATGGAATCCATAATCCAAAATTTAGATTTATATATGGAATCCATAATTTTTTTCAACAGATCCACAATGGCACTAATAATTTATTCAATATCTTTGAAACTTAATTCTGCTCCTTTTAATATCTTCTTGGTCTTATTTCTTTTGGATTGGTTTTTTTGGACAATTATTAATTAATAAATTATTATTATTATAATTAATAATAATAATTATAATAATATATTTTTATTTATTTTTAAACAGATTAAATAAGATATAGTATTATAAACAATATATTTTTCTTCTAATATTTTGGGTCGAATGAGGAGAGGTCGAAGGAAGATGGTGGAGGGCGCAGATGGCCGAGGGGAGGAGTAGTTCGTGGTAGCGACGTAGTAAGAGGGAGACATGCAGGTCGAAAGCGGAAAGGGGCGGTGAAATGGGGCACACCGGCTGAAGGTTGACGCGGTACAGACGGGGGATAAGGGATGGAGGTGCAGACTGGTGGGTGGAGTGATTTGCAGCGGAGAGGATCCAGGAAAAGTGGTGAGATGTAAGAGGGAGGAGAGCCACACAGGTTGGAAGTGATGTTGGTTGGCAATCCTTACACCGTTCAACAATGGCGGCCGTCGAAATATATATATATAGTGATTAATACATGGATTAATTAATTCCCATGAATTAGGAAATGCTTGTTACAGTTACTAGATAGAGAGTAACCCAACCAACCACAGAAATTGTGGCTATGTGACACAGAAAAAAACAAGAGATTGGAGACTGCTGAACTGGATTTATGGTTGGTTACAAATTCTCTGATAAAACAAATTTTTACAGGACTGTAGAAGTGATTCGATCCCTGGGCTTCCAGGATTTTCTATTGTTAATGTAGTGGCTGCAATTTCAAAGTTTATATCAACAAGAAATACCAATTAAACATGTCCTTATAATCTCTTTTAAGTGTAACGTTGGAGTAATATTTGTCTCTTCTGATTTCCTTGTGAACAAAACTGGCTACGTTCAGGTGATTTACTTATAGAGAAATTTAATGAGTTATTTCCTTTTCTGTTTATGTTTTCCTTGTTTCTCAACCTTGGAATGGCAGCTGATTGTTCTTCGAAATATCTGTTATTCAACAATTTTTTTTTAATTTATTTATTAATGTGGCAGATCTGTAATAAACCGCACAGTCTTCTTGAAGAGACTTTTTGGAATCAAAATGGCCAAAGGCCAGTTGGTGGTCTTGAGAGAACCTCTGAAAATTTATGTGGATGGGTTGGACAATGGCCCTATTTCAAGGAAAGCTTGAATTGTGGCTAAAATCTGGAATTAGAAGTCAGCTCTGATACCAATGAAAGTATGAAACTTTGTTTCTTACTGGAATATTCATCACGACACATAAGATAAATAATCCATGTACAGATATAAAGATATATTTGATAAAATATATAAGATGTGTTTTATAATTACATTGCTTTGGGATTTATAATCCATTTTGCTCATTTTTTAATATAAGTCATGTCTTTTGATTTTTTATAATTATTTAATTAATTATTCTTATTTAATATTTAATAATTATTAATATTNATAAATCCAATTAATATTAATTATTAATATTAATATTAATTAATATTAATAATTAATTATATATATTCTCTTGGGAAAATTTGTCATTTTATTTCTATGAAAGAACAAGATTACATTCATAGCAAAACTTAGTTAGCTTTCGTTGCCCATGCAATGTATAATTTATAAACTGATAATTTAAGCAATATGTCAAGTCCATATATTTTGTGGCATAGTATAGCCGATCTTATACATCAAAATCATAAAAACAAAAACCAGTGTATTTGAAAAGTGTGTCACATAAGTTGAGAAGCATGTACTAGTCCTTCATGGAAAGAATGGTGATAATATCTGAAGACCTGGTTTTCGATGTGCTCTTCAACCTGCCAGGTGCCCAATTGTAGCTGCGTGCCTTCTTTGGAAAGTCGATCTGCCAATCCATTTCTTTCCCTATAAACATGTGTGAAAGTAACACTGTCAAAACGATGCTTTATATTCAAAGCATCAACAAGTATATGAATAAGGCGAATAGAGTGACAACGTTGTAATTCTTTTATCCAATTTAGAATGATAATTCAGTCCCCAAAAACATGTAGCATCGTACGACCCTTTTCCAATGCAAAAAGCAAAAGTAAATTTAAAGTAAATTGCTCTACAAAATTATTGGTACCACCCCCCAAACTAGCAGAAAACTGGAAATAGTGATCATCTGTCAAGTATAAAACTGCACCCCCTCCACACCTCACAGGTTGTCCCTGTGAAGCCCCATCAAAATAACCCCACGACCTTCCCCTATAAATCTCCTCCGGCCTAATCTCTCACACCCCCCTTATCCTGCTAGTTTGTGGGTAGAAACCCAATATAGAAACACTATTAGCAACGATCACCTAAGGGATAGTAACCTTGTCTTGGAAAATTGCAGCATTTCTGGCTAGCCATATGCCCCAGGAAACAATGCATAGAATCACCCTAAACTTAACATTTCGGAAATTTAAGAACCAGGAGAAAAAAAATCTGCTAACAAGTTCCCATGCAAGGGACCAACCCCCTAAATGGATCGAGTGACCAAATCCCACAATTGCTGTACAAATCTATAGCCAAAAAAAAGGTGACAATCATTTTCAGTGTAATTCATACACATCACACAATGTCTTGGTCCATCAAATTTACGAGTTTGTAAAACATCCCAAGTAGGTGCCTTATCTTCCAATATTTCCCAAAATAGAAGTTTCGATTTCGCCGGGCATTGAAGTGTCCAAAGTCGCCCACACCACCAACAAATATATATGTTAAATCAATCCAAATTTAACTGTATAGACACTGCCTTTGGAGTGTAAATCCCGGATGGATGCAGATCCCAAATAATTTCATCATACCCTTCTGTTATTCTAACATGAGTGAGTTGAAGTCCCTGTATATAAATGTTCCAACTCTCCCAATGTTCAGCAGCTAAACCCAGCCTAACACCCCCCATCCAGCCCTGATTCCAGATAGTTGTAGTAACTGGGTCCACCACTTGTCATAAGAAGAGAATCCTCCTTTCAAACAGATACAAATAGATATCCTTAGGGAGTATGTGGGTTCTCCCAATCCCAACCCATGGGTCCATACCCAACCTCACCCTGCTTCCAGACCTCACCCTCCACACCATCCCAGTTCCAACGATGTCAAAATATTGAACCATAGCCTTCCAGATAACAGATGCTCCTCCCCTATTCTTGTTTTCAAGACAAACCCACTGAAGAACTGATAGAGGGGCAATATATTTCTCAATCACCACCTAGGTCCATAAGCTCGTAGAAGAAATCAACCTCTAGGAGACCTTAGCTGCAAGATATTTTGAGAACAAATGTATATTTTTGAGCCCCCATTCACCCATGGCCTTTGGCAAAGCAATCCTATCCCATCGAACCCAAACTAGAGAGTGCTAATCCTTATTGCCCCTCCACAGATAGGAAAATCAGAGGTGCCTAATATTTTCCATAATCCCTTTCGAAATCCACAAGAGGGACATCCAATAAACTGGAATGGCCTCTAGCACAATTTTTATAAGAATAAGTCTCCCTGCTATGGACAACCATCTATGACTCCACCCCTGGATTCGTTTCTCAAGCTTCACAAGAAGCCACAACAAATCCCCTTTTAGATAAGAATTAGGCTTTAGTTTGAAACCTGAGTATTTTAGCCCAAAATCCAACTCTCCCACCTGAAAAGGAAGTTTACTCACCAGATATTGAACCTCTTCCCCTCACAAGTTTGAAAAAGAGATGGCATATTTCTGCATGTTAATATACCAGTGGCCACTTGTAATAGGTTCATACCTTCACAAAGTTTATCAATATCTCTACGAGAACCATCACAGAAAATAAGAATGTCATCTACAAAAAGAAGATGAGAAATGAATAAAACATTCGATATAGGAACCCCTTTGAAACCTCCCCTCCTTTTTGCTTGATCAAGAAAACGTCTCAACCCTTCAACCACTAGCAAGAAAATTAAAGAGGATAATGGAAACCCTTGATGCAATCCCCTCCCTGCTTGAAAGAAAGGACTTGCTAATCCATTAATTAACACAACAAAAGATATAGTAGAAATACATGCCATAATCCATAAGATAAAATCAATTCCAAATCCTAAATGTGTAAGCAACATCCTCAGATATAACCAATAGACTCAGTCATACGCCTTCGAGAGATATATTTTTATTATATCCCCCTTCATATTTCTAGTTTTTAAGCTGTGTAAGCCCTCATGGGCCACTCCAATAGCTTCATGGATCTGTTGTCCCTCCATAAACCCAAACTGTTCATAGGAAATACATTTTGACAACACCTCCATAATCTGCCTTGAGATTATTTTCAAAATTATTTTGTAAATACAGTTGCACAACAATATGGTCGATACTCATCCAGTGAGGCCGGCTCATCAGAATTTTAGATCAATGCTATGAAAGTGGCATTAAAGGGTCTATGGATAAGACCAACATGCTTGGAATCATTAACCACTCGTAGCAGATCAGAGCCCAGAGTATCTATACACCCTAGATAGAATTTAATCGTCTAACCATATGGACCCGGACTCTTATCTTTTTGAAAAGAGTGAAGTACCTTTAGTAACTATTTTTCCTTTACCTCCGCCATAAGATTCCTGTTATCCACCGTTCCACGAAATGGGGGAAAAATTGTGCAAGATGAACCACTTACGCAATATTAGACCCTGACCTCTCCTTAAAGAGATTACCAAAATGTTGAATCCCCACATTAGCCAGCCCATCAAAAGAAGTAACTCTTTCACCATGAAGGTCTGGCAGTGTCATGTCCCCTCCCCTCTAGTCGACGAGAGAGAGGACACGACTCAATTGTTGGTATGTCTATCAAATCGAGGATCTAGCCCCATGAACATAAACAATAATGCATTGAAATAAAACATACATAGATGCGTAATGCAATGATATACAACATAATAAAAACTCATTCAACACATCCAATATTTTCATAATAATTCATAAACAAATATAGTTGCAGAAATTAAATACAGAAAATACAAGAGAGAACTTATCTTGTAAATGAGATGTCTCGCAACTAGCTATGTCGCTGCAACGCTCCACCCAACCATATGCTAGTGTGCTCATCAATCTCTCAGCACCACTGCCACCCTTGAGCTGGGCATGATTTCCACAAGGAACTAGGAAACAACAAGCTCACACATAGGCAAATACACCCAGAGGTTCAACCAAGCTAATCCAAAATTGGGTTTATCAGGCTGCTAAGGTAGTGGAAAGGTAGAATTGATAAGCTAGTGAGGTCAACCACAGAGCCATGGACACTTGCACAAGATCTATCTAGCTTGGCCTCCACAATACCTACACAACCAACACAAGGAAGTATCCCCTTCATTGCTACACAGTCCCTCAGGCCATACCTTCCCTTCCAGTGCTCTTCAGGGTGTGCATAGAAGAATATCCAACCCCTCTTGATCTTTCTGTGAGGCTCCTCTCTTCACTAGGTTTATCAAGACAATTATGGGCCTCTTATCCTCCTAACAGTTCAGACCAAAACAAGGATTTACAGAACAACAAAACACAAGTGTTGGTTATGAACAAAAACGTTTTGGCAACCAAAAATGAATTGGTAAATGGGGGAAATAAACCTAGGAGAGCAATACGATTTCATAAAACGTTTAATGGCTTCACAGAGGCAAAAACGACCTCTACAAACCCCCAAATCGTGGATCTATCTTCCCAGCCACTGAGCAATACAAAAATGAATTCACAGCCATGGATAAAATGAGGAAACTACATAAAATCGTGAGGAAAACACCCTAGCTTGCTCCAACTACATGAGGAAGAGAAACACATAGGTTAGCAATGGTTTGGGCACCCATTTATTGGAGTTTTCTTGCCCCTCCCAAAAATGATGGCTTTCCCATACACGAATTTGAATTCCATACTCTTCCATTCCCCATGCATTAACTACCTCAACCAATTTCTGGAAGAAATAAATGATTGGGCGAATAAGACAAAAAAGGTAGTTGAGAGATTTACGGGTTCTCTATTTGACACTTGGCTCAACACTATTGGCTCAATAGTTTGAATAATATCCCTCTCTATTCCTTGTGAAATCATGCCCTCATCTCTTTATTGCATTGACATAACTAGTTGTTGGTATTTTTATTAATTGCATGTTTACATTATGTCCAAAATATATTGTTCATGGCTAGCACGATAACCATAGGTATTGATTTTTAATTACTGATACAAAAAACACTAAATCCATGGTGGTTCCTTGGCCTTGAGCTCCACACCATGATTTAATAATTATATTTACATCACATACAATTTTAATGTAAATGGGGTCAAAATTGGGATATTATAGGAAACCCTCAAATAGTGTTTGTAATCTTCCTCCCTTTTGCATAAGCCTGAAAAAAATTGTATTCTCATCTCCACACAATAGCCACATGGCCCGACTCTTTAACCTCCAAGTCACTTCCATTTCACATAGAATTTGTCAACGCTTCCCTTCCAGCAAGGTGACTTCATCCCTAGTCTCAACCATACCAAAACTAAAACCCACACCTGCCCCTTCCATGAGGGTTCTAAGTCTCGACTTACAATCTCGTAATGCAACCTCTTCCCTCTCCTGCTTCAAACAAGCCCAGGTAATGGTGGCTTTCTTCACTCTGCATAAATTTTTCATAAAGTGCTGCCCCACATACCAGTCCCTCTCCAGATTAAAAAGGCTCCCATTCAACCTTCACCAACTCCCCAAAATACTTTTCATCCAACCATCTAGGATTAAACTTAAAAGGACTGGGAGGCTTTCTCCCACCCCCACAAAAATAAGCCTCCCACCCCCCAAAAAATCTAGTATAATTGGGAAATGGTCATAATCACTGCCATTAGCGACCCATTTCCTGATCAACTCCACCGATTCCACAAAATATTTCGCCACCAAAAAATGATCCAAATGCTTCGCCACCCAAGCCTCCCCAGATCACCGATTCCTCCAAGTTGGGATCACCTTTACATGATTAATTTCCATCAGCTCCTTCTAAACCAGAGCATTCAAGAAATAGTTTGTCAAAATTTCATGGACAAATATCGGTCCCCAGACCTCCGCCGACCCCAAGGATAAATTAAGATCCCCTCCCAAGATCATTTCATGACCATCCAACAAGGGATTGTTAAAAACCTTATCCCAAAAGAGCACTTGATCCTGATAAGGCCCATAAATATTCAGAATTGTTGATATCCTCTCCAGATATGGAACAAACACCTCTAGACCAAGGCCAGAAGAAATGCCCCATATGTTCTCACACCTTCAAACCTAACAGCCAACCAGAGGCTAGACCCCCCGACTTTCCATTAGCATCAATAGCAATGAACTCCCATTCAAGAAGCATAGATTTCAGATCTCCCACCACAACCTCAGAATCCCCATAGCTTCTTGTAGAAGTATAATATCATGTGCCATAATATCCATTAAGCGCTTAAGTGACGATTTTTTGGAAGGTATCGTGAACCCTCAACAATTGTAGGATATAATTTTCTTGTAAAAACCCCCTCCATGGTAATCTTTGCTCTAAGTACCCAATGAATCGAAGTCTGCCTTCCACAGGAAACCTCCCTCCTCGCTCGGCCTTGAGCCACAGACAAGTGTGACTTTTTTCCATGCCCCCGAGAAGAAACCGAGTTTTTCCCCAAAAAATATGGCCTCCTTCCACCCAAGAGATATTCAGAGTAGACCTCTCTGTTCTATAGAATGTAATGAATGCTATGACCCTCCGACGTACTTGAAGAAAATGGAGACATTAAGGAAGGGGGGTACGTGGAGCCAACCTCAGGTATCATACACTCATCATAAAGAACAAGCAAACCCATTCTAGGAGACACAACACCCACCCCGCCTAAAACAATACCCACAGAGCACATATCAAGACAGAAAACGACCGAAAAGGAAGAGGTAGTAAACATGCCCATAGAAGTCATAGCCACAATGGGTTGAGAGGGTACCAAAGGCTCATGCTAATCCATCTCAGCCCTTGGCTCCCCTATCGCTTCCACTGTGTTTGACTTCGCCAGTCCAAGCATGGAGCAATCCCTACCGGCTCATGTGCAACTTCGACCCCCGTCACATTCATTGGACCTCTATGATTCCCCTTAAAAGGAAGTGGGCACTCCGAAACCAAATTCCCATATTCATGGCACCTGTGGCAGCGAAAAGGTACCTCCTCATAATCCAACAATTGATAGAAAGGACCATATGGTGTATCAATCTTAATCTCATCCACGAGACCCCATTTAAGATCCATCCGAACCATGATGTGCACCATCGTCCACCGGCCTGTCTGCTGAAAGGAAAAATCAGCTGTCATATAATCCCCAAGGTAATTACCCAACACTCTGAACCAACCCTCTATCCAATATTCCATAGGAAAACCAGGTAGCCTTACCCATAAAATATCCTTATCCAAAACCTCCCTCTTTGCGTCGAACAACGGAGACCAAAGCTTCAGATCCAAGGGAATACCTGCCATGCACCACACATTGTTCATAACCCATTCCAAATCTGGCTTAGAACCAAACACAAAATTAAACCACCCTCTCACTAGGTTTGTAATTCTTGGAATTGACAAGATGTGGCTTCCCCAGGATTCAGTGACCCATGACATTAGAAAGGGAAAACCAAAACGCCTCCCACAATCTCTACCAACCACAGTGAGTTTGGAAAATTCCACCACTCGATCCATATGAACATCCGCTCCAAAAACAAGCTTGTCTTCATGCGTCTGCAACCTTAGTCACTTTGTTTTCTTATGATTATGACTCGTCTTCAGCTTGCCCACAAAAGGGGGAAAAATATGTGAAAAACCTCGAGGGCCTCGAGATGGGATGCCATCAAACACCAACATCGAACCGACCGCCCATGACCCATCAGCGAGCCCACCAACCCCCGTCTTCGAAGCATGCACCGCCAGATCCGAGTCAGGTACAAGAAAAATTCTTGGGGAAAAAGGTTTTGAGCGGACTATTGGGGAGGAAGAACCACCCACCGGAAGCCCCAAAGAAATAGGGAAAACCATAGTGACATCTCCCGTTGTGACCAAGGGTAAATATTCCAGGAGAAACCTAGAGCCAAGGTCCAGACCACCTCCGATTTCTGCATGCCCCTCATTAGCAAAAATAGGCTCACCCACAGGCAACAAAGGGCAAGAAACCCCCAACGAACCAGAAAAACCATAAAAGGATGATTCTACAGGGTTTGTTGGCAACCCAAGAAGATCCAGCTCACCCCTAGACCCTGGATTAACATCAACTGACAGATCAAACCTAATATATGGAACCCCCCCTCGTCACCTCTGTCCCCATCAACCCAGATGCACCACCCTTCTCCACTTTCAGATGACAAAAAATATAGTTTTCTAGAAAGTTATCAGAGGATTAATCCACCTCCTGCTCCTTCATCGCTCTTGAAGTCCCCCACCTTCTACACCCACAACCATGTTCGTGCGCAACAAGAGCACCCCCGTCCACCCGCAGTCCACCAACAACAGGCAGATCTCCCCCTCGTAGCCACCCTAATTAGCATCCAAGCCTTCACCATTGTTGTTTGGTCCAAACCCTAGCTCCTTCGCCATTGCTTCTCTCACGTTACACCAATTTTAATTTATATTAATATTAATAATAATAATTAATAATATTAGTAATTATTAATTATTAATATTAATTTATATTAATATTATTGATTTATGGTAAGTTATATAATTTTTATATAAGAGATTGCAAGGCCATGGTCACATCGATGGAATCAAACTTGAATTTGTTGTGTGATGCTACTTCAGAGATAGTTGATGCCACAATATACATGCATATGATTGGTTAGTTGATGTATTTGAAAGACACGATACTAGATATATGCTTTGCTGTGAACACATTGAGTCAGTACATGGTAGAGTTGAGATGTGTTCACCTATTTGCTACAAAGCATGTGTTGAGGTACCTGAAGGGTACAATTGATTATGGCCTCATATATGTGACATATCAAAGGATTATCCTACAGGGCTATGTGACTCATATTGGGATGGTAGTGCTACAGATAGGAAGAGAACTTCATAGTGCTGCTTCAATTTGGGATCTAGCATGATTTCTTGGTTCAGAAGGAAGTAGATGAGTGTAGCACTGAGTACAGTCGAGGCAGAGTACATTGCAGCTTGTTCCGCTAGATGTGGGGAAGTGTGGCTTAGAAAGATACTTGCATTATTTTTTGATGTCGAGTTAGATACAACTTCTATATTATGTGACAACCAGAGTTGTGTGACGGTTGTCTGAGAACCTTGTGTTCCATAACAAGTCGAAGCACATCAAGATATAATAACACTATATGAGGGATATGGTGAAGAGAGAAGCAGTGAAGCTCTAGTATATTGCGATGGATGAGAAAATAACCGATGTATTGACAAAGCCTCTCTCGAGAGTGAAATTTGAGTACTTCAGGGACAAGCTTGGAGTTGTCCATATCGGTGTCCATCACAAGGGGGAGTGATGAGTCCCATATATAGATGTATGGTCTTCACATCCAACATGAAAAGGGATGGATCTATAGAATACGTGTGGTATTAACACCCAACATGAAAAAGGACTGGCTCTATGGAATATGTGTGATATTTGCATCCAACATGAAAAAGGGATTTCCCCGTAGAGATCAAATTTACATCCAGTATGAAAAAGGACTAGCTTTGTAAATTTATGCATCTAGTATGAAAAAGATTGGCAATGTCGAGATAGGAATCCAATATGAAAAAGTAATGGCACTGCAGAATGTTGCATCTAGTATGAAAAAGGACTGGAATTGCAGAGACATGTTAATCTACATCCAACATGAAAAAGGGATGGCACTATAGGGGTATGTCCAACATGAAAAAGGGCTTGCAATGCATATACATGTCGAGCTACATCCAACATGAAAAAGGGATGGCTCTGTAGAGGTACACCCAACATGAAAAAATGTTAGATTTGCAGAGGTACACCCAACATGAAAAAGAGATTGTTGTTGTACGAATATATATCCAACATGAAAAAGGGTTGGCTCTGTAGAGGTACAACCAACAAGAAAAAGGATTAGTTGATGTATGCATATACATACAACATGAAAAAGGGTTGGCTTTGTAGAGGTACACCCATCATGAAAAAGGGATGGTTGCAGTACGAATATACATCCAAAATGAAAAAGGTTTGGCTTTGTAGAACTTCTTATGATGTATAGATTCAAGATATGTCACAAGTCAATTCCCCAAGTACCGAGATGCATCAACAATGATTAGATCCAGTGATGATGTCCAAAAATTATTTGTAGTGGTGATGATCATGATTGAAGAATACCTTCCTTGTTAAGAGGAGTGTTGAATATTGTGTAACTTCAAAAGATATTCTTATTTGTATTTTTGTTGTATTATTGTTGTACCTCCTTCGGGGGATGTTATTTATGTACTTGGTCATGTAAAAGACTTGAAAGAATCAATGTAAACCTTCCATTGTAAGTCATGTCAATAGTACCCAAAAGAAATATTATATAAATGTTAATTTGAGTCTCCCTAGACAAGTTGATCCACTCAAGAAAAAAGTTCGCCCACATGATATGTATAAATAGAGAGGGCGCACCTCTCATTTGGACACACACATCACTCAAGAAAGTGCATAAGAGAGGGAAGAAGAGGTTCGCTGGAGAGAAGAAGAAGCTGATTTTGTCTTTGGGGTTTATCTTATCTTGGTTTGGTATTGCACTTGGTGATATAATTTATACTAGATAAGTTGTTGGTTTTTCTCCCTTGTGGTTTCCCAGAGGAAAATATTTGTGTTCCTTTATGTTTTCGTACTTGTCTTTCTTTCAGTGATCCTATTGTTTATGGTTATGATGAAATAATTCTAATCGTTTGAGGATATTATATAACCATTAGAATTCTAACAGCTTGTCCATATTTAGTGAATTCTTTTGGATATGCAGAGATAATTGGAATGGAAAATGAGGGGGAAAAGGAGGGGGCATTCCAGTTTATTGGTTTCTTGGAATTCATATTTTTCTTTACCACTTTCCATTTATTGTCTTTATATGTGGTTACTTGAGCTTTTTTTCCAAATGAAAAATCCTTATATTTGATATTTCTAAGTTAGAAATAGCAATACATATAATAAATGTCATTAAAAAGGACACAACAACCTATTATGTCTACCGACTTCCACGATCTTATCAACCGTCCTTGAATGAATTATCATTTACATATTTCCTGGGCAGTGTACCCTTTCCATAACTACATACATATTCATACAAAAAACCATGTCCTAGTAATCATAAGAGGTCTATCCTCCCTTATCTCTCCCTTCTAGATTTAAACAATTACAAACATAAAAGAATACATAAATACTATAATAATAATTAAATTATTTATGTAGAAAACCATACCCTTCCATGAAGAGGTGTTAAAAGGCCTATATAATGGTCAAACATTTCATTGTACACCATCATCTTTAATATATCAATTATTCAATGTGTGGGTTATTTTAGAAATTGTGTGTTTTTTAGAATTGTTTGAGAATATTTGGATACAGATATTACATAAACAAATACATATGACATGATGACATTTTTATTATTATTATTATTACAAAGAAAATTATGTATACTCTTGGAGAGTTCCTTGAAGACTTGTTCTTATAAGTGTCCTTCTTGAAGTACGAATGCTTCTTTTGATAACTTATCAGCCTGTGATTCAAACTCCTTATAAACATGTACAAAAGAAATATCATTGAAATATTCTCTCACTTCCATTATATGTTTATAATGTTATCCAAGCCCGAATTTTCTACCTTGCATTTCTTATTTTCCCATTCTATTAAGAATGTCAAGACTCCTAAAACTTGCATTTTTTATACCCTTATCCTTAGTATCTTTCAGAAGAATCCACAAAGCGTAAAAATCTGTGTGACTATTGGTGCACTCCCTTGCTGCATATCTGAAACTAAAATATTATGCATGGGATAGGAACAAAACCACTTCTGCACCAAATTCCAAGTTCCCCTTGGAATGCTCCATTGAAATAGCCCTGTGGAGTCTCATAATCAATGCTAAGCATCATCAAGGTCCTACTTCTTGCCACCTTTGGAACTTTTTTCTTTTTTTCTTGTATGAGGAACTTGATTTTATGAGAAACTTGTTTTGTGATATATTTGACCCTTGGAAGTCTAGCATATGGTTTCTATACCACCACAAAATATACACGAATAAAATTGGAAGTTCCTCATAGTATTCAACCACTCTACCAGTTAACCATTCAAATAAGCAATCAACCAATGATGTTCTATCCGATCTTGTAGTTTATCCTATCCCTTGAGCCATCTCCTTCCATACATATCTTTCATACAAACAAGTTACAAACAAATGATCAATTGTTTCATTATCCTTCTTACATAATTTACATCTACAAAGATCGATCCATGATCTTTTCTACTCTTTATCCTAGGTCAACAATGTGTTTGCAAGCACCAACCAAAGCAAGAATCTTGATTTTAATAGACAAGGAATTATTCAAACCAACTTCCACCACCATGGTCTCTCCTCGAGGGCCTCTTCCTTCAATATTATTACATAACCAAGCTTGACATAACAATTACTCGTCACTAGATTTTTGGACCAACACAATTTATCATCTACATCTGATAACTTGATGGTATTGTGTTGTAGTGTTTGAACATATTGAACCCATTCCTCTACCAAAGCACCTTGTAGGGATAACTGATTTGTTTATATCCACCCTTATGTCCATGCAATGTTGGGCTGGTGGGAATCTGCATCTCTTAAAATTAAAAATTCATTTATTGTGCAAAATAATTAATAAGTTATTAGAGATATGAATATTTTATTTTGCTCATATCCAAGCATCCTCCTCGATTCTCATTTTTCTTGTCCCCCGCCTTCTAAGAAAACCATTTTACAACTAAGAAGGAGGCATGGACCAAATCTCTCCAAACTATAGAAGAAATGTGATTCTCTTTTCTGTCTAACTTGAACCAGTCTACAATATCTCTATCTCTCATATACTTCGACATCATAACTCTGACTTGAATACCTTCATTATAAACCAATCTCCACAAGTTGTTTGTATCCAAGGTCTTACTAGCTCTTATGAATGAATTATATGAGGAGGTGAGGGTCGAGACTATTTCTCTTTTTCCTTTGAATTCCTCTTATTTGTCACATGGGGTTAAATATATTGGGTTTTTGTTAAAGCCCGTGGGCTACAAATATGAATATTGGTTATGTTCGTTTAAAAAATTAAGGCCAAAATATCAGTATGGTGCTATTGGTGGTTGTCCATAGGAGGTAACTTGGTCCTAATAAAATTAGTTTTAGAAATCATCCTGATCTACTAGGTGACTATAGCAAAAATACCAATGGGAATTCTTCATAAAATTTGGAGATTTTTTTATTATTATCTCTTATGGATTTAAAGAAGAGCCAAGGAAGGGATATCATTACGTAAGTAAGTAAGTAAGTAAGTAAGTAAGTGCCATTTTAGCAATGATATCCCTTCCTTGGCTCTTCTTTCAATCCATAAGAGATAATAATAATAAAATCTCCAAATTTTATGAAGAATTCCCATTGGTATTTTTGCTATAGTCACCTAGTAGATCAGGATGATTTCTAAAACTAACTTTATTAGGACCAAGTGACCTCCTATGGACAACCACCAATAGCACCATACTGATATTTTTGGCCTTATTTTTTTAAACGAACATAACCAATCTTCATATTTGTAGCCCACGGGCTTTAACAAAAACCCAATATATTTAACCCCATGTGACAAATAAGAGGAATTCAAAGGAAAAAGAGAAAGATTCTCGGTCCTCACCTCCTCAGATAATTCATTCATAAGAGCATGGAATTTTTCATATTTATCAACATCCCAATTGCTTTAGAATAAAGGTCCAAGTGTTCCTTAAGTTTCTTTAGTTCTTGCACTAATACGTGTCTGAAGACCATGATGTCATCTATAAACATGAGTTGTGATGATTTCTGAATATGATATTTTAATCACCTTCAACTCACCCCTTCTTCTAGCATCCTTGATAAACAAAATAATCCCTTCAACCAACAATAGGAATAGAAAGGGAAAGAAATAGTAGCCTTTACTGAGCCCCCTAGAAGCAATGAAGAAACCAAATGGGGCACAATTAACCAAAACTAAAAAGGATGCTGAAGAAATACATCCCATGATCCATTTCATTTTTTTTTGTAGGTTCATCCCCATCTGAAGTAGCATTAATCTCATGAAAAACCAATTTACTCTGTCATATACATTTTCCATATTAATCTTCAATATTGCATATATAATTTTTTTTTAACAAAATGCATCCCTTCCTGTGAAATTGCACTGCATCATGTATTTTGACAATTATAGAGAAAACCAAGCTACTCTTATCAAATTATACCTAATAGAATAAGCTTTAAACAGTTAGAAATGATTTTGGATATCAATTTATAAATCAAATTACTCAAGGAAATATGCATATAATCCTCAAAGGAGGTCACATCTTGTTTCTTTGGAATTAGGTTTGTTAACACCTGTATTTAACAAAGGGAGAAATAAGACCATAGTGGAGATAAGGTAATGTTGTTTAAATACTTTGGTTAAAGGATATAGTGCAAGGGTGGAATGATAGTCAAAATATCGATCAATTTTCCAAAGAGCCCAGGCTGCGATGAAGGAAGGAAGAAAATCAATGGTTGATATTCCCCCTGCCCTTGGCAACATGCAAGGAAGATAAGACAGGTTCCGGCTTTTAACCAGCTGCACAGATCAAAGGTTATAAAGTGGTCCTGGGCAGATCCACAGTTCACATCAAATCCGCCTTGTGAAGGCACGAGTTGGTTAATAAAATGGAGTCTGGCGGAATCGTGTATCCTTCTCTCAATCTGACGGCAGAGAGGCGAGGTCGGATCATATCGAGGGATGAGAGTGATTCCGGAAGCGAAACCTGCACGGCGGATAAGCCCAAAGGCCCAGTGGAATTTGTTATCCGATGACACATCTGACGGACGGAAATCAAAGCGGGATGGATCAACGATTATTATAAGTTCCGGGGAGTGAAATTGCATGAGAGATAAGTCCCAGACTCCCAGCGGAATTGGGTAGACGTCGACAGATCTGACGGCTGATGAATACCGGGCGATCACATCAACGGCTGAAAAAGATTTCGGAGCCCAAACTTGCCCATTGGATAAAGGGAAGGAGCCCAGCGGAATTTGATAGGCAGCAAATGATCCAATGACTCGCCAATAAAGGTATATTAGATCGAGGGCTGTGGATGATTCCGGAGATTAAAGCTGCACGAGGGTTAAAGCCAGGAAGCCCAGCGGAATGTGGGACGTGGCGCTTGATCCAACGGTGAAAAATGGAAGGTACGACACAGCAACGGTTGTGAGCGTTTTCGGGGCGCGAAGTTGCACATTGGTTAATACCAAGGCGCCGGGCGGAACGGGATACGTGGCACACGATCCAAAGGCCAGAAATTAAAGAGAAACTAGATCTACGGTCGTGGATGAAATCGGAAAATAGAAGTGCACGGCAGTTAGAGATAAGTGGTGGTTGCGGAAATAAATGCTGTCCACGTGGCAAATTGGGTGGTCCTATAAAGGCAGGGTTGACCTCTCCAATGATTATTTTATTTGCTCGAGACCCGGCGAAAAGGACCTAGCGATTTGGGAGCTTCCAGTTGTCAGTACTAGGCACGTTCCGAACACACGCCTCCACAGTAAGCCAGGTAGGACTTTAATCCTGTAACTCCTTCGCCCAATTATCATTATAAATTAAGAAATGGATCAACGGAGCAAGGTTCGTGTGTCTGGTCGGGTCCCGGATGACAGAGAGGAATTTTTGGTAGACAGACACAGGGGCGTCTGCGACCCGTTCCTATCCACAGGGAGCGTGTCCGGCAGCAAAGAGAAATTGTGGTCTTATTTTTCGCAAGGGAATGACGTTCTGAATGTATGCAAGTCTTTTTTGTACCATTTCGCCCTGGAGCAAACCCTGCACTTCCCTAAATTTACCGAATGGTGCGCGGTGAATTATTCTCCCTCTCAGAGGATCATTGTGAGTCGGTCCGCGTCGAAAATACTGTGTAAAATTGATGCTTCAGTTGTCAGAGAAAACCTTAGTTTGCCCGAAAGCTACACTGTAAATCGTGAGTCTGTGAATGAATCTATCCTTGCCGAGTTTTTCAAAAATTGTGAAAGTGAAAGTCGCTCTCGATTCCTGTCAAGTATCCTGAAGGAAAGTCAGTCCCTTGAAGGTCTTGTCTTGCCTTACCCCTTGCACATTTTTTGAACTGAGGTGCAACTGGTAATGTCTTTGGTCTGTCAAGTGTTAGGTCTAGATGACGATTGTCATATAGGTGATGTTATCCTTGGTTTCTTGTTAAAAATAAATTCTTTAAGTCCCGAGTCCCAGTCAGTCCCCATGCTTAATTTAGATGAGTACCTTGCCGAAGCGATCCACCTCCAGTTGACTGAATTTCCCAAGGTCCAGTTTTTTAGATTTCAAACACACTTGCTTAACATGTTATTATGTTCTAATGTTACTGAATTAAAGTTCTTAAGTGCTCTATCTTCTTCTGATTTTCCCAAGCAAATCAACATGGTCGAATTTGCCAATTCGATCATGTCCAAAATATACAGGATGTTATTTGATGAAGACCTGCCCCGTGTCCTGGAATAAATGAGATGTCTAATGCAGTCGTCGCTCGAAGATCGGGTGGGGGACTGGTTCCTGTACAGAGGTTACACAGTATTAAGAATATATGGCTTTACTGGTCAGCCTTATAGGCTACCATCCTTCTTGACCCCAAGGATTTTCGCACTGGAGTTCATGAGGCAGAGATTGTTGTCAGAGGAGGAGCACTTTGGTGCTTTCAAAAAATCTCTGAATGTTAAATTTCCATTTAAAGTCGGCCCTTTCATTTTTAAAGGTAAAGGTGCCCTGGCATTTATAGAAAGGTTGATGGAGAATATGGATTTCACAAAAGATGTAAATATGAACTATGACCCCCACCAGGTGATCTTATTGAGAAAACAGGCAAACAAGAATAAACCATTCGAGCATCAGGCTATAGAGGGGCTAGCTAAAATGGCCAATTTGCTACAGTGTACTGACAAGTCAAAGTCTGATGAAGAGACAGCAGCCCAAATAACAGAAGGTGCTGGCATTTTGGTCAAGAGAAGTTTGTCTGAAACTGAGAGTATGGATGTAGATGAGGAAGGCCCCCATAAAAGGACAAAGCTGCTGCAAAGTGGTGAAATTATAGATGAGGAGGTTTCTGATGGTTCCAAAAGAGGCGCCCTAGTTCCCCTGAAAGCAGTACAAGTAAGTCAATTCTCTTTTAAAGGTACAGAAGGTGATGTAGATAGTTCGGAATTGTGCCATGTTTTTAAGTCTAAGGAAGACCTAAAAGCAAGTTACATGGAGAAGAGGAAGCAGTCTATGGAGGAAATGAGAAATTTGCTCCCAAAGGTTAGAAGTCTGTGCAGTTCGAAAACCTCTCTGGTCTCTGCTAGAGATGCTGAGAGGAATACTTTTAGAATGGCTATGGTAAGTGACAAGAGAATGTCTGAAATAGAAATCCGGTTAGACAAAATCAGCACTCCGGACAAAATTCAACTCCACAAACAGACAAGCGATATCATCTACTCAGACTTGCTTCAAGCCATGATGAAGATCAATAAATTGCAAGTCTTGACAGACAAATTGGAAATCCAGTTGAAACATGAGAAAGTAGAAAATAAAGCAAATGCTGTTCAGATTAAGAAGCTGCAGACAGACATTGCTAGTTCAGACAGTACACAGGCAGTCAAAAGGTTGTTAGAGTAAAAGGATAATGCACTCCAGGTCCTGAGGAAGAAATTGAAGATCCCAGGCACTGAACATGTTCAGTTAGTTGAGTTGCTAGCCCTCCAAGAAGAAAAGGATAAAGTCCATCAGGAGATGATGGAATACAAAGGAAGAGCAGGAAAGCTACAAGAAGAAAAAGAGAAGTGGGAAGCCGAAAGGGAGGAACTGTTATCCCAAATCTCCTTGATGGAAAAAGATCAGAATGAAGAGAAGGAGATTATGGAAGAGTTGATGAACCAGACTCCCGCCGGCGAGGACCTGTCTATTGTCAATATCCAGAAGCCATTAGATGATTTCTCTACTGATGTTTTGTTGGTGCCGATGTCCCAGGTGAGTTTGAAAGAAGAAGCAATCAAAGATTTGAAAGCAGAGAATGAGAAGATGAAAGCTGAATTGGCTAGAATAAGTGAAAGCAAAAAACAGATCTTGCAAGACAGGAATCAATTACAGAAAAATCTCGATGAGCTAAAAGAAAAATGCATTGGGAAAGGCCCTCTTCAGGGGGTGAAACATATCATTTGGGATACTCTGACTATAGAGATTACCAAGTTCCGGCACTACCTGAATTTTATTGATGATTTGAGTATACTGACAGATTCGGCTCAACAAAAACTGAAACTAGTAAATGAACACATGGCAAAAAGACCCCTCACTACAGCTCAGAACGCATTAAATTTTCTGAATTCACTGACATACCAGAAGTTGCACGACATGGGCATAAAGGACAGAATCTCAATAGTGCTGTGGGCGAAGAAGATCATCCACAAACACCATTTAATGAATACTATCCATGACAAGTCAGAATAATTGCTTGTGTAGGTCAATAAGTTCAAACAAGAGTTTAAAGAGATGTTCGAAGATGGATTGCCATCCTTCTGGGACGAAGAAGGTCGGATGCTCCCGCCGAAACATTATCATCACCTGCTTGTCCAGGCTCGCATGGACCACTCAAAATTTAATAGCTTGGAGAAGAGCCTGACAGGACAAACCATTGTGAACATGTTGACGGAAGACTTCGAAATCCTGCAGAAGTTCGCAATCATCAGAGCCAGATCGCCCACGAAATCTTATGAAGCATTTATGGAGCTCGAGGTAGCAATTCGGGAGATGATGGAGTGTGACACCCCAAGTTCAGAGCAGTGCAAAGCTGTAGAGCGGTTTGGGAAAACAAAGTATATTATTCCCCCCTAGGAACAGGTGTCAGGTACTGAATGGCTGACGGGGAAAATACATGGAGCTGATGGGGCAAAGACATGAAGATGATGGGGCAAATACATGGAGCTGATGGGGCAGAGACGTGGAGCTGTTGGGGCAAAGACGTGGAACTATTGGGCGAAAGTTTGTTATACAGTTGATTTGTACTTTGTGATCTGTTAGGAATGGAGTTGTAACAACTTCCTAGTGGTGTAGGAATTCAGTTACAAACTCTAATTTACGCCGATCATTCTGTTATTGATCTGCTGGAGGCCGACTTATTGTTTTATCTATAAATTTGTATCTTTTTATGAGATGGGGGTTGGAACCCATCGGGTCGTGAGTAATTTTGGAGAACATATCTATTTTTGAAATAACAAAGTGAATGCATGAGAGTTTTGTCAGAGATTCATGTGTCGTTGATATTACAGTCTGTGCTTCTTTCTTTTATGTGATTGTACCTTCTTTGTGTAACACTCCATTTTGTTTCTTCCTCGTATCTGGAATATAGCGTTAGATGATCAGAATTCATGTGTTTATGCTCTGGTTATCATTTCAGATATTATATGAATTTTTCTGCTAAAGTTGATATAGAACTCATCCTTGTTGATGCTCTGTATTAATGGGTTGTTTCTTCATCTCTTCTGTTCCACCAGAATCAATTTGAATGACTGTGATGATATGATTACCTTGCCTTTGATGAATACCATGTATATGTCTTTGTGGTATCTTTGTATTGTATATGACTCCATGCCCAATGGTTATGTTATTGTTTCAGCCAAATACATAACTCTGTGAATGTTATTTTAAATCTGGTCTTGTTAAATCTTTATTGAGAGATCCCTCTCTGGGAGAAAATACCAGTTTCTTCCTAAAGTGGTTTTGCTGTTACCTTGGAGTATACCTTTTACAACCTGGGTACATTCTGAGTGCTAACAAACTGGCGCCGTTGCCGGGGACGAAAGTGCTTATATGCCCCGGGAGAACGACAAAGATTAAGAGAGATTTCTGTGGGCAAACAGGAGTTTCTAAAAGAAAAGAAGGTTGTATATTTGCCCTGGCGACTTCATTGTGAAATTGTTTCAGAATTCAAGAACGACATTCTGGCTTCAAGGAGACATATAGGAGGTAACTCTGATACCGAGATCTTGAAAAGCTTTGAAGATCCAGAAAAGTTGTTTAAGAGAAAAAATAAAGAGAAGTTAGATTTTCCTTTGTTCGGCCCATCATCATCACCAAATTCTCATATTAATCCAGCATGGGAATTCAATATTGCGCAGACCCTGTTGAGAACTAGATCTAAACCCGACCTGAAAAACACTGAGTTCATTCCTTGTGGGTTGAGAGCTAGGTCTGAATCCGATCTCAAAAATACTGAGTCCAATCCTAGTAGGTTAGAGTCCTATCTGTTAGATTCCCTCTGGAAAGGCTTGCAATAAACCTCTAAAGCCGAAACAAAAGCCTTCGAGCATTCTCAGAGCACTGCAGTTCCTGTGAACCCACCCAGACCAATGGCTGCTAGATTTGCTCCCTTGCGTTTGCCAGCTGTACTACATGATCTCCCCCAGAATTATTCTCAGAGGATTTCTTTATTTGATGGGGAGGGTGATATAACTGCAAAACAACATGTTGCCAAGTTTGAAGATTTCATTGACTTGGAAGAAGTTGACTATCCTGATGTCAAACTGCGGTTATTTGCCCAAAGTTTGTCTGGGGAGGCAAAGAAGTGGTTTAAAGACTTACCTAATGGATCTATAGCCAATTTTCAGGCTTTTCAAAACGCCTTTCTGGACAGGTGGGACGATAAACAGAACCCTCTGCAGCTTTTATCTCAGTACAATAGTCTTAAGAAGGGGGGTTTTGAGTCTGTTCACGAATTTTCGAGCAGATTCATGAGGGCTTACAACTCTATTCCTGAACATATAAAACCTTCTCCTGCAGCTGCTCAACTGCATTATGCTGGAGCTTTTGATAATGATTTTGCATTTTCATTACGGGAAAGGAGATCGGCAACTCTTGCTGCCATGTTTACTGATGCCCTAGAAGTGGAAGCTAACATGATGGCTAGTGGGAAGATAAAACATAGAGACATGGACAGGAGGAGAAGGGAAGAAAATATGCCTTCTACTTCATCTTCTTCCGCTGATGTTAAATTTGAGACGATGTTGAAGACTATGGAAAGTTGATGGATAAGTTAACCATGGATACTAGGCCCTTCAACAGGGAGCAGGGGGATCCCCAAATCAGGAATCCAAATTTCAGAAGACCAAATCCCCCTGTTCCTCCCCAGAACAGGCAGAGAAATCCAAGAAATCAAGAAGAACAGACTATCCATCCGCCTTTCCCTGAAAATTATGTTGGTGATGAAGAAGACCCGCCTGAAAATGAGATTCATCTGTTCGGAGAACACGATTCAGAAATATATCTTACTGAAGAAGAACATAATATGTTTGCGCAGGAAGGTCCAAGTGAAGAATTTGAAAATGAGCTATATCAGAGAGGTTATTTGCATGCAATGGATGATGTGCAAAGGCAAATGAGATTGAGGAATAGGGATGTCCCCATAAATAAAGGGAAGGCAAACCCAAATCAGCCTTCCTCTAGTTCTTTGAATGAAGAAAAGGGGAAAGGACTACAAAAAGAACCCTTTGTGAGTAAGGAGGTTGAAAATGATATACAAAGGGATAAAATAATAAAGAAGGCGACTCCGATTGATGTGGAAAAGATTGGTGCTGGTTTTAACCTACAGAATGAGCTCTCAAAACTAAAGATCTCTGTTCCATTTAATGAGCTGTTGAGAAACACTGAATACAGAGATACTATCACCAAAATGATAAAAAACCAAGGAGAATGGCAGTCAGACATTTTAGAATTGAATGACGATAACCCTGCTATTTCATTTGGACCAAAAGTTGAAAATTTAGAAGATGGAGAAGTCCCTCCTTTCTATTTAAGTCTGAATGTGCATGACAAAGTGATCCACAATGCTATGTTGGATTCAGGGGCATCACACAATCTAATGCCTAAAGGGGTTGTGGAAAGTCTGGGATTAGAAGTGACTAGACCATATAAGGATTTATACTCGTTTGATTCTAAGAGAGTAAAATTCCTTGGTTTAATTAAAGACATGGTGGTGACCCTAAATAAATTTCCATCTAAAACTATAGTCATGGATGTGGTGGTAGCAGATATTCCACCTAAATTTGGGGTGTTGCTATCAAGATCTTGGACCTCCAAGCTGAAAGGTAGTTTACAGATGGACATGTCATATGCAACGATTCCTGTTCCAGATGGTAGCAGAAGGTTATATAGTGAAAAAAGAACTCCCTATGTGGTCAGCAGTCAAGATAAACCTGAAGTCCATCACATATATGCTGTTGATACTGATTTGGGGTCTTCCATTTTCTTTAATGAGGCTATCCCACATGGGGTAGAAGGGACATGGCAAGAGAAGTCTGAGGCAAATGAGAAAAAGGAAGTTTTGGAGCAGGAAGCTTTGGAAGCAAAGCAGAAAAAAGAAGGTCAATGGATAATGTACTTTGA
>LPNX010397954.1:186964-256726 GCA_001517045.1 Pseudotsuga menziesii
TACAGAATTAGTACTAAAAGAGCAATCGGCATGTCTCCATTTCAACTGGTATATGGGGCCAAAGTGATTTTTCCACCATCATTAGGAGTACCAGTTATGAGGTATTTCCAGGATCAGCAAGAAGAACCAAATCACATACAACGAAGGATAAATCAGATCATCGAGCTTGAAGAATGAAGAAGTAAAGCTTATGACAAAGTGCAGTCTCATCAAGAGAAGATGAAGAATACTTTTGACAGAAGGATCATGGAAGAGCAGTTTCAGATTGATGACCTAGTTTTGAAGTGGGATGCTCCTAACAAAGACAAGCATGGGAAGTTCGACCCTATGTGGGTCGGACCTTATGTTGTTGCTGGGTACAGAGGACAGAATGCATTTTTGCTGGAATACACAAACGACGTTCTTCTGGAGAGTAACCCTGTAAATGGAAGATATCTGAAGCATTACCTGTCCTGAGGGGGAAGGTAAAGTTTGTATCATAGAATTGTATATATTTGTTTCTCTTTACAAATAAATAGAAATGGTAAGCCGAATGTATTTGAAGCTCGCAGTGAAAGCCCTAAGATCCAGGAGGCTCACCATTCATTTTCTAAAAATATCTAAAAGTGATATATTTACAAAAAAACAAAAGAGGGGTTTTTGGGAGTTAGCGTGCGAAATCAAAGGCAGGCACCTGGTCTACGAGTTCTTTGATACCTCGCAGGGAGGATATCATCCCCAGATGGAGCCAGCTGTTAACACCTGTATTTAACAAAGGGAGAAATAAGACCATAGTGGAGATAAGGTAATGTTGTTTAAATACTTTGGTTAAAGGATATAGTGCAAGGGTGGAATGATAGTCAAAATATCGATCAATTTTCCAAAGAGCCCAGGCCGCGATGAAGGAAGGAAGAAAATCAATGGTTGATATTCCCCCCGCCCTTCGCAACATGCAAGGAATATAAGACAGGTTCCAGCTTTTAACTAGCTGCACAGATCAAAGGTTATAAAATGGTCCTGGGCAGATCCACGGTTCACATCAAATCCGCCTTGTGAAGGCACGAGTTGGTTAAGAAAATGGAGTCTGGCGGAATCATGTATCCTTCTCTCAATTCGACAGCGGAGAGGCGAGGTCGGATCATATTGAGGGATGAGAGTGATTCTGGAAGCGAAACCTGCACGGCGGATAAGCCCAAAGGCCCAGCGGAATTTGTTATCCGATGACACATCTGACGGACGAAAATCAAAGCGGGATGGATCAACGGTTATTATAAGTTTCGGGGAGTGAAATTGCACGAGAGATAAGTCCCAGACTCCCAGCGAAATTGGGTAGACGTCGACAGATCTGACGGCTGATGAATACCGGGCGATCACATCAACGACTGAAAAAGATTCCGGAGCCCAAAATTGCCCGTTGGATAAAGGGAAGGAGCCCAGCGGAATTTGATAGGTAGCAAATGATCCAACGACTCGCCAATAAAGGTATATTAGATCGAGGGCTGTGGATGATTCCGGAGATTAAAGCTGCACGAGGGTTAAAGCCAGGAAGCCCAGCGGAATGTGGGACGTGGCGCTTGATCCAACGGTGAAAAATGGAAGGTACGGCACAACAACGGTTGTGAGCGTTTCCGGGGCGCGAAGTTGCACGTTGGTTAATACCAAGGCGCCGGGCGGAACGGGATACGTGGCACACGATCCAAAGGCCAGAAATTAAAGAGAAACCAGATCTACGGTCGTGGATGAAACCGGAAAATAGAAGTGCACAGCAGTTAGAGATAAGTGGTGGTTGCGAAAATAAATGCCGTCCACGTGGCAAATTGGGTGGTCCTATAAAGGTAGGGTTGACCTCTCCAATGATTATTTTATTTGCTCAGGACCCGGTGAAAAGGACCTGGCGATTTGGGAGCTTCCAGTTGTCAGTACTAGGCACGTTCCGAACACACGCCTGCACAGTAAGCCAGGTAGGACTTTAATCCTGTAACTCCTTCGCCCAATTATCATTATAAATTAAGAAATGGATCAACAGAGCGAAGTTCGTGTGTCTGGTCGGGTCCCGGATGACAGAGAGGAATTTTTGGTAGACAGACACAGGGGGGTCTGTGACCCCTTCCTGTCCACAGGGAGCGTGTCCGGCAGCAAAGAGAAATTGTGGTCTTATTTTTCGCAGGGGAATGACGTTCTGAATGTATGCAAGTCTTTTTTGTACCATTTCGCCCTGGAGCAAACCCTGCACTTCCCTGAATTTTCCGAATGGTGCACGGTGAATTATTCTCCCTCTCAGAGGATCATTGTGAGTCGGTCCGCGTCGAAAATACTGTGTAAAATTGATGCTTCGGTCGTCAGAGAAAACCTTAGTTTGCCCGAAAGCTACCCTGTGAATCGTGAGTTTGTGAATGAATCTGTCCTTGCTGAGTTTTTCAAAAATTGCGAAAGTGAAAGCCTCTCTCGATTCTTGTCAAGTATCCTGAAGGAAAGTCAGTCCCTTGAAGGTCTTGTCTTGCCTTACCCCTTGCACATTTTTAGAACTGAGGTGCAAGTGGTAATGTCTTTGGTCTATCAAGTGTTAGGTCTAGATGATGATTGTCATATAGGTGATGTTATTCTTGGTTTCTTGTTAAAAATAAATTCTTTAAGTCCCGAGTCCCAGTCAGTCCCCGTGCTTAATTTAGATGAGTACCTTGCCGAAGCGATCCACCTCCAGTTGACTGAATTTCCCAAGGTCCAGTTTTTTAGATTTCAAACACACTTGCTTAACATGTTATTATGTTCTAATGTTACTGAATTAAAGTTCTTAAGTGCTCTATCTTCTTCTTATTTGCCCAAGCAAATCAACATGGTCGAATTTTCCAATTCGATCATGTCCGAAATATACAGGATGTTATTTGATGAAGACCTGCCCCGTGTCCTGGAAGAAATGAGATGTCTAATGCAGTCGTCGCCTGAAGATCGGGTGGGGGACTGGTTCCTGTACAGAGGTTACACAGTATTAAGAATATATGGCTTTACTGGTCAGCCTTATAGGCTACCATCCTTCTTGACCCCAAGGATTTTCTCACTGGAGTTCATGAGGCAGAGATTGTTGTCAGAGGAGGAGCACTTTGGTGCTTTCAAAAAATCTTTGAATGTTAAATTTCCATTTAAAGTCGGCCCTTTCATTTTTAAAGGTAAAGGTGCCCTGGCATTTATAGAAAGGTTGATGGAGAATATGGATTTCACAAAAGATGTAAATATGAACTATGACCCCCACCAGGTGATCTCATTGAGAAAACAGGAAAACAAGAATAAACCATTCGAGCATCAGGCTATAGAGGGGCTAGCTGAAATGGCCAATTTGCTACAGTGTACTGACAAGTCAAAGTCTGATGAAGAGACAGCAGCCCAAATAACAGAAGGTGCTGGCATTTTGGTCAAGAGGAGTTTGTCTGAAACTGAGAGTATGGATGTAGACGAGGAAGGCCCCCATAAAAGGACAAAGCTGCTGCAAAGTGGTGAAATTATAGATGAGGAGGTTTCTGATGGTTCCAAAAGAGGCGCCCTAGTTCCCCTGAAAGCAGTACAAGTAAGTCAATTCTCTTTTAAAGGTACAGAAGGTGATGTAGATAGTTCGGAATTGTGACACGTGTTTAAGTCTAAGGAAGACCTAAAAGCCAGTTACATGGAGAAGAGGAAGCAGTCTATGGAGGGAACGAGAAATTTGCTCCCGAAGGTTAGAAGTCTGTGTAGTTCAAAAACCTCTCTGGTCTCTGCTAGAGATGCTGAGAGGAATACTTTTAGAATGGCTATGGTAAGTGACAAGAAAATGTCTGAAACAGAAATCCGGTTAGAAAAAATCAGCACTCCGGACAAAATTCAACTCCACAAACAGACAAGCGATATCATCTACTCAGACTTGCTTCAAGCCATGATGAAGATCAATAAATTGCAAGTCTTGACAGACAAATTGGAAATCCAGTTGAAACATGAGAAAGTAGAAAATAAAGCAAATGCTGTTCAGATTAAGAAGATGCAGATAGACATTGCTAGTTCAGACAGTACACAGGCAGTCAAAAGGTTGTTAGAGGAAAAGGATAATGCACTCCAGGTCCTGAGGAAGAAACTGAAGATCCCAGGCACTGAACATGTTCAGTTAGCTGAGTTGCTAGCCCTCCAAGAAGAAAAGGATAAAGTGCATCAGGAGATGATGGAATACAAAGGAAGAGCAGGAAAGCTACAAGAAGAAAAAGAGAAGTGGGAAGCCGAAAGGGAGGAACTGTTATCCCAAATCTCCTTGATGGAAAAAGATCAGAATGTAGAGAAGGAGATTATGGAAGAGTTGATGAGCCAGACTCCCGCCGGCGAGGACCTGTCTATTGTCAATATCCAGAAGCCATTAGATGATTTCTCTACTGATGTTTTGTTGGTGCCAATGTCCCAGGTGAGTTTGAAAGAAGAAGCAATCAAACATTTGAAAGCAGAGAATGAGAAGATGAAAGCTGAATTGGCTAGAATAAGTGAAAGCAAAAAACAGATCTTGCAAGACAGGAATCAATTACAAAAAAAGCTCGATGAGCTAAAAGAAAAATGCATTGGGAAAGGCCCTCTTCAGGGGGCGAAACATATCATTTGGGATACCCTGACTATAGAGATTACCAAGTTCCGGAACTACCTGAATTTTATTGATGATTTGAGTATACTGACAGATTCGGCTCAACAAAAACTGAAACTAGTAAATGAACACATGGCAAAAAGACCCCTCACTACAGCTCAGAACGCATTAAATTTTCTGAATTCACTGACATACCAGAAGTTGCACGACATGGGCATAAAGGACAGAATCTCAATAGTGCTGTGGGTGAAGAAGATCATCCACAAACACCATTTAATGAAGATTGTCCATGACAAGTCAGAGGAATTGCTTGTGCAGGTCAATAAGTTCAAACAAGAGTTTAAAGAGCTGTTCGAAGATGGATTGCCGTCCTTCTGGGACGAAGAAGGTCGGATGCTCCCGCTGGAACATTATCATCACCTACTTGTTCAGGCTCGCATGGACCACTCAAAATTTAATAGCTTGGAGAAGAGCCTGACAGGACAAACCATTGTGAACATGTTGACGGAAGACTTCGAAATTCTGCAGCAGTTCAAAATCATCAGAGCCAGATTGCCCAAGAAATCTTATGAAGCATTTATGGAGCTCAAGGTAGCAATTCAGGAGATGATGGAGTGTGACACCCCAAGTTCGGAGCAGTGGAAAGCTGTAGAGCGGTTTGGGAAAACAAAGTATATTCTTCCCCCCTAGGAACAGGTGTCAGGTACTGAATGGCTGATGGGGCAAATACATGGAGCTGATGGGGCAAAGACATGAAGCTGATGGGGAAAATACATGGAGCTGATGGGCCAGAGACGTGGAGCTGTTGGGGCAAAGACGTGGAACTATTGGGCGAAATTTTGTTATCCAGTTGATTTGTACTTTGTGATCTGTTGGGAATGGAGTTGTAACAACTTCCTAGTGGTGTAGGAATTCAGTTACAAACTCTAATTTACGCCGATCATTTTGTTATTGATCTGCTGGAGGCCGACTTATTGTTTTATCTATAAATTTGTATTTTTTTATGAGATGGGGGTTGGAACCCATCGGGTCATGAGTAATTTTGGAGAACATATCTGTTTTTGAAATAACAAAGTGAATGCATGAGAGTTTTGTCAGAGATTCATGTGCCGTTGATATTACAGTCTGTGCTTCTTTCTTTTATGTGATTGTACCTTCTTTGTGTAACACTCCATTTTGTTTCTTCCTCGTATCTGGAATATAGCGTTAGATGATCAGAATTCATGTGTTTATGCTCTGGTTATCATTTCAGATATTATATGAATTTTTCTGCTAAAGTTGATATAGAACTCATCCTTGTTGATGCTATGTATTAATGGGTTGTTTCTTCATCTCTTCTGTTCCACCAGAATCAATTTGAATGACTGTGATGATATGATTACCTTGCCTTTGATGAATATCATGTATATGTCTTTGTGGTATCTTTGTATTGTATATGACTCCATGCCCAATGGTTATCTTATTGTTTCAGCCAAATACATAAATCTGTGAATGTTATTTTAAATCTGGTCTTTTTAAATCTTTATTGAGAGATCCCTCTCTGGGAGAAAATATCAGTTTCTTCCTAAAGTGGTTTTGTTGTTACCTTGGAGTATACCTTTTACAACCTGGGTACATTCTGAGTGCTAACAAGGGTTATAAACATTGAGTTTATTATCCCCATCACTTTTCTTGACAATCTAGATTCTTCCACCACTTTTAATAGCTCATCTTTCATATAATCAAAGAAACCCAAATAAAATTCAACATAAAGTCCATTTGATACTAAGCTCATCCCTCTCTTGGAAGAAGATAAAAGACGCTTTAGTTCATTTGCAGGCACTTCAGCCTAGAAGGATCTATTAATATCCTCACCAATTTATCTTGGAATTAATCCGATAATTTTTATGATGTCCCCAATATTTTCCTATATTGGGTTTATGAAAAGGGATTTGAAATAGATCTCTCTTGCCTCAACTTTTTCCTTGAAGGAGATAACATTATTCCCATTCAGATGTTTGATCTCCCAAATTGTATTTATATGCTTCTTGAAATTTGGATATTTATGAATAAAATTGGTATTATTATCACCTTCTTGGATCCGAAGGGTTCGTCTTTTTAGTCTCCAGGAGATCTCTTCTTTTTCCATTTTTTTTTGTCCTCTAATTTTTTTAATTCATTGACCTCCTCATCTGAGAAAGTACCTGCACTATTGTTGTCAGATAACATATGAACCCCATCTTCAACATCTTTTAGGCTCTTATTTGTTTTTAAAGCCATAGATTTTTCCCAATCCTAATTCAAAACACTTTTTACTCTTGATATATTTTCTGCAAATTTTTGCATGGATGAGATCCCTTTTTGTGAAGACAAATGAGTCCAGTTTGATATAATCATATCCCCGAAGTCATCCTCTAGAAACCATGCATGCTTGAATTTTATGGGACTAGGATGTTTCTATTTTCCCCATCTTCAAGAGGATAGGAAAATGATTTGATAGCCCACTAGTGCCCACCCATGATTTAACCAAAATACCATCTCATACAAAAATTTTAGCAACAAGGAACCTATATAGTCTTTTAGAAATGTCTTCCATGCCCCTTTAAGAATTTCTCCAGGTCAATAAAAGTTCGACTATCTCAATGTCTATCAAATGAAGAGTTTGAAAAATATGATTGAAGAAATCACCCATGGAGTCTGATTGCACTTTTTACCCCCAAATCTCCCTTAGGGAAATGTTGAGATTTAAATCACCACCTAAGATTATGATATGCCCTCCTAACAATCCATTATATTCTAAATCCTCTCAAAAAGGCCTCTGATCACTGTAGAGCCCATAAACATTGAGTGATTTTATCTCTTTCCTTATTCCCTTTGCAAACAATTCAACCATGATACTTGAATTCATCAAAGAAGAAGAAATAGTATCAAATTTGTGGTTCCAACAAACTGCCAGGCCATTGGATAATCCATCAGCATCTAAAGAACAAGATTTCTAGCCTTTCAATACAATAGTCATAAAATCAATAGCTTTGCGTCCCAAGCACAGTTTCTTGGAGAATCATAACATCTAGCTTACACACATCTAACAATATTTTGAGGTATAATTGTTTTTTGTTCACCCCCTACCTTGTGAACATTTAGGGAGAGCCTAATCATTTTGAAACCAATGTTTGGGCTTTCCCCACTCTAAAGGACATGTTGCTGTTATGTTTACCTTGTCCACTTCCTTATTTCCCTGTGACTTTTCCAAGGAAATATTTGATTTCCTACATATCGTCATGGTGTCACCTTTATCCAAACGTAAACCTACGACTACTTCCACAAACTCAACTCGTGAATAATATTTTAAATCTAAGAAGGTAATTTGATTTCTTGGAAGTGGAGATGACTGTTTTTTACTCTCAAAGGAAGGTAAGTTCTAAATAGTGGGAAATCTATCTTCCTGAACATTGGGCAAGTTCTCATGGCCATAAACATCTAAAGGAAATTCTGACAGTGTATAGGAAAGCACAATAAATTTTTGTTCAATTGTCCCTTCCCAAACCAATAACTCCAAACGCACAAAAAGGTATGTTCAGGAGTAAAACCAATTAGTTAATTGGCATATCCCCCTCCCAAAGGTAAATATGAAATTGCTTCCTCGTCATAATTATGAAAAAAAATTTCACAGATAAGTGGGTACAATGAATTCATATATTTTCCATATATGTTGGAACCCGAATAAGAAGACCGATTGTCTCCTAATGCCCTAGTTGGTGATGGTTCCGAAGTCATTTGAATATCACTAGCCAAAACATCTGATGCCCTTGGATCCTCCTCTATTGACTTATTTAACCATGTTTGTTTCATTTATTGCATCCCTGAATGCATTAGGACTAGATTCTCTGAGATGGCCAACCTCATGACAAGTTCCAAAACGAAAGGGGAGCTTCTAGTAGTCCAATATTTTAGCAAATTCCAATGAACTCAAAACTATGTCGATATTTTATAATAGGCCTTTTCTAAAGTCTAGATCCACCATGATATGAGCTATCCTTCTATCCATTTTTTTCTCATGTTGTCGCCTTTCACACACCTGAGGGTTAAGCATATCAGAAATATTCAAGCTTCTAGGTGTGTTCTTAGGGGAAACTCTCGAGTCAAGTGCTGTCACTTGATATTGACTCCTCCATTTAGGAAAACCTCCTAACAAAGCCAGGGGGGTGGTCCTTAAGAAAGAGTTGTCTAAGTTTCTTAAGTTTCCGTCGTTAATGATGGAAGCAAGTTGTTTAGGAATATTTTCAAGTGAAATTACTGAGACAAGACTATTTGAAAATTTAAACAAATATTCCAACAGCATGACATTAACACATAAGCAAATTGAAATAAAAGCGAATCATATCAGTGCCAATGGGGTCAAAGTAAAATAATGTTGTTGAAATGAAATGTTTTGTAATGTGTCTTGGTCAGTTTTAGTTATTAAAATATGATTTGAGTTACACGAAGGGGATTCTCGATATACTAAAAGTACTGAGAATATATCCGGAAGATGATGAAAATGGTTCCTCACTCAGAAATGTGCACTGAATTAGAGTCTCTGAGAAGGTGTCCAACATTAAACCAACAAAGATGTATCCTAACTGTATCTCGAGGTCGCTACTCAGTAGTTCTTGCTTCCTTTGAATAATTTTCCCACGATTTTCAAATATCATACGTCGGATCTTCGTAATGTTTTTTGGGTAGTTGATTTTATTAATTAATTATTATATTAATGTGAGGAATTTAGAGAGTGTCGAAAATCACATTTGATTCACCAACGACCAGGCAAATCCCCAGAGGGAAAGAACATACACGAGTTTAATACAAAATGTTTATTCCAATTTGATGAAGCAAAATATGTTTGAAGAATCAAATACACTAATGACAAATTAAACTACAACTATGTGTCACTTTCTAATCATCCACCAATAATCGACAAAAAACCTTTGGTTGGTGGCGAGAGAATACTTCATGGCAACGAATCGGGTATGGAATTTTAAATATGTAATCAAAGAAAAAAAACTAAAGTATACAACATTTCTAGAAGGAAGAGTGTGTGCAAGTGTTTATTAGTAAAATGCAAACCATGAAGGAGATAGTGAATCCCCCAGGGGGGATGGAATGTGGGCGTTCTGTACCCCACTTGCTTTATTTATTAATTAAATTTACAATACGATGAAGGCTGAATTAAATTTTCACTTTTATCATTGAAAGGGATCGAAAGCCTTACAATACTATCGGGGGAGAAAAGGAAAGAAGAAAAGGGATGGAGGATGGAGCTTTTGATGTCCCGGGTAACCCAAAACTTGAAATTTTAACAGTATGTTATCCTCCTTTTCTCAAAACCTGCTAAAAACCAGCGAGTTAAATATGTTAGAAGGTTGCAAATTAATAAAAACAAATGCATAATCTACACTACTCAAAATGCTAAAAAAATTGTAATTTTATTATTATTAAAAATGACACTTTGAGAAACTAAATTGAATCTAGTTTAAGATGAAGCTTTAGAAATGAATCTAGATCTGATACATATGCCTAGTTAAAATCAGATTTCAGATATCAGAATGATATATTTAATTTGACTAAGCATCAAGTAACTGTAACCAATAAGAAATATTTATTTTTTTAGAGAAAAAGAGTGAAATTCCCAAGCCCGTGCTTGAAAGAAGTGAATGAGAGAGGGATATGCAAGATAACAATGTTAAGCACATCAAAATGGCTATTTTAAAAGAGAAGTGGACACACCCGAGCTCCAAGCCGCTTCTACCTAAGATAATCCTGCAAAAACTAGGCAATTTCTCATATAAACAAGGTTAGATCTAGTTAATCTCATCAATAAAAAAAAGTACGAGAGCATAAGTTTAACCAACTACAGTATGTTGCTCCTACAAAATTATGATAATGAAATTCAGATAAGTAACTTGACAACAACAAATACTTATTAAAATTAACTAGGTCTAAACACATCATTTGACTAAAATAATGCATGAGATTCAACCGATTTCACCTCAAAATTGACCAAGTCATAAGCTCACAATGAAATCACACAGACTAGCCTCCAAAGCCTTCAATATTATTAAAAAAATAACAACAACAAAATTACAATGGGCATAGGTTCACTACATCCTCCCAAATGAGAAAGAAAGCCTCACTTTTATAGCAAAAATGGAGCTCAAACCCTGGGGGGGGGGAATATTCTAAGTGTGAGGTGGTTTTGGGGGTTGAGATAATGGTGGTGTTAACACATGTGCTAAAATTTGAATATTTTTACAAATAACCCCACATTAATTCCCCTGCAAAAGAGTAAGCCAATGAAAAAATGAGGGGTAAGGACGAAAAGTTCATATCTTATGACCTAGAGGTATGCAGAAAGGGGGTTTGAAGTGTTTAGAAGGCTTGTTCCTAAGCCTGAATGTCAAAATAATAAAAATAATCCTTAGGCATGACCTTGGATACAAGCCTTATATGAAAAAGGCGGAAGGCGGAAAGGGAGAAATTTTGATTGAAGAAAGTTGGAGAATCCGCGTTCTGTTTTCCGCTATTTGGTGGAATTGAAAAGGAAGAAGGTAGAAAAGGGAAAATTTTTGGTTGAATAAAGTTGGAGAATCCACGTTCCACTGTTTGGAGGAATCGAAAAGGCAAAATCAGAAAGACAAAAGGCAGAGAAGGTGAAATTTCAGTTGTGGAAATTTGAAATCCGCTTTCCACGATCCGCTTTCAACCATTTTGATCTCAGATCAACGACTCAAAAAGTTTCCGCATAAATCAACGGTCCAGAAAATGGACAGAAGGGTGGAAAGGAGGAAAGCGGAAAAGGGTAAAATTTGGTTGAGAATCGAAATCCCGCATTCCATGATCTGTAGGATGACGGGTCGAAAATCTTCCACAGAGGATCAACGGTGCAAAAGGTGGCAACATGTGCGCGATATGAGTAGATTTCCCAGTTTGTGAAATCTGATAGGCCTAGCAAGCTTTAATGGGGATGATCGAGGTGGATTTCAAATCCATTGTCTAGAATGATTTTGCAAATGAGAATTTGCAAGGGATAAGTCAGATGGGAGGATGGTAAAATCTGGTAAAAGATGCACCATTGAACGGTCAAGATCTAAGCAGGTATAGATCTACAAGTAGTATTGATTTCACCGGTTGAAGATGCAAAGAGGAATGAAACTGTTGCCGGCCATTCAGAGATGCTCTGAACACTCATTTTCATCCAATGGGCCTAAGTCCCAGATGTCAATTTTTCCATTCTTGATCCATCACGCGCATCGTAGCATGTTTTCCTGATTTGTTTTGTGAATCATGGCAAATCTGCCAACTCAAAATTTGTTAGGATTTAGTGTGTGTAAGTTTGATTCCCATATCATAATTGATTTTGGCTCTATTTTGAGGTTGGTCTCTGGAGCATATTACTCTATAAATATAGCCTAAATAGAGGAACTAAGGGTTCAACATTCATTTTTGGAAGCCTCTGTGTTTGGTTTCGTAGCTCTGCAACTTTTCTTGGAAGTATTAATGCAAAGTATTTCATGAGTGTCTGAGATTCATAAAAGTGTTCAATGTTCAGTCCGTGTTCCCCTGTATGCTTCATTTCCATGAATGTGTAGTTTATGCTAATGAGTTTCTAGTTGCATTCAAGGAATTTGTTCTCTGTTAAGCGCTCATTGCATCTCATAACACGTTTGTTATGTGTTTATGGTAAATGTCTTGGAATTAATCTTCTATTAGATGATCCATTTCAGTTATTAGCCTTTACTGTTGCTTCTACTAAAGGTGTTTCAGGATATTCATCCACAGATAGGTGCCTCTTGTTTCATTGGGCTTCTTCTCATTTCCCTATGCCATCTCTTAAAGATATTTGACTGAATATTAACACTTATTTTGCCTCAGAATGCGAAGGTTATCACTAGTCATTATACTATAATCCCTTGAATATTTCAGGCTTTGACTCCATTTCCATATTGGTACTTAATATTTGTATGTCTTACACTATAAAATCCGAACAACTCGTTCCCTTCAGAAATCTAGTCTTCTGAATGATTGCTTAAAGCTATATGTGTATGTGAATGATCCTATGACAAAGAGAGAGCCCTCTCTGACTATACAGTCTAATACAGTCTAAACATTGGTTTGAAATGGTTACCCTAGTGATTTTCTACCACAACCATAGGAAAATTATTGGGTGATAACATCTTGGCATCATTTCCGTGGAACTAATTGCTATTATCTCCTCGGGGAAACGACATTGTTCTAGTTTTATGACCTAGTTGAGTAACAGATCATAGACACATATTGGTTGTATATGATCTGGCGACTCCACTCAAATCTTTTGGAAGGTGACTCCACTGGAAAGAATGGAAGCTAGAAGGACCAACACGAGGAGAAATCCTGATGCAGAACCTTTTCAAGAACTTTCTGATCAAGAGAAACTGATTCAGAAGGCCAAGAAGAAACACAGGTTATTTATACCCCAGTTAGACGGAACTTTTTCTCTACTTGATGAAGTTTTTGTTTCCATTCATGATATATCTGAACATTGTAGTGAAGAATTTGAGCTAAGATTCCCTAGGACCAAGTCTGAATCCGGCCTCTCTAAAGTAGCTTTAGACCCCTCTGCATTTAAGTTCTCACATATTTCCTGGCATCCTGAGAGCTCAGAATCTATAGGTAAGTATTTGCAACCCTTATCTGACCCAGAGTACCCCCTATTATCCATTGAATTAACCTCATTAAACTCCACTGCCATAGAGCAGTCTGCTTTCATAGCCCTATCTCCCACCACTTCGAATCTTAAACAACCTGCATCACCTAGCTTCACAACCCCTCACAATCTTACAGCTCCTCATACCACAATAACTTATGTCACACCAGCCTCAACCCCTCTTGGAAACCCTGCTATAACCCCAAGGATGGAAAATAGGTTTTCCCCTATACTTCTTCCAGTTGTTCTTCACGACCTTCCTCAGGGATACTCCCAAAGGCTTAAACAATTTAATGGAGAAAGGGGGTACTCAGTTGAGGAGTACTTGGGTTGGTTTTTTGACTAAATAGACTTAGAGGAGTTGGACCGTGATGATGTTAAAGTTAGACTGTTTTCCCAAAGTCTTGCTGGGGAGGAAAGGAAATGGTTCAAAAATATCCTAGACAACTCTGTCTTAAACTACCAAGATTTTGAGGATTCTTTCAAGGCCAAGTGGGGAGATAATAAAAACCCCAAGCTATATTTGTCCCAATACCATTCAATGAGGATGAGGGAGAGTGAATATGTTCAAGAGTTATCTGACAGATTCATGAAGACATATAATTCCATCCCTGCTCAATTCAAACCTCCCCTAGGTTCTTCCCCACTCCAATATGTTGAAGCCTTTGATAGTGATTTTACCTTGTTGTTAAGTGGAAGAAGATCAATCTCCTTAGCCGATATGATGAAAGATGCCATAGAGGTATAGGTAAACCTGACTGCTTCTAGAAAGAAGAAGAGGGATGAGGGAGAATGGAGAAGAGAAGAGGGGGACAAAAGAAAGGATAAGTAGCCTGCACAACCCTCTACCTCTAACTCATAAGAGGTCGGGATGAACATGATGATGAAAACCATGGAGAGGTTGATGGAGAGGCTCACTATGGACAACGGGACACCTCCCAGGGAAGGTCAAGAGCCGCAAAATAGAAACCATAATGTGAGAAGGCCTCAAGTCCTCCAAAATAGGCAGAGAGATCAGAGAAAGCCTCCTGATCAACCTGTCAAACCCCCATTTCAGGAGAACTATGTGGATCAAGAGTATGGAAATCAAGCTGAGGAGGACATCCACCAATTGGACACTGACTCATCCTCTGGATTCTTGACCAAAGAGGAACATGATAACTCCTATTATGAAATGGAGGAGCCTCCTAATGAGGAAACGTGAGAATTACAGAAGGGAAATCGGCTTGTCGTTATGGATCTGTAGAGGCAGATTGGTCTGAGGAACATAGATGTTCTTGTTATGAGGAATAAGGAGGCAGGAAACAAAGCCTCTACAAGTAAACCAAAGAATGACATACCCCCTAAGGACACCTCCAAGAATGTAACAGGGCCCAAAGGGAAGGAAAGGAAAGAGGATAATCCACATAATCTAGACTAGGGACAAACCTTTTTCAGTTTAGAGGCCAAAATTGTAAAAAACAAAATCTTTGTCCATCTAACCGAATTATTAATAAACCCCGAGTATAAGTCCCAAATCATGATAGTGTTCACGCCTCCAAGAGAAATCTCTGCAATATCAGATTCCCTGAATCTACAAGATGATAGTCCCACCATCCTATTTGGACCCCATGTAGATGAGTCTGCTAATGAAGATGTTCCCACCTTCTATGTCAGTCTGAACATTCACAATGCCATCCTACACAATGGCATGGTTGATTCAGGAGTCTCCCATAATATGATGCCCATGATGATCATGGATAAGCTGGGATTGGAAGTGACCGGACCATACAAAGACCTTTTTTCCTTTGATTCCAGCAAAGTCAAGTTCCTAGGACTGATCAAATATCTAGTCATCTCTTTGGCCTAGATCCCTACCAAAACCTTGGTCATGGACATAGTTGTGGCTAACTCATCCCTCCAAAGTTTGGAATGTTGTTGTCAAGATATTGGGTAGCAAAACTCAAAGGTACTCTACAAATGGATATGTCCAATGCCACCATCTCTATCTTTGGAGTACAGAGAAGGATTTTCAGGGAGAAAACGTTAGCATACATGGTGACCAGTGCTGAGAGGATGAATAATCACCCCATCTATTCGTTGGACACTGGATCAACCATCCTCTTTGCAAAGGGAGGCAAAGACAATTTTAGTTCACAAAACTATTCCTTTGTTCCCAGTCAGAAAGAACCAGAGGGACCGTGGAATGTAATTTTTGATGGGGCAACATGCAAAGAAGGGGCAGGAGCTGGATTTTGGGTGAGACCCCCAGGGGGGAGAGCTTTAAATTATTCCTACAAACTTGCCTTTGATTGCACAAATAATGAGGCTAAATAGGAGGCTATGATGTTATCCATTCAGATCCCGAAATATTTCCAAGTCAGGAGGGTGGTGATAGATGAGGACTCAGAGTTGGTGATTAAACAAATGCAAGGTGAATACCAGGCTGAAAATCCTAGGATTAGAAGCTACAGAAATGTTTCCCAATACCTGATAGAATGCTTTGAAAAATGAAGCTTTAATCCAATTCCTAGGTTACAAAATTGTATAGCTGATTCTTTCGCCACTTCTGCTGCTATTTTCAAGATTCCCATGCACTCCAATAGAAAGTATGAGGTTGAAGTTAGGCACATACCTTCTATCCCAGATAATGTTAAGAGTTGGCAGGTTTTTGAAGATGACAAACAAATTCAGAATTTCCTCACTCTCACTGGGGAGTTTGATGGCTTAACCATTGATGAAAATAATTTGCTCCTAGAAATGCCTACTCACACCTAGGAATCCTTGCAAAATCAGGCTAATATTCCCAAAGAAATGTTGGGGGATGATAGTGTTGTCCCTGCTGAGGGCTGCAAAATTGAAGAAGTTGTTGTACCCGAA
This sequence comes from Pseudotsuga menziesii, assembly GCA_001517045.1. Lineage (NCBI taxonomy): Eukaryota > Viridiplantae > Streptophyta > Pinopsida > Pinales > Pinaceae > Pseudotsuga > Pseudotsuga menziesii. Next base: position 203,089 of record LPNX010397954.1, read on the forward strand.
TTATAGGAGACTAAAAAAATATCTAAACAATCTCTGTAGCAAAGAGATCCTACAACTCAAAGGAAACTCTATCCACAGGGGTCTAGTTCCTTTGGAAAAGATCTTTGATCCAAATGATGCTGCCAAGGAACCTCAACTTGTCCCAAGTTGTGAGGATGTGGAAGATGCGAATATTGGGACAGAAGATAATCCGAAAGTCATAAAGATCTCAAGAACACTCTCACATGAGGCCAAGCATAAATACATCTCACTAATGAAAGCATACATATATTTTTTTGCTTGGAGCTACAATGATCCCAAGGCCTATGATACCGGTATCATCCAACACACTATACCAATAAAAAAGGATAAGATGCATTTCAAACAAAAGCTAAGAAGAATGAAACCCAAGTTGTTTCCCATGGTGGAAAAGGAAATAAAGAAACTATTCGAGGCCAAAATCATTGTGGCCCTTAGATTCTCAAGGTGAGTGGCCAACTTGGTTCCAGTGAGGAAGAAGAATGGAGAGATAAGGATATGCATTGACTTTAGGAATCTGAACAGAGTTTCTTCAAAGGATCATTATCCTCTTGCTAAGATGGATCACATTTTGCAGAGGGTAGTGGGCTCCCAAAGGATCTCCACCTTGGACGGCTTCTTACACTACAATCATATCATGGTGCACCCAAAATACCAAGAGAAGACAACTTTCACCACACCCTAGGGCACTTTTATGTATGCAAAAATGCCATTCAAACTCATGAATGCGGGGGGAACCTTCCAGCGGACCATGGACATAGCTTTTGTTGACGAAAAGGACAAGATTTTGGTCATCTATTTGGACGAAATCACTGTCTTTTCAAAGTCTGATGAGGAACACGTTGCACACCTGCTGAGAATGTTCAAAAAGTGCAAAAAGTTCGGCGTCTCTCTGAATCCAAAGAAATCATACTTTTCTATGAAGGAAGGGAAGCTGCTTAGGCACATAATTTCTCAGGAAGGCATAAAAATAGATCCAAATAGAGTTGATGCAATACATAAAATTGAACTCCCTCGGAATAAGGTTGAGGTTTAGTCCTTTCTAGGAAAGGTGAATTTCCTAAGAAGGTTTATTGTTTCCTTTTCTAAGATAGTAAGGTGTATAACTAACATGCTAGGAAAAGACAGAGAGATCAAGTGGACACTTGAAGCAAAATAATATTTTGAAGATATAAAGAAGGATATTTCTGAAGTACCTGTGTTAGCAAGCCCTGAATTCTCCAAGGATTTCCTCATATTCTCATTTGCTTCATAGCACACCGTAGCTTGGGTATTGTTACAAAAGAATCACGAGGGAAACGAGCAACCCATTGCCTTCTACAACAAAACATTGAGAGATGATCCATTGAAAAACAACATCTTGGATAAGCAGGATTATGCTCTGGTGAAGGCCTTAAAATAATTCCGAGTATACATCCTGCATTCTCGCATTATTTCTCATGTCCCCACCAGTGCAATAAAGGATATTCTAAACCAACCAGACCCAACAGTCCTACTTGAATATGACTTGGAGATTAAGCCCACAAAACTCATGGCACAGTCTAACTGTGATGCTCTCATCTTGCACATGATAGCTGAATTGTCAATAGAGGAGCAAAACCCTAGAGAACAGCTAGATCCAAAAGTGGCTGAACATATCCTGTCATCCCCATGGTATACTGACATAATCTCCATGTTGTAGGATTTGCAAGCTCCACAGGGTATAGACATGACAGGGACTAGGTTCCTCAAACAAAAAGTAGCAAGATTCTGCATCTCGAATCAGAAATTATATTGGAAAGAGCCAAGAGGAGCCATGCTAAACTATGTAGATGAACAGGAGACAAAGAAGCTTATTGAAGAATTTCATGCAGGGGAATGTGGAGTTCATCATTACTGGAAGACCACTGTGAACAAGATCACGAGGGAAGGATTTTATTGGCCTACTATCTATTCGAACATCCGCAAGGAGGTGGCCACCTGCCATAAGTGTCATATCTTTGAAGGAAGAAGGAATATTTTTGCATTGCTTCTAAATCCCATACATGTTGAACCCGCTTTCCAACAATGGGGGCTGGATTTCATTGGAGAAACAAACCCATCTTCATCAGGGAAGCACAGGTGGATTCTCACTGCCATTGACTACTTCACTAAATGAATTGAAGTCGTCCCAACTAGGCAAGCCACCAAGACAACAATTATACAATTTCTGGAGGAGCACATCTTGCCAAGGTTTGGGGTTCCCAAGAAGTTAATCACTGATGATGCTGCTGCATTGAAATCAAAGAAGATGGTTTAATTCTATTCCAAATATCACATACAGTTGGGGCATTCCACAACATATTATCCACATGGAAATGGGTTGGCATAATCTTCAAATAAGAGCCTGATAAGGATCATCAAAAAGCTGCTGCAAGACAACAAGAAGGCATGTCACACAAAATTGACTCATGCTTTGTGGGCTTACAGAATCAGTGTAAAGAAATCCATTGGCACTTCACCATTCCAGCTAATTTATGGTTTCGAGGTAATCTTTCCTAGTGCCCTGAGTTCTCTAGTTATGAGATTGTTATAGGAAGAAGAAGCTCAAACCCATCCAACACAGAGGAGGATGTATCAATTGGTTGAATTGCAGCAGAAAAGAGAGCAACTTTTTGATATAACTCAGAAATTTCGAGAAAAACTGAAATAGATCTTTGGAAAGAGGACAAAGTCTGGTGATTTCCATATGGGGGACGTAGTTTTTCTATGGGAAGCACCCCATGAAGAGAAAGGAAAGCATGGAAAGTTTGATCACCTATGGAAGGGACCTTACAGAGTTGCAACTTTTATAGGGAAGAATGCCTACGTACTGGAGGAACTGGAGGGTGGTCTGGTGTCTGGAGCTCCTATAAATGGAAGGATCCTCAAGCACTACTTTCTGTAAAGTAAGTTCAGTTTCCCATGTCATTGTATATACCATTTCATTTTAACGTTGCATGTGTGGATGGCTCTCTAATAGACTTAAATCTCGAGGTGAAGGAAGTAAGGTCTCCAAGGGAGCTGTCATTTGGTTTTCTTTTTGTACCAATGTGAAGTTACTAGCACTAGAACAAATTTTGAGATGAGGGGCATTCAGGATAAAAGCAGGACGATGTAGTTTGTTGGGGTTTTTCAAGAACAGAGGTCCCAAATGGAGAAGGCACTTGTTCTATGGGGTTCTTTGCTACCTCATGTGGAGGATAAAATCCGCAAGTTGGAGCCGTTGTTAGCACCTATGCTAAAATTTGAGGATTTTTACAAATACCCCCACACTAATTCCCCTGCAAAAGAGTAATCCGGTGAAAAAATGAGGGGTAAGGGCAAATATTTCATATCTTATGACCTAAAGGTATGCAAAAAGGAGGTTTGAAGTGTTTAGAAGGCTTGTTCCTAATACTGAATGTCAAAATGGTAAAAAGAATCCTTAGGTGCAACCTTGGATACAAGCCTTGTAGGAAAAAGGCGGAAGTCGGAAAGGGTGAAATTTTGGTTGAAGAAAGTTGGAGAATCCGCGTTCCGTTTTCCACTATTTGGCATAATCAAAAAGGAAGAAGGAAGAAAAGGGAGAAATTTTGGTTGAAGAAAGTTAGAGAATCCGCGTTCCGCTTTCTGCTATTTGGCGGAATTGAAAAAGCGGAAGGCAAAGAAGGTGAAATTTCGGTCGTGGAAAGTTGAAATCTACTTTCCGCGATCCGCTTTTGGCCATTTTGATTTCAGATAAATGACTCAGAAAGCTTCCGCATAAATCAACAGTCCAGAAAAAGGGGCAGAAGGGTGAAAAGGCGAAAAGCGGAAAAAGGTAAAATTTGGTTGCAAAAAGTCGAAATTCCTGATTTCGCGATCCACAGGATGATAGGTCGAAATGCTTCCACAAAGGATCAATGATGTGGAAGGTGGAAACATGCACATGGGATGAGTAGATTTCCAAGTTTGTGAAATCTTATAGGCCCAACAAGATTTAACGGGGGAGATCGAGGTGGATTTCAGATCCACAGTACAAATTGATTTCGCAAATGAAAATTAGCAAGAGATAAGTCAGATGTGAGGATGGTGAAATCAAGTAAAAATTGTACCATTGAACGGTCAATATCTACGCAGGTGTAGATCTACGACTATTATTTATTTCGTTGGTTGAAGATGCAAAGAGGAATGAAACTGTTACAGGCCGTTTGGAGAATCTCTAAGCAGTCATTTTCATCTAGCGGGCCTGAGTCCTGGATGTCAATTTTCCATTTTTGATCCATCACACGCATCCCAACATGATTTCCTGATTTGTTTTGTGAATCACAGTGAATCTTCCAACTCAGAATATGTTAGGATTTAGTGTGTTTGGGTTTGATTCCCATATCATAACTGATTTTGGATATGTTTTGAGTTTGGTCTCAGGAGCATATTACTCTATAAATATAGCCTCAATAGAGGAACAAAGGGTTCAACATTCATTTTTAGAATCCTCTGTGGTTGGCTTCATAGCTCTGCAACTTTTCTTGGAAGTATTAATGCAAAGTATTTCATGAGTGTCTGAGGTTCATCACGATGTTCAATGTTTAGTCTGTGTTTCCCTGTATGCTTCATTTCCATGAATGTGTAGTTTCTGCTAATGTGTTTCTAGTTACATGCAATGAATTCGTTCTCTATTAAGCGCTCCTTGCATCATATAACACGTTTGTTATGTGTTTATGGTAAATGTCTTGGAATTAAACTTCTATTGGATGCTCCATTTTAGTTATCAACATTTACTATTGCTTCTGCTAAAGTTGTTTCAGGAGATTCATCCACAGATATGTGCCTCCTGTTTCATGGGGCTTCTTCTCATTTCCCCCTGCTATCTCTTAAATATATTTGACTGAATATTAACACTTATTTGCTTCATATTACGAAGGTTATCACTAGTCATTATGTTGTAAGCCCTTGAATGTTTCAGGCTTTGACTCCATTTCCCAATGGTACTTAATATTTGTCTGTCTTACACTCTTTAAAATCCAAACAACCCGTTCCCTTCACAAATATAGTCTTTTGAATGCTTTCTTAAAGCTATATGTGTATGTGAATGATCCTGTGACAAAGAGAGAGCCCTCTCTGACTGTATAGGCTAGAATATAATCTAAATATTGGTTTGAAATAGTTACCCTAGTGATTTCTTACCACAACTATAGGAAAATTATTGGGTGATAACAGGTGGAAGGAGGTTTGAATTTGTGAGAAGGGAAGCTGCCACCACTCATGACTTATCCCACTTTCTTTGGGAAACCTCCACCTCACCAACCAACTCATCCATGTGGAGGAATGCACCCTTCATGAAGAGAATGTGCCCTCCTTTGAAGGAGACAAGTAGGAGCCTCTCTCTTGTTGATTGTAGATGCTCCAACCTCTTCATTAACGCTCCAGAAAATATCCCCAACCTCCCTGACACCTCAGAGACAAGTCCCAGACAAGCTTCCTTTGATTTAGGAATTGGACTTTCTCCAATTTTCCCATTTATTTGACCCTCTGAGTCATTTTGGAAAGAAAATCAAAATTAATAATTGAAAATTACTAATTTGACTCTCAAAAGTGGATTTATGGGTTAAGTGGGGGATCTGAGTCCAAAAATGAGCATCACCATGACCAAATTGGCTCCCTAGGCCCAATTTTATGACCTTTTGAAATTTTATAATTAAAACACATTATCGATGATTTTATTAAAAATCTAAAAATTAAAAAAACCTATGAAAGAATTAGCGCATGTCCAAAAAACTTTGGGACTATGACTAGAATGGTATAATACATAGACCCTAGGGTTTAATAACATTTTAAAACGTAATCACCAATTTCACCATCCCGACTTTGGAGGATTTTGAGTGAAACACTCGAAAATTATATGTCGCTTAAAAAAGCATCACATAATCGATGAGGGAAAAAACACTCGAGTATGATGACCTTGATGACCAAGTCTTAATAAGGCCAATCCTTTTACAAAATGAAACCATCATGCTATGTCATTTATTACAATCCCCCCCGAGGGGGTGTGAACATGCGAAAAAGGGACCACAACTGGCCCTAATGAAACCATGGAAATTCTTGAGCACCGAGTAAGAACAATTGATTTGTTCCAATCCTTGGTGGCTCACTTGAAAAATACACTAAGTGCAACTTAGAGGATAACATTTGGCTCCAACTGTGGGACATGTGCTCAATTTGGTATTTAGGAAAGGAGAGCATACGAGAAAACCAGAATCTACGGTTCTTATAATTTGTAAAAACATTTTAATTTGTCAAGAAAATCTTAGTAGCACAAGTTTTATGACAAGAACCAATGACACAAAAGTTGTTTTAATTGAAAGGAACAAAAAACTAAATAATGAAAGAAAGTTTTATTTCTAAGTACATAAAAGAAATGCATAAAGTAAATGCTCACTTTAAGGAGTTTATTTTCCTACTCTAAACAAGATAAAATAAATATCTTAGGTAAAATCAAATATCCAATGTAGCCACCTAAGCATTTTATTGATTTTAAAGGTTTTTTCCTTGTCTTTGGTTACTAGCCAAAGCAAGGAAACATTATTCTGGAAATGAAAACCTGCATGAAACTTCAAGATGGGAAGGTTGAGCGGGAGATTATAATCATGGAGAAGGTCATTAAACTGCTTCCGAAACTAGCAAGTCCTCTTGCAAGATTCTTCTATCCAAGATTGGATAGGACTAATGCACAAAATGATGAGGTAGGTCATCATACTCATCCAAATGGCTTAGGTGCTGATAAATCCGTATGTAAGCCACAAACTACTCCAAATCATAAGGAACATTTGTATGTGAATATGATGGCTGAAAAATAAATTCAATTAGTTGCACCCAATTTTACTCTTCACTACATTTCTTCTCCAAGTCCTCATTAAAGATACTCAAATACAACTTTGACTGATCATATGAAAATTATGATTACTCTTATTTATAACTTCCCTAAGTATTAGAATAAACACTCTTCTCGCTAGACATATCATAGATGAGATTTTCAGAAGTCTCATAGGTTGGATTTTCAATAAAATTCCAATAGTAATCCTCCCCATATATGTCCCATGTGATAGATTCGTCATAACTGGTATCAAGTTCTTGATTATTTTGCTTCTCTTTGTCTTCATTACTGATACTGATATATGGCTCATTTTGGTCATAAGGATAAACTTACATGCTCTTCTTCCATATCAAATTTTCCAGGGTCACAAGATCCATGCTCTATCCTTTTAAACCCTTATAATTAGGATCTTCAATAAAACCATCAAGAGACTCAAAACTCCCTATGTTAAATATGTCATAGACAGGACTATCAACAAAACCATCAAAGTTTTTGGTTCATTATTTTCCTCCTCATACACGAAATAGATTGGATGTGATGCCTACATTAAGTCATTTGTGTTACGTTTGAAAGAAAGGGCCTTTGCTTAGTTTAAACTTTAAAGGCCTATACAAATGTACAATATCCTCTATTGTAGAATTGGAAGAAGTATTTTGCAACTATTGGTTCTCAGAACAATGCAAGAGATGGATTCCCTACATCGAAGAAGCGAAGAGCTTGTTCAAGAAAGAAAGCTAGGAAGAAGACCAAGCCCTTAAGGAAAAAGATTGAAAAAGAACATAGCAAAGATGATCAGATCGTCCATGGTGAGGCAGGCCTTGTCGAAGAAATCCATGTTGAAGATCAAGCCTTGGCAGGCTTGCTTGGAGAAACCAGTAATCGAGATCTTGTTGATAACATTTTAGGCCTTATGTTTGAAGAAGAAGGTACCCCTACATACGAATATGTTGAGGATAATAAAAAAAACGAAGAAGGCTTGATTGAATAAATTGAACAAGAAAGTGATGATAATCCTTACTCTCATTTTAGAAATTCTAATAATATCTTGGGATTCTTGGAAGAAGATGAGAAGATTCTTGAAAACAATGTTTATTGAAAGTTCCTTAATCCTCTGATTTATGATTTTTCAAGGCTTGGCAATGCCATATCAAAAAATTTAGAAGAAAACTATGAACCTTTCCCATTATTCAAAAGAGAAGAAGGGTCATTCTAGATCAAGCCAACCTAGATTTTCATACAGGTTTCAAGCAATATGAAGAGGTCTTTGTTGAAGAATTGGTTCTAGCTAAGAAAGATAACGAAATATGATTAATGAAGGTGTGGTGGATGCTTCTCCTTGTCCTTTTGATGATGACGGTTGGTAAACCGTCCTTTCTCTTTGAAGATGAGAGGTTTGAGGATATTTCAACTAAAGAAGAGGGTTTCCATGGATATAATGATGCAATTTTTGTTGTACACACCAGACACACAGAGAGGTGGGGTGAATCTGTGTGTGCAGTTTTTATTACCTTTTTAACTTTAACAATCAACAACTTATTCAATATTATGCATTATCACATTATCATTATATCATCATCAATGTTGTTATCATCATTATATCACTATCATTGCATAGAAAGCATAGAAACAAAGTACACAATATTTTTATGTGGAAACCCAAGTTCTGGGGGTAAAACTACGAAAGCCTTTTTAAAAATAGTTTTCCAGAAATAACTGGAAGGAGGCACCAATCCCCTTATTACAAATACTTCAATTTTCCAGCTGCAACTGAAAGGAGGCTATAACCCCCTGATTTACAGGCTACGACATGAAGGAAGCTGAAACTCCCTGGTTCTCCGCCTTCAACTAAAAGGAGGCCACGGCCCCCTTTCCTTGCCCCGTCCTGCCACCCTGATATGAGAATAGAAATTGATGAACCACAACCGCACTAATCCTGCGGACCTGCTAATCAACACTTGTACTGCACTGCATAATATGTACCACACTGCACAACCTATACCACACTGCACAACTTGTACCACAATGTACAACCACTTCCACTACTAACCACTGCTCATCAACTAGTACAATCAATCTGTCCAATCAATATGTTTCTCACATCAACCAACTCAGTCAATATGAGTCTGCACACTAAACTCAGTCCACCTGGTTCAAACCAACTGCTCATACAACTCAAGCCAATTTGAGTCAAAAGAATTGCACATAAAGGCAACTTGTGCCAATCTTACTCAACTGTACCAAGATGCTTGTGTACATGTACCAAATCAATCATATACTTGTGTTAACCTAATCAAGTGCTTTGATAGTCAACCAACCCTTCTTACTTGGCGTAGTTCATCAAGTAAGAGACACATTTGAGCAACCAAGAGACTTTACATACGGTCAACCAAAATTTGTCCAAACACACTCAACTCAATGACACCACAACCAACCTCAATCACAATCAAGGAATACTTGACAGTTAAACATGATATACTTCAACCAAATAACCTCAGCCAAGAAGATAAAAGACTTAACCAACTATGTCAAACTCAATCAATATCATAAACTCTTAGACACAAAATTATTTTTCACTCTACTCAAATCAAGTCAACAAATCTAAGAAATATCAAGCAAATAGTCACTTATAACACTGTCAGAGGTTGTCATTAACAATCAATAACAATCCAACTCCACTTAAGTCAAAGACACAATGATCAACATTTGTCAAACTAGTTTTCAAAGAAAAAATTTAGGTTGATCAAAGAAATAACTCACAAGATCTACTACTTACATGTCAACTTCTCCTTCAATACTACACTTATACAACAGTCAAGATAAACACCAAGATCTATGCCAACAACATCCAAGATAATCATCAAGATCTATATCAAGATTGCATCAAGATAACCATCACCATACCCTCCATAACATATTCAATGACTTCAAAGAGATATACCAATATATAGGTTCACATACTAAGATCAAAAAGGAACTATATCCATGAAAGACATGTGCTATTACAAGAGAAACCCAAAAGGATGAGCCATACCTTTTTGAAGATAATAAGATGATGAAATAGTAGAAAAAACAAAAGAAACTCTCGATCATGTCATCAAATATCCCTCGTAACAATATTTCCAACGAGCCAGGGATTTTGTAATTCTGATTCCATATGAGAAAGTTATGCCAATTTTAGTGAAGATGCACAGAAATTTCCCTCACAAAATTTCGCACTTTTCTCAAAGAGTTGTGAAATTCCTAAGAGAATTGATGATGAAAAAATGAAATATTTGATATTATATTTATATAGGTTGTGGAGAAAAATTATTACCTTGGGCTGACATGCAATTCAAAATTACAAATAATTAAATTCTCTTTTGTTTGGTCGGCTCACCCAAAAAGGTGGGATACACCAACTTCAAAAATCCATATCTCTTCAACCATAAGGAGTTAGAAGATGCTCCACATATCAATGGAAATGGATTGATGAGGAATGTCTCCCTATGATGGGTTTATTTGTAAATTCTTGGTCTAATACCCTTAAATTCGTTAATATGTCCAGGACATCAAAGACCCCACACATGAGGGTGTCAAAGACCATACCACCAACTACAAGAGTTTCATATTCTTTTTGAAAGTATTCTTCAACAGATCAAGGAAGATATGTGGGCTCTACCTCCATATACATGCCAATATCCATATAACCACAAATAGGACCATACATCATCATGGTTCAAGATCTCCATATCATTAAAAACATATCCAATGGCTCCACTATATATCTTCATCACCATAAGAGTACCAACACCCCAAAAGAGGGGTACAAAGACATAATCACTAGTTTGCAACACCTTATGGGCTTCATATGCACGATCACAAGGCTACTACATGCCAATGACCGTATAGCGTCCAAGAGACATCAAACCACCATATATGTGGGTTCAAGACCTAAAATTTCAAGGAAACCAAGGACCCCATAAGAATGGGTTCCAACATACCACCATAAGAGTGGGTTCCAAGACCTAACTCTCCACATGCAAGAGGATCAAGATCTAATCTTGTGGACTCAAGGACCCCACAAGAACTTAACAACCTCAAGACCATCCAATGCAAGCAATGGGATTCACCATCAACACATCAAATACTTTACACACATGAGCCATATCATCCATCCAACAACCAATCAAGAGACTAAAACAAGTACAAGCATAACAAGCAGCACAAAAACCAATAACCAAAGATCAACCAGGAGTAAGAAACTCGACAATGGACTCAAATGGGACCAAGTTACAACTTAGGGGAACTTGAGAAAGTCAATGGGTAACCGGGGATTTTGTCATTGTTCCAAGGCCTCCAAGGGTTTCAAGCTTGGGATTGGACAAAGTCAAAAGGTCTCCCATGACACAAACAACCACAAACTAAACACTAACCATCAGGGGCTCCACAAGTGTCACCAAGGACTCAACAATTGGCATCAATGACCAGACACCGTTGGCATCAATGACAACTTAATCAACAATCTTCCCCTTTTTCATTGATGACAACACCATAACTCTTCTTTAGAACAAGATCCCCCCTGTCAACAAAACTTCTATCCCCCTTTGGCATCAATGGCAAAGGAAACATCCTTTGTCCATACTACTCCCCCTCAGGGAATGCTCCCCCTTAGGCCATGGTCCCCCTTTCATCAACTTCTCTTTCTTTTCAAATTTTCTTCCTCTTTGTATTAATGGCAACAAGAACTTCTTTTGACACTACTTCTTCCCTTATCAATTAGCACTGATGCTTCTTTGATGGACTTGTAATCTGTCACACGAATACTACTGGAACCAAGTACTATACTCAATAGTCTTCAAACTGGCATTGGGTTTTTCCCAATATTTTCATCATTTTTGTTTTGATTTACTAAATTTATTCTCCATACTTTGGTAGGATGATGGTTGTTCATATCATTCAATTGAACTTGCTTTCTTCTCCAAACTTTAACATGTCCCTGCATCCTACAATGTTTTGTGAAATGACCATAATGATAGCAATTGTAACATTGAACCTGAAATGTACTTTTATTTATTTTTGGAGTGATTTTGTCATTAGTTCTACAATGAATGGCTTTGTGACCATAGTTGTTACACTGTAGTAGTGATCATGGAATTTTATAGGATATCTTTGAGTAGTAACTTCTCTTGATTCTTGTTGATCATGGGATATTCTAAGAATACATGTATTACTGTTATCCTTTTCTTCTTTTACTATAGAACTTTTACTTTCTTCAATGTTCTTCTCGATCTTCGAATTTGTCTTTAACCGAGTAGTTGTTTTGTCCAAGTCTTCCTTCAGAGAGAGGATCTTCAATTCTTGCTTTTGACAAATGTCTATATTTTCTTGGAGTTGTCTTGTTAGATATTCTTCTATTTTCTGACTTCTTTTACCTGTTTGTTCAGATCAAAGATATTGTCTTCCATTTGTCCTTTTGAATTCTGATCATCCTCATGGAATTTTTGCAGTAGACCTTTTAGTGCATGATTCTCCTTTTTGAGTTCTGAGAGGTCTTTTTCAAAGTCAAAGTTTGTCAGGCATACTTTCTGTAACTCTGCCTCCAAGGATTTGATTTCAAGTTCTTGTTTTCTTCTTAACTTCTCTTCCAACGTTTCTTTAGTCTTGTAGGAACTTATCTCACTGTCTTTGTAGATTAACTCGTTTTCCTTATCTTCTAGCAGTCTTCTGAGCTTAACAATTTCTTCTGATTGCTTTTCAATTTATGTGGCTGACTTCTCAAGTTTATCTTTCAAATATTTGGATATAGCTTCTTTGATTCTGGTAGCTTTTTCGACTTGGAGTTTCAAATTAATTATGGTCTCTATGGCCTTCTCAGATTCTTCTTGATTCCTCTTCTCATATTTGTCCAATTGCTCTTGCAATACCTGATTCTGTTCACAAAGATTTTTCACTTCTTGCGAAACATTAGTAATTTCAATGTCTATCATAATATCATCTAAATTCCTATCACTCATTGGAGAGAAAGCAGTTTCATCATAATTTGAAGTATCGCGTTCAATTAATTTAGAATAGCTCTTATTTTCTATACCTGATAACCATATGTCTTTAAAAGCATTACAAATAGAGTGTTCAGGGGACATACCTTCATACTTACCTGGATCTTGTACTGACCTGTCTTTTGCTTCTTGTTCTTCATTTCGCTTATTTATTTTGAACCGACAATTCTTCAACTGAGCTGCACTTTCCTACTTTCTCCTTTTGAAGATATGTTAGATATTCAAACATTAATTCCATAACCTCTGCCTCCTCTTCTTTTTTGTAGTATTGCTCTAATTTGAGCCATAGTTCCTTAGCTAATATGCACTTACCTATCTTCTTCTTTTGGATATCTGCTAGGCCTTCAAGGATGGATTCCATAGCAATATAATTATTTTTCTTTGCTTCTTTTTGAGCTGATGTTTTCACTTTCTTTGGAGGTGTATATCCAGTAACAACTGACTTCCATATGCCAATTGCCTCAAGATAAGCCTTCATTCTCATTTTCCAGATCAAGTAATAATTTGACTCACATGGCAATGGTACTCCATTCACTGAGAACCCCATGGTATGTCAAAGATCTCCTTCAAGCTGATAAGGTTTTATGTGAGGGACCCACTCTGATACCAATTGTTGGACATGATATGGGTATGGATTGTTGGAAATTGATTGAAGAACCCATACATGTTTTCTCTAGTAAGGGAAGTCTAAATTTTGAATGCCTCGATAATCCTACCATTGAGATCCCTCATGATCTGGTTCAACCACACTCATTCACCATTGAGGATAATATAAGGTTTCATATAGATAATTCTATAGCAAATTTTGATCAGCCAAGTTTACCCTCTCCTAGGGTAGATCTCAACCAACAGTCTCTGCTGTGCTTCTCAAAAATTGATGCAAGTTTTGGACGGCCAAAAGATCCGGGGAATGAAATTGTTTGCTCTTGAAATGATACCAGGTCATGTACAACCTTCACCACCGATGATGTTGATGAGTGTTAGAGGATGAACTTCAATGCGACCAAGTCTCAGTCAGGTATGGGTGCAAGTATTGTATTAACTTCTCCTTGCACTGATAGTCATCATTTTTCTTTCCACCTAGAATTTGAAGGTACTAACAATGTAGATGAATATGAATCTATCTTGCTTTGCCTTGACTTAGATAAATAGTATTGGATTTAGTTTTTAGATATTGTTGGCAACTCTAACCTAATTGTGATGCAAGTCAAAGGAAAGTTTGCATGTGAAAATCAAAGGTAAAAAAGGTAGAGGATGCAATGCGGTTGGCCACAAAGAATTTAAGTTCCTTATTTTTACAAGTGATTACAAAACTGAGAATCAACAGGATAATTCCCTAGTAGAATCTACTTCTGGTCTTCATCCTTGCAAGGCCATTCTAGAATCAAGAACAGTGCAAGTAGATTTCATACCTTCAGTTCCTAGTAACCTTAAGGATCAATAGATTTTTCATAACAATGAGCAGATGCTCGGGGTTTATGAACAACATAGAAAAAAAATTCCAACCTCATCATGCATGGTTCCTTAATAGTTTTGAAGGTCGTTTGGGGAAATAGTCTTTGGTAAACAAGTATATAATTGAGGAAGTTTCTACTCGATCCCAGTTCAAGCATGGATAGAAAAAGCTTGTGAAGGTGATCCTTCCCTGTGGCCAGAGATTGAAGGCTTGCAGGATCCTAATATTTTCCATCATCCCATTCCGACAAAGATAGTACCATCTATTCAACTCATCATTGACATGGTTTTGTCTTGGATTGTTTCCAAAGACAAAGGAAGAAAGATTGGCATGAATAATATGTCCACATGGCTACATTGGTGGTATGATTTCACTTAACCCATACATTTTATCATAATTACTGTAGATAGGTATAGTTTCATTTGGGTTCAACATTTACTATTACCTATGCATTGCACTTGTCATTATTTCATTTTGAATAGGGAAAGACAAAAATGTCTGCCTCCAATGCATTTAATGTCTTTGTTGTTAGATGTGTGTAGGTATATGGGTACTCAGGAGATTCTAGGGGGTTCTCATACACTCCCGAATAGAGTGCATGTCCCACAGTTGGAGACAACAGTTACACCTCAAAGTGTTTAAAGCATTCCTTCAAGATCTACCAAAGTGAGGGTCTTCTTTTTCTTTTGTAAAGGCTAAGTTTTGGGGGCCATATTATGTAGAGTGTCAATTTTGAGGTCAAATACCATTAATCAGGTCATGGCAAGTCCCCTTGGTTTCCACATCAAGGAGGTGTTGGCCTTGTGGCTATGCTAACTACCCTTTGGGTGGGTGTCTAGTGCCCTTGAGGGAAAAAATTGGGACATATGGCCACACATATTTTTTTGTAGAGGTGATTGCATGTGTAATGGTCTTCATACTTGACTTAGCACACCTCATTTTTTCCACTTGGACTTATTGTTTAGATGCAAAAACCCCCCTCTTAGTCTATGCACCCATGATGCCATTCCTTAAAGAAGAAGCATGCATTGTTAAAAAAGAAGGTGTTGAGGGACAAACATTTAATGGGGTTAGTTGAGGCATGATGCCCTCCTTTTGGCTCACCTTGCACTTGGTGGAGCCTAATTGCACATTTCTATTCTTATTTTATGTCATTGTATGGTTTAGTCCCTAGTTTGTGGGTGCACTAACTTTATATTTTATCATTTGTCATTAACTTTGTAGGCTCAAATTCGTAATTAAAGGTTGAGGGTTGTCTCATAAAAAAGACAACCTCACCTCCTCTGAAAATAATGTACAAGGGTTTAAATTAGGTATTATTTTCCTTTTTTCTTGGTATTGGAGCACTTGAAGCTATGCATAACTCTCCCTTGGATGTCTTTTTTGCCTGATGAATAAATTGATGATGTTCTAGGGTTTGATTTTGCATGCACTATCTTGCTCGTTCTTGATTAATGTTGGTAAGTTTATCTCTTAACCCTAGTTTAATATTTCTCTTGAATTGCTTTGGATTGAATTAGCGTTTGTTTGCTAGCATTTTATTAACATGCTTGATGATACCTTCCTACCAAGGAGCTCTCCATTGTTTTGTTGGGCCTTGGACTTCTTTATTTTCTTTAATTAGGGTTTTTCTACCCAACCCTTAAGGTTGCTAGCTTAGCTCTAGTTGCAAGTATTGAATACCATCTCAAGAGAAGGGATGTTAGCCTTGATCTCTCATAGACATAGGGTTTGCGACAATAATATAATACCATATCTATCAATATTCTTTTTTATCAATTTTTACATGTTTTATTTTATGCATAAAAATATTTTACTACTGGAAAAACCCTAAAAATCTAAATAAATTCAAAAATCCAAAAATAGTCATGATTTTGTATTTCTAGTCCACCCTAAAATTTCACCCTTGGGTCTTAACCACAAACCCTAGAGGGCGTCCCCTTCTAAGGAAGTGTATTGGGATACATAAAATCCTCATAATTGGTGAATTAAAGGGTGTGAAGTATTTTTGGCGTGCCCTACCACTTCACCCTACTCCATTTGTTCTTTTTTTCCTTTAGGGCACACTTTTTCGAGTGGCCACCTTGGGAAGTGTGACACTGCCTTGGGAGACATGAAATTGCCTTAAAAGGCATGATATTATTTGGAATTTGTGATAAGGTGAATAAATCCATTTATATATGATTCTTGTGTCTTGATTTGCTTTGTTGGACTCTGATAAGGCATTGATTATAGCTAGTAAGGTTTCATGGAAGGTATTTGTGGTTTTTTGGTCGTTGCATGTATGTTTCATTGATTAGGGTCCCCCCCTAGGTTTTGAAGTTTCTTTAAGTGTTGGGAGGTTAAAATATGGTGACATTGGGTCTAACTCTCTCTTAAGCTTACCATCATAACAGTAGGCCTACATAGCCTTCATTTGCAAAGAGGTGCTAGTTTGAGCGATAACACATTGCATACCCATTTTACTTGTTTATCCTAAATAGCCCATCCTATTTGTCAGAGTAAGTAATTGGGCCAAATTTAGTTCACACAACCACTATGGCAAATCCAATTCTAATAATAAGTTCTAACAATCACATGCAAAAGTTTATGACAATCCACTTTGGGAAGCAACCATGGATGAGTAGCAACAATCTCTCATGAAAAACAACACACAAGAGTTGGTACCTCTTCCTCCAAGGAGAAAGCATGTTTGATGTAAGTGGGTTTAATGTGAATGCCAATAAATAGAATTAACAGTAAGTACAAGACAAGACTGACAACAATAGGTTTCTCACAAGTACATGGCATTGGCTACAATGAAACTTTTGCACTAGTTGCCAGGATGGATTTGGTTTGACTTGTGCTTGCCAATGCAACAACTCAACAACAAGAACATCATTACATGAATGTGAAGAGTGCAATTATTCAAGAGGATATTGTGAAAGAGATCTACATGGATCAACCAAAGGGGTACATCCAAGACTCTGCTCTTGTTTGCAAAAATATTTGTATGACCTAAAGCAAGCGCCTCGAGCTTGTGGTCTCAAGGATTTTCTCACTGCAATTCAGTTCCAAATGTATACATGCTTCAACAAGGTGACTCTTTGTTGATTGTATTATGTGGATGATCTACTAATTACAAGGAGTTCCTCTTCATAGATTGACTGGTTTAAATCTGCTCTGCATGACATGTTTTCCATGACCAAATTAGAATTGTTATAATACTCTCTCAAACTCAAAATCACCCAATCTAATTTAGAAGTCACATTGGCACAATTTTAAGTATGCACATGATCTTTTCCCAGGAGGTTTTCCCTCTTTCCTCATTTGTTAAAGAATCTTTTGTTTTTGTATTTGGGCACCTAACATGGTTGAAAATTGCTTAGACCAAATTTTTTTCGTTAGTTTCACCCAACTAGACTTATAGAGGGTTGTTAAAGCATATTTATTCTCTCCATAACATCAATCTCTCACCTAGGGACTTCGATCTTGGTCTCATGATTGAAATGAAATTTGAGTCAATTTGACCATCTAAGCCACTAGAGAGCTCCATTCCAAGAATCAAAGGAATAATCTACTATTTTTGTTGTGTGAGGATGGACTTAGGGTTATTTCTAACATGTAAGGGCAACTTACTAAAATTAGGGAATCTCCTTGATTTTAGGGTCCTACATTGCATGTTTGATTCCATGAAGTAATTCTAGGGAATTAACTCCATTAATCAAGGACTAAAAGCACCCTCTGCTATTCTAAGCAGGTAGCGCCCTCCTTTACTATTCTAAGCAAATTCCTCTCATGCATGAGTTGTTCATGTATTAAACCCTTGCTTTTAGGTACCTAAGCCTCCACTTGTCCACTTAGGTTAGTTATTGACTAGTTTACTCATCTCTACGATATTAGGCATCTGAGCTCTAGTTAAGCCCAACTAGGTCTTCATGCACTAGTGAGCAATTTGAATTGCCTTTATGTAAACATCAATTCGAATAATGGGTTTTTGAAGATTGGAAGCGCCTTTGTGTCTCTTCTTTATGGTTGATGAATATTGTTATTTTGCCTCTCGTTTAATCTCTTACTAACTGCATTACAGCTTGGTTTAGCTTCTAGTATTGCTCCAAAATTTCGCAGGAACCTCATCATTCTTTTATGAATTGTCTCTTACATCTACCTAGAATATGTGGAAAGTAAATTGCCACCACTTCTCTTATTTTTATAATTGTATTTAGGCAGTTAATATCTGAAGTATTTGGTTGTTAACATACTTTACATCCCATTTTACTTCGATATCCTAAATAATTCATCTTCTTTATCAAAGTAACTCTAAGTATTTAGCTTGTATTTAACATCAAGCAACCACTAGAGAATCCAGTCTTAATAATAAATTCTCTAGTAACCTTATATTGCTAGTCAGCCGATTTTCAAGAAGACGTTGAATTCACATAGAGGGCACCTATTCAGCCTCTAAAAAGTTGTCCTTTATTCTGAATTTTGATAGTAGTTATTATATACGATATATCTTGAGAGTTGTTCAAAATTAATCTAGGGCATTGTTTTTATAAACCATCTGGTCCACTCAAAGTGATATCCAAAAATCCCCTTGGATCATAAATATTCAATTTGTTATTTCAACATGATTATTGTAAAATTTAATTTTCCTGGCAAATAAATTACGGTTTTCAAGAGTTTGAGGGGCAATCAAAGCAACTATTCATATGGCTTGTTTCTGGTTTTTTTGTTAATAGTTCTGAAGGGTGTTAATTCAATAAAGTTATTATTTCCTGTGCATCTTCAAAAAGCTTTGGCCATTACCAGACAAGTCCCTATGACTTTTTGCTTACTTAGGACTACATGTCCCAAACGCTGGTGTTTCATCAAGTTAAACTTTTCATAGGCATTCACATAACTCTAGAGAAGTATAGTTATAGTTCTTTCTGTCAACTGAATATTTTAATATAAATGCAGCTTGCCTTTCAAAATGGTACTTATTTTCTCATTACTTTGTGTATGGTGTTTATAGCATCGATCTCTCTTCCGTCAAAGACTTGGACCATTTTGGAGCGTTGTTCACCAGTTAAACTTTTGTGCAATGAGGAAAATAATGCATATTGAACTTTTGTGCAATGAGGAAGATAATGCATAGAGAACAACATCATGTGCTAATAAATAGTCTATTTGAACACTGAAAGAAACTGACAGAAAAGATTAATCAATGCTTAATCTACCCCACCTCCAAGTTGAAGAATATTTTTAGTGTGTTTTGTTACAGTTGAAAGTGGAATCAGGTACCCCAAATTTGTGTCTTCTAATCTTTGATTATCAGACTTCAGTGTTTCAAAGTTTTTTATTTTCTTTTCATTGTTTACCATAGTTTGAGAAGTCATTTTTAGGCAAGAGATGTCTAGCAGATCCCAACTGTCTCAGGGACATGTCAGTGTCACCAAAACAATTGAGAGATGTCTGAGATCTCGAGGATAGGGAAATGCATGGGATGGATCCCTTGGGGGTGGAAATGGGTCCCCATGTTAAAATGAACTTTTCTGCAATTAACAGCATACCAAAGACAACCCACCTCTCGAAGTTGGGGTTATTAAACAAGAAAAAGTGTAATGGAATAAGTGATTAAAAGAGAGCTAAATCTCTTTCAACAATATATTATCTTTTCTGCAGATTGATACCCAGAATATTGGAAAGATTGTGTTAAAGGTTGAAAGATCCTTAGCATGTTGTTGCTCTGAGTGCAAGGTATCACTATCATTTCTAACATCATGCACCTTGTCCCTCTCTAAAGAATCGAACAAGATTTTAAATATGCAAGTGTCAACAAATTTGTTGAACATCCTTTCTTGCAATACACATTTTGCAGCCTTCACATCTGGAGCCATATGAGCAACCAACACTAGCGTGAAGCACACTATCAAAGGTAATAAGAAAAAAATGCAATATTTCTCCCATTTCACATTTGCATTACCTTATAAAATGAGATTATTGCACCTGATAATATTAACAGTATGTTTCAAATCGTTCATAGGGAATGAAGCGGCTAGGGTTCGGCTGCTCTGATCTCTGACCAGCTCGCTGACCTCTGACGGGCCCCTCGTGGGCGTCCTCTGCTCCTCTAACTGCCCCTCTGGGTAGGTTTGAAAGGCGTCGCGTGGCCCCAATGGGCTCGTCCTTTGTGCCCTCCTTGGGCGGCGGTTGTGATCATGCCGACCAAAGGTGAGAGGCCCCCTCTGGGCCCCAATGCCGAGATCCAGACCTTCAGAGCTTTAATCGCAGGAAGATCCAGAGATGTGCCCCAGTCTGCGATCCCCAAATTCGTAAAGAGGCTTGATAAGGTTCCTACCATTGATCTGCCCCCCTTGCATCCCATGCAGGTTGCCATCTCCCTGGCAGATCGAGCTTTAGTGGGCTAGTTTACAGGTCTCTGGCCCTCTCCTAAGACTACAAAAAACTGGATCCAAAAAAACTGGAGACCTCTCATCTCGAATAGCGTCACATGCTATGCAGTCGGCAAGGGATTCTTTCTCTTTGATTTCATCGCTAAAGAAGATCGAGATCTGATTTTTCGATGCGGACCATACTTCATGGGCCCATAGGGATTATACTTGAACAGATGGAATCCATATTTTGATCCTGCCATCGACATTCCTAAAGCAGTCCCGGTTTGGGTTCGCCTCCCCAACCACCCGATCCACTGCTGGACTGCCTCCTCCATGCAAGCCATCGGAAACAAGCTGGGTAAGTATATTGATAAGGCTCACCCTAAAGACAATTACTCTTGTGCCCGCATTTGTGTAGAAGTAGATCTAGAAGTAGGGCTTCCTGAAGCAATCAAACTGGTTATTGAGGAATGGCATCATTTTCAAAAACTGGATTATGAACAACTGCCGTTCAAATGTCGTCACTGCCATGAATACAGCGATTTTCAAAAAAGTTGTCCCAAGAAACCTTCAGACACTGAAAAAGATCCTGAAGAAGGATGGATCCAGGCAAAACGAACAAAGCCTAATCCAAGGCCGCCTCCTAAAAAAGCCGAGAAACCTGGACCTGTTAAAACTTCGGTTGCATCCTCTTCCCCTAGCCCTAACCCTGCTGCAAATGATGCCCCTCCACTTCCCGAGGAAGCCTCGGAGCCAGAAGAAAAAGACCCTTTAACTCTGATCCAAGATCCACCCAACCCCATGCATCTTGGAAATAATCAGGAGGGAAATAGTTCCCCAGCTTCTCTGATCCAATCCTCTGAGGAAGAGCTTTCGGAAGATGAAGGAGAAATTCGTCTTCAACCCTCTCCCTCAAAACAAAAAGGCAAGCAGGGAAGGAAAACAGACAAGGAAAGAAGAGAAGAAGCTACCTACAAGGATAAGTTGTTGGGCTCGCAAGTCACTCTCGAAACCATGCTAGGCACCAGAAATACGAAGGGCAGCCCAAAGGGGCTACCAAAACCCCAAAAGGTAAGCAATGAAGATTGTCTCCTGGAACTACAGAGGTTTAGGCAGTTAAAAAAAGATGGATTCTATGAAAGACCTAATCCGCACTGCTAGTCCAGGCATCCTTCTAATCCAGGAGACAAAAATGGAGGAGGATTGCTTCCTTCAGTCAACCCCTCTCTTTTGGAAGTTTAGTGAAGGCCTTGCGGTCAGCGCTAGAGGTGCCTCTAGGGGACTTGGTACCCTCTGAAGAAAAGATGCCTTTGATCTTATTCATTCTGTTTCAAACACCCACTGGATTCTATCCATTCTCCTTCACAAAGACCCGGGTATTCAGCTAAGCCTTTTCAATATATACGTTCCTATTCTGTATACGAAAAAAAAAGCCTGCTGGCAGAGTATTCACGACAGTCTCTCCTCCCAAAACCTAGATAACATCATTCTTGCTGGGGATCTGAATATTACATTGAATGTCAAAGAAAAAAGGGGGTTCAATCGTCCGAGATCCTCTTCGTGAAATGGTGGAGGATATCATGAGAAATTGGGATCTCGAGGATATCAAACCTTCCCAGGGCAACTTCACCTAGTCAAATCGCAGAATAGGGCCAGGCCACATTGCCGCCAAACTGGATCGATTTCTCATTCACCACTCCTTCGCTACCTTCGGTTTCAGATCCGATTCTAAGATCCTCCCGTTTAACATGTCAGATCATAAGCCGATCCTGCTGGATCTCACAGAAGAAAGAAACCTTGGCCCCATCCCTTTTAGGTTTGGCCCCTGTTGGATCTCTCAACCAGGCTTCATGGACCTGGTAGCCTCAAGCTGGGTCGTCCCTATTTCTGGCTTCCCCTTCTTTGTCTGGGAAGAAAAATTAAGAAGACTCAAAAAAGATCTCAAACTCTGGGCCAAGTCTCTATCGTCCCTTTTCGCAGCTCGGATGGAAGCGCAAGTCAATCTGGAAAATCATCAACTCTCCCTGGAAGAGCATTCCCCAGACCTCACCAATCTGGAAAAAAAAGCTATCTTACACCACTCCCTTCACGCAGCCTGCAGGTTAGAAGAAGAAAATCTCAAACAGAAATCTAGGTGTTTATGGTTAAAAGCTGGAGATCAGAACACAAGCTTCTTCCATAAGCATGCAATGGGGCGAAATTTTTTTAAAGCGGTTAAAGAAGTTCAGGTCCATGGCCAGACTACCAAAGACTTTGAAGAGATTAAGCAGGCAGCCCATGATCACTTCCAACAAGTCTACTCCGAAGAAGGTCCTTTCGTGGGTTCTCCAATTCTGGATTATGTTCCCTCTCTGATCCGTCATTCCAAAAATCACAAGCTGATAGCCCCCATCTCTAATAAAGAAGTAAAAAAGGCTTTAACGTCCATGGAACCCAACAAAGCACCGGGTCCGGATGGTTTCACTGCTAGATTCCTCAAATCCTATTGGAAGATAGTAAAAAAAGACCTGGTCAGAATGGTCTGCAAATCTCAAAATTGCAACAAGATTGGACGGAGCACAAACTCAGCTTTCCTAGCGCTTATTCCAAAAGAAAAGGGGGCTACCTCATTTGACAGATTTCGGCCCATCTCTCTTTGTAATATCAGCTACAAAGTCATCACCAAGGTCATCGCCAACAGGATTAAAGAAGTGCTACCTTCCATCATTGTTGAAAATCAAGGAGGCTTCGTTCAAGGAAGGCAGATTGCAAATAACATCATTCTGGTTCAAGAAGCAATCCATTCTAGCATCAACCACCAGGAAAAAGGTATGGTTATCAAGCTGGACCTTGCAAATGCCTTTGATAGAGTAAACTATGACTTTCTCTTTCAGGTCATGCTTCGTTTTGGATTTGACCCTGGGTTTGTTCGATGGATCCAAGCCTGTATCAAATCCTCGTGGATAGCCCCGTTAGTAAATGGTCGTGCAACTAACTTTTTCAAAGCTTCCCGTGGTCTCCGTCAAGGCTGCCCTCTGTCTCCCATGCTCTATGTTATCCAAGCCTCTGTCCTCAGTTTCCAACTTGACCGCTGCCAACAAAATAATGAGCTTCTTGGGCTTCGTATATCCCAAGGGCTCAAGAATGTAAACCATGCCCAGTTTGCTGATGATACGATCCTCCTTGGAGGTGCGAGCATGATCTCGGCAAGACTTTTCAAAAGAGAGCTCGACATTTACCAAAAAGCCTCAGGCAATCTCATAAACTACAACAAAAGCCAATTTTTTTCCTAGAACTATTCTCCCAGGGACCTCGCTGACATCAGCAGAATCCTTGGCATCAAAGGGAGCTCCCAGTGGATCGATTTCAAATACCTTGGGGTCCCCATCTTTAAAACCGCCCCGAAAGCATCCTCCTGGCTTCCCCTTATTGACAAAATCAAGAACAAGATTAACACCTGGGGAGCGACCTGGTTGAACCCAGGCGGTAAAGTCATCCTCATCAAGCCAGTCCTCTCCAGCATCCCGATTTACCAAAGCTCCATCCTTTTGGCCCCCAAAGGCATCCTCAATAGCATTGAGTCCCTTCTCAAAAACTTCCTGTGGAAGGGAGGAAAGCACAACGAGAAGAAGCTCCACTTGGTCAGCTGGGAGACAGCTACCAAACCTTGGCTAAATGGGGGACTGCAAATCCAAAAACTAGCCCTTCAAAATCTTGCTCTGGGCGCTAAGCAACTTTGGAACATCATCTCTGGCAAACCCTCGTGGTGTAAAATAGCCCTCTGGAAAAAATACTTCTCAAACAGTCGTCTCTTATGCCTTGATCACCCTCCAACTACTAGAAAAGGCTCTGCTATTCTTCCCATCCTCCTTAAAGCCCTCCCCTTTTTCTTGACCCAGTTAACGTGAATCCCAGGGAATGGAAAACAAATTAAGATCTGGGGGGATTCGATCATGGGAGACCCCCCTCTGGATCAGTCTCGCGACCTGGAAGACCTTAACACCCATCTGCTCAACATTAGCATCACCACCATTTGGGATATCTCGGTTTGGAACCAGGATGGCTCCTGGAAGGACTGAAATATCCCTTGTCCTCCCCAAATGATCGGCGCCAAGAGACAGCTTCTCCAAATGTTAAAAGGTAAATCCCCCACAGCCAGCTCTGTCAAAGACTCCAGAGGATGGGGAAACTGATCGAGCAAGTATTCTACTGTTGTTGGCTACCATCTTCTTGCAGACACAGCGAACCATGATAACTCTAACCTTTGGAAGAGCATTTGGGCTGTAAAAAGTCTCCCCAAATCGACTTTTTCACTTGGACGGCTCTTCATGATAAAATTCTTACAGGGGCTAATCTCCAGAAAAAAGGGTGGGAAGGCCCCACGCATTGCCCCTTTTGCCTCTCTCATGAAGAAAACACAGAGCACATTCTTATCTCATGTGATTTTGCCCAAAGCGTATGGAAATCGTCTCTTCCATAGCAGGCTGATCTCCCTGCTGGAAATCCTCAAACCCTCTTTCTTCGCTGGGCCTCCAAAGCTCCCTTCAGTCTCAAGTCAAAAAGCGCCAAAGCAAGCTGGATGGCGCTCCCCAAGATCGTCATCTGGAAAATTTGGTTGGGAAGAAATTATCACGTCTTTAGAGACAGAAATGAGAGGGTTGACCAAGTGGCAGCCAAAATCCTTGGTCTGCTGGGAGAATGCCTGTCACAGATTTGGAGGGTGCCATGTGCCAATCCCACCGCGGATGCTTGGCTAAGCAGGCTTGGCCCCAAGCCTTCCTCGACGCCCCCCGCTCCAAAAAAGAAAATGTGGGAAATAACGCTGACGTACGATGATCTCAAATCGTGGCTTCGTTCTGTTAATAGGAGAGCTTTGTTCACTGACGACACTTCTAAAGGCAATCCTGGGGCAACAGGGGGGGGCAGAGTTTTCTTCACTTTGGATGGATCAATGGAGTTCAAGTTTGCTTGGGGACTGGGCATCAACACCAACAATATCGCTGAAGCCTTGGCCCTTTGGCAATGATTGAGGATAGCCGAGGAATTGGGAATCTCTGAACTAATCGTCATTGGAGACTCCAGAGTTGGCATCCGCGCACTAGCTGAAAATCTTTCGCCAACTCATATGGCCCTGAAGCATCTTCTCCGCAAGATCATGGTGCAAGCCTCGCTCTTTAAAAAAATTGATTTTTATCACGTGTTACGTGAAAATAATTCCCACGCTGACCTTGAGGAAAATAAAGGGGCATCCCCAAGCCCCGGGGAGCTTACTGCCCCCCCCCCCCATAGGATCGGGGGCTTATCATGGGCCTCCCCCCCGTGGACCCTACCCCCTCGCTCCTCCGCGTGCTGGCGGGCTGCCGTGACGCATGGCACGCAGTGTTCACGTGGCCTCACGCGGGGTTGTATGAATGAACCTCTAGACCGTCCTGTCACGTCCCCATCCCTCAGACCGGTGAAGAGGACGCGACCAACACCCAGCATACGGGCAAACAGCCCCATGAACATAAACAGGGTAAATGCTGATATTAGAAACTTGAACAACATGCATAACAAGATGCATAAAACATCATACAAGATGCGTAATTCCTCAATCATTCAGCGGAAGCAGACATATACATAAAACAGCATTCACATGTTCATCATGATTCATAAAACAGTAGGTTAATTGCAGAGATGAAATAACAGCAGTACTTACCTTTTGATGAAGAATCCCGCAACCAGCTATGTCGCTGCAACGTTCCACCCAACCATAGGCCAGCGTGCTCATCAATCTCTCAGCACACTGCCACCCCCGAGATGGGCATGATTCCTCAAGGACTAAGGGGCAATACAGGCTTACACCTAGCCAAGGGACCAAATCAGTCAAACCATCACAGCTGGGTTTATCAGGCCATCAACCGATCAGCCAAGCCAGCACAGTCCAAGGGACAACCACTGCATACCAGCAGCAAAAAAATTCATTCACAGCTCTGTGATGGAGGCATAAACAACAGGGTGGCAACCCCCAAACCAAAGTGAGACACAGCTCAAGCCCACAGGGCAAATCAGAGTTGTTCTTGGCCCTAACGTGGCCAAAACAACTCAACAGCAACCCAAACCAGGGTGCACCAACAACCACAACCCCACCATGGATGATAGCAACGCTCCACAGTCCACAAGGGAGGATGACAGCACTCCCCAGCCATGGGAAACTCAATGCAGACTACAATAGACAACCCCCAAGCATAACAGCAAATACCACTCCCAGCATGGGAAAACAACAATCCCAAAAACATAGCAGCATACATTACCAGCAACATGGGGAAAACAACAGCCCCGATGACACAGTCGAAGTCGCTGGAGAAGGGCTTACCCAGACCGCGCTGGGAAGAAATTACAGTCTTTCGATTTGTGTGTGAGGAAGACTACACTCCCCGCGTGAAGGATAAACTTCCACAGACCACAACCGTGAGAATGAAGACCAGGCCAACTGCCTGCGCGTCCCTGCGTGAGAGTGAACAACTCTCTGTGTGTGAGGATGAGCAGCACCGACCTCTGCATGAGGAAGATGAACAGACCCGAATGGAAGAATCCTGCGTGAGGATTAACAGGTCAACCGGAGGAGCAAACAGACCATCCGGAGGAAGAACCGAACCTTCTCTGCGTGAGTGTGAGCAGACTAACAGGAGGAACGCGCGATGGAGAGAATGGGAGAGTGGAGACCAGGCGTGAGAGAAACGATGGTTCTCCGCTGGGCATGCGTACCGTCCGAACTGACAGCAGCCTGCCAAAACCGACGCCTCCCCATGCCCACGTTTTCTCATGCAATAACTGCCCCAACTAACAAAATCAAGACATTGAAGAGGTTGGTGAAACAAGAAAGGTGGCAAAACAAGCAAGGTAGCAACGCATGGGTTTTTCCCCCCATAAACCAAGGTTTGACATCCCCCACCCCTTATCCTTTGGAACCATGCCCTTTTCATTTAACGTTGCACTGCCGTAGCTGGTTGTGGTTTATTTTAATTGATGTGCGTGTTTACATGATGCCAACCATAATGTGCCGAATAGCACGATATATCATCGGCAACTATCCCCATTGCCGAAACATACACAACCAAATCGATGGTGGGGCTTTTGCCTTTAGCTCCTCACCACGATTAATTACATTATATACATCATGCAAACGGGGTCAAAACCGGGGGTGTGACATTCCCCTCCCCCTTGGAATAACACCGTCCTCGGTGTTCCATTACATATATACAATAAATACTCAATTGCACATCAAAATTTCAAAATTGCAGATCTGTCCCACGTTCAATCATCTACTTTGAACGTTCAAGACCAAGCCCCTCGGCTTCCATGGACTTCTCCTGCTGGTCCCGAAGTCTAGGAACTTTGCGGCTATCGCCTTCATCATGTTCCCTCATTGGGCAGTCCCGGCGTAAATGACGTCCTCCGCATCTCCAGCATCTCACTGGCTGCTTCATCTTTACCTGCTCAATTTCCTTTGAGTCTTCATGCCTGGACCGTTTCCTATCGGGTCGCTTGGACGATTGTCTCATTGCCGATCCACCTTCCTTTCCTTTGCCGATTGCTCCCAGAAGGCTTTTCACCTCCCTTTGCAAGCCAATAGAGTCTTGCAAAATCTGGTGGTTCATTTCACTCGGCCTCTTTTGTATCTTGAGCATCTCCCCAAGATTCTCTTGGGTCTTGGCAATCACTTGAAGGAGACTTCCACCTAAGTCCAACAACTTTTGATCTGCTGCCATGATCAATGTGCACCACCTGGTTTCACTTTTCTCACCTGTGAAATGCACCGTTGAAATTTAATCAGACCAAGCATAATATAGACATTAAAATTAATCAGTTAATTACCCAATTGGCATGACAGTCCAAGTCTCATCAAATGAGGCTTTCCTATTTTTCATGCCTTCCCAACAGGCACATGAGCTCATTCATGTCCATTCCTGGGCAGGGAATTAACTATTCCAGCATTCACAAATTTACTTAAGCAAATACACACATTTCATTCTCAATCATACATGCATTCAACAACCTTTGTTTTCACAATGCATAAACATATATATATATATATGTGTGTGTGTGTGTGTGTGTGTGTGTAATCAAAAGGAAAGAGAGAGCAGTAAGAGTTTTTCTCCTCTTTATTTTGTTCCATCCTAGAACCCACACCATCACAGTGGCTTTTCATGCTCTCAGCCTCTTTCACTTCACCGTGAATGCTGGACCAATCCTTCTTGGTCATGACACTTAGTGTCTTTGGTCTATTCCAGACCTCTAAACCATGGAGTCTCTCCACGTGGTTTGTCTCGGCTGCTAGGACTCCCCCGTCTTACTAGCACCTTTTTCATTACCGCTCATTCCGAGCTTTCCAGGACAGTCACATGTCCACATGCACCCCTAGGATGCTCTCATAGTCCTCGCTTCCAGCGATACCTATATCCAAACATTGAATAGATTCACATGTTTAGTTTATTTACATTGGTTTTATCTCTAGAACAAGAGCTTTAAACATCATAACCAAATCATATACACATGTATATTCATAAGCAAAATAATCCAATACTTATCTGTATTGTGCGTTTCCTCGTTCGTTCACAGGATCCTGCTTCGCTTTGCAAGCCTTGGGATCGCCTATGGACTTAGATGTTAGGTCAGCACGCCGGCTGCTCCACAACATCAAACAATTAATGTCCAGCCAGTACATTCCCATGTCAACTGGGCTTAGAACTTTAACACGACCATTTCTAGGTCTAGGATCTACTATGGATCCCCAGGCATTTAACAGCCCAACATACACTTATACCATCATACACTTATATCAACAATAACCCTTACTCCGCAACCCCTCACAACAACCATTTTCCATTTTACCTTTACCTTTACCTTTAGCCTGTCAACACAAGCAACACAAGCAATACAAGCAAACTCATCAGCATCATTTCTCAAAAACTGTAATCATATTTCATACTTAAGCAATCGGTCATCATGGAGATAAAATCAAAACATGTTCTGCATATGGAATTCAATAATTAAACATGCATATTCATAGCAAGAGTCACAGAACACTTATCCATTTGCCGTCGCAGTATGCCTTTTTATATATCAGGCACAGTCAAGCCATCAAGGAGTTGGGAAAGGTTGAATGCTAAGCTGGTGAGCTCGCTGCAGAACTAGGAACACCTACACCAGAACTAGCCTGACTTCTAAGACACCCACACACACCCAACACAAGGAATCAGTCCCTTCTCTGCTACTCAATCCCTCAGGCCCTGCATTCCCTTCCAGTGCTATCCCGGGGTTGTGGAGAAGAAAGTCATCCCTCTAGCTCTGTCTGTGTGGTTTCCAATCACCAGGTTATTAAGCAAACCAAGCTCTCATCCCTGCTTCCTTTTTACATGTCTTACCGACATAATCTATACCATCTCACTCATGTTATTACCAAACATGCAGTGCAGATGAGACATTTCAAAATGTCTAATGGCGTTTCACCCGAAACCCATTCCCAAGGGAAAACCTTCCCATGAAGTTTGGCTCTTGCAGGTCATCACATATGATCCTCCTGCGGTGTGTACCCCATGCGTCCCTCCTGACACAATCTTACACAAGCCAACAGTGATTAGTAGTCGTCAGCAATTTCTTAAATTCGAAATTCACAATCCAAATTTAACAACCCATCATGCATGCCAACTACTTTCACAACCATGAGACTTCTTCTCATAAATGGTAGATTCTGGCATTGGTCAGGGTCTTACCTCTCTCACTGCCATGCTCGAATAATCTACCTGAAACATGAGTTTCAATCAACCAAACACAATCTTATGCAAGCCAACAGTGGCTAGTGGTTGTCAACAATTTCTCAAATCCGAAATTCACCATTCGAATTTTAACAACCTATTATGCATATCATATGGTAGATTCTGGCATTGGTCAAGATCTTACCTCTCACTGCCATGCCTGAAATAATCTACTTGAAACATAAGCTTCAAACATCCAAACACAAGCTTATGCAAGCTAGTAGTGACTAGTAGTTGTCAGCAATTTCCTAAATTTGAAATTCACAATTCAAATTTAATAAGCTTTTTCACATGGTAGATCTGGCATTGGTCAGGGTCTTACCTCTCACTGCCATGCCCGAAATAATCTACCTGAAACATAAGCTTCAATCAACCAAATACTTGGTAAGTCTGGATGCATATAACATTTTCATTGCTACAACCATCACTGAAGCATTTTCAGAATTTATAAAATTCAAATACTTCCAGCTGTTAGTCACATCAGTATATGCCAAAACTCATTTACTTCATGCAACCATTATCATCTTAACATTGCAAGGTGTAGTCATATCACTCATGCAATTAAATGAAGTGTTTAGATACTCTTTACTTCACAGGCGTATCATTCATACCACCTTGCTCTTCCATAGAGCGTTTCTGGCGGCCGATTGATCATGACTATCCTGCATTCATAACAACCCTTGAAACAGTTCCAGAATTATCCTTAATTCATCATTTCAGTCATTAGTTATTCATAATATCACATGCATTCATCTCAATGCATTCAACATACCATGCATGGCCTAACCATGCCCACTTCATATAGGATGCATTACTATAATCAATGTCATCAACATATATAGGCATGACACCTTTCTACATTCCAATATTCACATGGTATGAGGTCTCTTACCTTTACCAATCCATGGAATTTGTCATAAGCAAACTCCTACCTGCATGGGTCTTACTTACACCCTTGACATGACCAATTTGGTTGGTCCTTTGCAGGAGATTGCAGAATTGGCTCACCAACTTTTTATCCTGGACTTGTTGCTTTACCCCTTCTCCATAGGGTTGCTGGTCTCATTCATCAGCATCAGCAACACATTCATCCGGGTCCATGTCATCGTTGGTTTTTCCACTAATGCCAACATCAAAGCAATGATTATCATTAGCGGTTCATTATAAATGTATAATTTCCAATATTCTTACCAACATGCAATATCCTATGCATGCAATACCTATCCTCATGCATTTCAAGCATAAACTTAGGAAATGTAGTTATAATCAACAAGATAGGGTTTCAAGGAAAACTTTCCTTTTCAAGTCTTTCATCCTAGCATGGAACTCCTCTCCCACACAACAGCTGGTTAGCCTTCATAGTCCTTGCTACCCCTAGGCATGCAACTGTCCAGATTTGTCCATTTGATAGCAGTGGCGATCATTAGCACTTTGCTGCTTCATGCTCATATTCTGGTTTCTTATCCTTGTTCCTTGCTAGATAAGCTTTCCAACGCCTATTCACACGCTTCATTCCGACCTCGGGTGTAAAAACCACACCACTTCTAAGCATGAGGGCTTTCACCAAATCTTTGCATTTTTATTACACCACTGCATTTGGACTAGGTGCCAACTTCAGCCACATGTAAACCACTGAAAGACTACTGAGAAACCCTGCTGAAAAATAGCTGAAGTCTGCTGAGAAATCCCACTTGGAAATCTCAAAATTTCCTTGTGCCGAATCGGATCTTACTTCATCTATCCATCCGATGTATCGGCAGTCAAAACAGCTACTCCTTCCGCAGTTTCGGGCCTCAAACCACTAACTGCTCCGCCATTTCGGATCCCCAATGACTAGCTTCCTCCGCGGTGTCGGGCCTCAAACGGCTAACTCCTCCGCTGTATCGACGGTTGAAACCGCTACTCTTTCTGCCGCTTATTCTTTTCGTTGACGAAACAACTTCATCCGCAGTCGCAACGGCGGCCCAACCTCCTCACTCTCCTTCCGGTCGGCGTCGGCAGTCTTTCTTATCGGAAGGCTTAGTGTCTTCCGCTTCCGCAACGGCGGCACAGGAAACACTATCCCCGCCGACGATTCCTACTGGCGGAACCACCCACACTACCGCATCGGCGCCTTAATCCCTTCGTCAGCCGCAACGGCAGATTGTCTAACATTAAGTTCTTCCGTGGTGAACTTATTCTAACCGGCTTCGGCAGCCCTTTTACATCGGAAGGCTTAGTGGTTTTGGTTTCCGCAACGGCGGCTCGCGGAACGCTTTCTCTTCCGAGCGGCGTCAGCAGTCTTTCCGATCGAAAGACTTAAGGCTTTCGCTTCCGCAACGACGGCTCGCGAAACACTTTCCCTTCCGATTGGCCGCTCCTTCCTTAAAGGAATTTTTAGCTTCGGGCATCGGCGATCTTTGCACTTCGGAAAGCTTAGCGCTTTTGCTTCCGCAACAGCAGAACCTGAAACGCTTTCGCCTTCGCAATGGCGGATGCACCAAGACTTTCTTCTTCCGATGGCCGGCGACTTTCCATACTTGGCCAAAATTTTCAAACTTCTTCACGGCGTCGACGATCGGACGACTTTTCCGTCGGGTGCTTAGTCATTTAGACTTCCACAACTGCGGACGCTCAAAGAGTTATTTTCTTCCGGCGGTAGTTCTTCCTCATCGACAAGCTAGTGGTTTTGGCTTCCGCAACGACAGGCGCTCAACCACTTTCTGCTTCCGATTGGCCGATGATCTTCTACACTTAGAAAATTTTTGAACTTTGACTTTCCTCATGGCGTCGGCTGTCGGAGGTCTTTGCTCTTCGGACGACTTAGTGCTCCCACCCTCCGCAACGGTGGCACTCAAACGGCTAAACATCGGCGACTGGAAGGACTAACATCAACGGAATAGTTCATTCCGCAGCCGCAACGGCGGCACTCGTTCCACCTTTTCCGCCGACGATTTCATCACTTAGACAAATTTTAAATTTGTCTTTCTTCTTTCCGCCGGATATGACACCTGTCGGCCTATCGGCGGTCGAAACCATTACTGCATCGGCGTCCTAGTCCTTTTGGCAGCCGCAACAGAAGACTGTCAAACATTAAGCTCTTCCGCGCTGTCGACAACTTAATCTCTTCCGCAGCCGCAATGGTGGACGCTTGAACCGCTATCTCCTTCCGACGGACTTCAAAGACTTAGCCAAATTTCCCGCGACTTTTCCTTCAAACCGTTCCTGTCGGCACGCCTCGCCTAACTCTTCCGCTACGGCAGAAGTCTTTCCACTAACCGTTCCGCTACAGCGGAAGTTAGGTTCACTAAGTCTCCCGACTTGTCCAATACTTGACCCATTTTCTTTGTGGAACTTCCCGCCTGTCGGCAATCGGAACACTACCGCATCGGGTGCGCTTCTGCTAGCTCTTCCGCCACAACGGAAGTCAAACCCACTAACACTTCCACCACAGCAGAAGTCAATTCCGCTAATCCTTCTGCCACAACGGAAGTCTTTTCCCTTTAGTGTTCCGATGAACCACTGTTCAAACACTTAGAAATTTTTTTGAATTTTCCATTCATCCACTGTCATCAAAGCTGTTGTTCTGTTGAACATAGAAGGTAATTCCACCTTCTGTCACTGCATCTTCTTGGCCCATAGAGGCCCACTGTTGCAACCTTGAGTTCTGATACCACTCTGTCACGTCCCCATCCCTTAAACTGCCGAAGAGGACGCGACGAACACCACGAACAGCTGGGCAAGCAGCCCCATGAACGTAAACAAAAGACATCAATGCTAGAATTAAGACTTACAAGCATACACAGATGCATAATCTTCAATCATACAGCGGAAGCAAACATACATTCCAGCATTAATCATGTTCATCATAATTCATTTGATGAATTTTTGAATTTTTCCATTCATCCACTGTCATCAAAGCTGCTGTTCTGCTGAACATAGAAGGTAATTCCACCTTCTGTCACTGCATCTTCTTGGCCCATAGAGGCCCACTGTTGCAACCTTGAGCTCTGATACCACTCTGTCACGTCCCCATCCCTCAGACTGGCGAAGAGGACGCGACCAACACCCAGCATACGGGCAAACAGCCCCATGAACATAAACAGGGTAAATGCTGATATTAGAAACTTGAACAACATGCATAACAGGATGCATAAAACATCATACAAGATGCGTAATTCCTCAATCATTCAGCGGAAGCAGACATATACATAAAACAGCATTCACATGTTCATCATGATTCATAAAACAGTAGGTTAATTGCAGAGATGAAATAACAGCAGTACTTATCTTTTGATGAAGAATCCCGCAACCAGCTACGTCGCTGCAACGTTCCACCCAACCATAGGCCAGCGTGCTCATCAATCTCTCAGCACACTGCCACCCCCGAGCTGGGCATGATTCCTCAAGGACTAAGGGGCAATACAGGCTTACACCTAGCCAAGGGACCAAATCAGTCAAACCATCACAGCTGGGTTTATCAAGCCATCAACCGATCGGCTAAGCCAGCACAGTCCAAGGGACAACCACTGCATACCAGCAACAAAAGAATTCATTCACAGCTCTGTGATGGAGGCATAAACAACAGGGTGGCAACCCCCAAACCAAAGTGAGACACAGCTCAAGCCCACAGGGCAAATCAAAGTTGTTCTTGGCCCTAACATGGCCAAAACAACTCAACAGCAACCCAAACCAGGGTGCACCAACAACCACAACCCCACCATGGATGATAGCAACACTCCACAGTCCACAAGGGAGGATGACAGCACTCCCCAGCCATGGGAAACTCAATGCAGACTACAATAGACAACCCCCAAGCATAACAGCAAATACCACTCCCAGCATGGGAAAACAACAATCCCAAAAACATAGTAGCATACATTACCAGCAACATGGGGAAAACAATAGCCCCGGTGACACAGTCGAAGTCGCTGGAGAAGGGCTTACCCAGACCGCGCTGGGAAGAAATTACAATCTCATGATCTGTGCGTGAGGAAGACTACACTCCCCGCGTGAAGGGTAAACTTCCACAGACCACAACCGTGAGAATGAAGACCAGGCCAACTGCCTGTGCGTCTTTGCGTGAGAGCGAACAACTCTCTGTGCGTGAGGATGAGAAGCACCGACCTCTGCATGAGGAAGATGAACAGACCCGAATGGAAGAATCCTGCGTGGGGATTAACAGGTCAACCGGAAGAGCAAACAGACCATCCGGAGGAAGAACCGAACCTTCTCTGCGTGAGTGTGAGCAGACTAACAGGAGGAACGCACAGTGGAGAGAATGGGAGAGTGGAGACCAGGCATGAGAGAAACGATGGTTCTCCGCTGGGCATGCGTACCGTCCGAACTGACAGCAGCCTGCCAAAACTGACGCCTCCCCATGCCCACGTTTCCTCATGCAATAACTGCACCAACTAACAAAATCAAGACATTGAAGAGGTTGGTGAAACAAGAAAGGTGGCAAAACAAGCAAGGTAGCAACGCATGGGTTTTTCCCCCCATAAACCAAGGTTTGACATCCCCCACCCCTTATCCTTTGGAACCATGCCCTTTTCATTTAACGTTGCACTGCCGGAGCTGGTTGTGGTTTATTTTAATTGATGTGCGTGTTTACATGATGCCAACCATAATGTGCCGGATAGCAAAATATATCATCGACAACTATCCCCATTGCCGAAACATACACAACCAAATCGATGGTGGGGCTTTTGCCTTTAGCTCCTCACCACAATTAATTACATTATATACATCATGCAAACGGGGTCAAAACCGGGGGTGTGACACGTCCCTTCATCCGCTGCGACATGTTGCGAACTCTCTCGAATGCTCAGAGCTCAGTCCCACGATTTAATGGCATCAGGACAGGTGACCTCAGGATTTATCATTGTTTGTCGTTAAGGGGATTCGCTGGTTTAATGGCGATTATGGATTTGGGGATCTCACATGAGGCGATCTCTGCAGCAATCATGTCGAAAGAGGATGCAATGTTTGGTTTCATGGGTGAATTTACCATCCGCGCATACGACATTCTGATGAATTCTGGTATGAAGGTCGCGTCGAAACGTTTGGGCAATTGCTGGATTCACAGTAAGTTGGGCTATGAGGTGACGTCGATCTCTACGTCAACTATGGATATAAAGAATTGGAATGCAGAGGGCCAAAGCAAACTTGCTGCGCTGATTAATTGGGAGCTCTGTCATCTGGTTGCTTGGAGACTGTTGTTATTCAGGATGGAAGCAGATTCCTCTTCTGCAAGTGCGCCTGTTCCATCCTCGATGGATAAAAAATTCAAGTAAGTGAAGCAAGAACTCAATTCACTGCAATCCCAAGGTGAACGCAATTGATTACGAAGGCGGTTGGCGTCTAGATCATGTCAACAAGGATTTGGTCTTTCGTCGAAAGAAAATTAATTGAAAGGCCAAGCGAACAGAGAACTCGCTCACCAGGTAAATTGTCGAGTTAGAACTCAAGGTGGACAAGCTCGCCCTCAAATTTGTCAAGCATGAAGAAAATGGTATGTCTTCTAGTTCAGACGGTTAATTTTCGACTACTTGCTTGGGTTCGCCATCCTGCTTGCTTTCGGCTCCTCACGTCCATGCAGGTTTCAATTACTGTTTATAAGCTTTTTAGGCATTTAGTTACTCTTGATTTTCAGTTAAAAACTCTAATTAGGCTACAGATTGTTGGATTGCCGCTTCCACAAGGGCATTTTTGGAAGGTTTGTCTTTGCCGCTTCCTCAAAGGCATTATGTTGGTTTATGTCTTTGTCGCTTCCTCAAGGGCATCTATGGCTACTTTGGACTCATTGTAATTAGGTACCAAGCTACTGCTTCTGTGAAAGTATTTTGTAATTTGGATCTGTTGGTGGTTACACCACCCCCCTATATATAATATAACCGCTTTTGTCTAAAAAAAAACATTAACAGTATGTTTCAGGCACATTGATTTCTTGCAGTTGCAACCTCTTTTGTGCCTTGCTGATGATGGAGTCTCAAAGCACTCATCATGAACTATAAACATAAAATGCATAAATAAAAAATAAAACACTTTAAGAGCATATTGATTAACCTTGCTTTATGTTTGTTGAAGCAACATAATTGATCCATAAACTGATCCAAATTAGTTTCTATAAACGTGCCAACCCACTGAGCTTAATAATGAAGCTCGCATCTTCAGTGAAAACAAGAAAAGAGATGGGGAATACACTTTAATTTGCAAAAGCTTACAACTTCAGACGTTTTGATTTTTACAATTGCAGTGCTTGCAGCCTTCTTTATCTGCAATTGTGGTAGACTTTCTTCTGGGCATAAAAGAGAAATGCAAAACTAGATTGGAAAACACAACTGAATTCCTCAATTTCTACACCATAAAAACAATGTAAATGGAGAGTGAACCATCAAAAACAGTTCAGAACAATTTGTTCTTAGTTCTCATCTCTTCTTCTTGTTGATGTTCTCCAGGGTTTCAGCATCGGGAAAATATTTTGTAGATCATTCTCCCAGATGGGTTTGCAACCCACGAAGAATGGCCCCTTCATAACTCTGATACAGTCATGTGAATTGACTATATGTGTTTTGTGGCTCGGATACTTGGCCTCTGTCTTGTCATGTGGATTGGCATGAGTGATAGGAGGCTAGAGGTCACATTGCATACTCCGTGAAGGAGCGATCTATTCTAGTAGAGTGAGTTGACTTGTCTATGTGACAAGGGATGCCATCCCTTGTAGTGGAGACAAAGTCTAATCTAATGTTGTATTTGACATTGGCTCTAAGAAGTGTCTAGGACTTCTTGTATGGTCAAATCTACATTAGAGCTCTACATGAAAAAATGTGATCGACATGTAATGAGACATCAACTAGACAACTTTTCTATGATAAAGAAATAACCAAAGAAATCAAGACAATCCATTGAAAAGTCCCAAAGAAAGTGGAAGACAATGGCAAAATACCTTAGTAAAAGGGGGAACTTGGCCCTAGAAGACGAAAGTACAAGTTGGCCTCAAAAGTAAAAATCAAGTCAACTGAAGAATATAAATAAAAGTGTTTTCACAATGCATTTGAAACATTCAAATAAGCTCATCTTTCTCAATTGGTGCACAGTTATCAAGGAGGACACGTGAAGATCACTAGAAGAAATTTTGGGGTTATCTTACTATCTCTATCTTTCTCAAAGGTTCGCTAGGGTTTCTTGTGGAAGAAGAGCACACTCTTGTGCTAGAACTTAATCTTCATGATTGGTATTGTTTTTGTATTGGATTAATTTCTTTTGAGAAAAATTTGCTGGGTTTCCTCCCGTTTGGGTTTCCCAGGATGAATCTTTGTGTCTCTTGTGCATGGTTATCTTTTAGTGATCCTTGCTTTTGTTTCTGCTGCAAATGAATATTGATTATGCAATAAAATTATGGGATGAAATAAATGATTGAAGAATTAAAATTCAACACTTATTGGGAAAGCTTTGACTGAACTCCTTCCCTAAACCAAATAGAGGCTGTTAAGAAATATCTAGTAGCAATGGCCTCTTCTTTCCAAGAGGATTTAAGTCTCTCTTCAGATTTGAAAGGTAGCCGACTTTGCAATAGCTTTATTCCCACAGTTACAGATTGAAAACAGGTAGTACATCTTGTCACTCTAATCAGTGTCATTCCAGATGACTGCAACTCTAGCTGATATATTCTAGTCTTTTCCACCACTGACACAACTA
Organism: Pseudotsuga menziesii; assembly: GCA_001517045.1. Lineage (NCBI taxonomy): Eukaryota > Viridiplantae > Streptophyta > Pinopsida > Pinales > Pinaceae > Pseudotsuga > Pseudotsuga menziesii. Next base: position 242,244 of record LPNX010397954.1, read on the forward strand.
TTCCAGAAACAATGTTCGATTTGATCCTACCGAGAGAATTCCCCCTCATCTTACAAAAGGCGGAGGGCTTCAGAGAACATTAGATGAGGCCTCCTCTACACCAGATAAGGTGACATTCCCTGCATGCTAACAGATCCCTTTGCCAATGTTAGCATATGTTCACTCCATAATCTAATGGCATGGTAGTGGCAAGGCTATTTAAATGTAAACCAATGCCCGAGGGAATTCCAACTGACATAGGAGTATTTCTGTTATTTCAAACAGTACTGTCACATTTATCCGAGGTAAGCTAGGTAGTTTTGGAAGAGAAAGAGGAGAACCGTACATGATAAGAAGATTGGGAGCTTCTTCCAGTGTCTATACCTGTTTCTCTATTTGATGGAACAATTTGCTTACAATCAGAAGCCACACTTTTTTCACTTGAACTTGATGGTGAAGCAACTGTCTCTGAACCATGAGTTGAATTTACCAATGCACCTGTTTTAGGCATCAGATTGTAGATTACCAGGAACTGTTTCTCATGGTTTCCCTTTGGGCTTGTGAGGCTTCAAAATCGAGGCAGCACCTGTGTATGCCTTGCTTCAATTTATTTTCAGGCCTGCATGTTGATTGCAATGATGAATGAGTTTGAAGCACTGTATAATAGCTTACTTATAAAAGCAATCTTAATGTTTGATATGTAATTTGTACAAACATTATATAAGAAAAAAATATCCATGAGAAGAAATAGTGACTTTTTCTAATTTACACAAACTTAAAATACAACAAAGTAATCTATCAATATTGACTCTATGGGGAAGAACAGTTTAGAAACACCAAAAACGATCGCATCTATGTGCTTGAATCCAGATAATCTAAAATCCATAAGCTAAACTGAGAATAGAACTGAAAAGAAAGTCAAACTCGTTTCTTGAATTCAGAAAAGAAAATCCAGATATAGAAGCAGTTGTCCCAGCTTTTTGAAGAGTTGGATGTAAAACCATCACAAAATGCAATGCAAATCATAGATATTTTAGAAATTAACATTAATCCCAAGAAAACAACTCAACTCCCCTTCCTACATTGGCAAAGAAAGCCAGCACTTCTGCCTTGACTCCAATCTTAAGAGAATATATATCTTTCCTGGAAATCCTATTCCTGGCTGAAATCTGGGCTGCCAAAAGTGATCTAAAAGCTCTTCTATGTCTTTTTAAAGTTGGAGGGAGAAGGGGGTGAGAAACCAAAGCGAAAACTCACAATAGTTAGTCGAGGAGATAAAGTCTGGCAACACTCCCAAAGAGTGATCAACATGGCACCTATTATCAAAAGGCCAAAGTTTGACCACCTTCAGTGGTATTGGAAAGGAAATGTGGAACCTATTGGACAATGCAACATCTATCAGACAATCTAGATCTCCAATGGGTATCATGAAGACACGTACTGGGTGAAGAGAGTTCCCCTCCTAAGTCACATGACACGAGGACACGAGACACGGAGGACACGAAAATATGAGTATTCGACACGAGACACGACGACCCCGGAAATAGGACACGGGGGACACGTTTTATATATATATTAAAATATAGTTGTTTTGCACTATGTTATATATAAATAGTGTTCGACACGTTTTGGTCTGTTTTTTTTACTATGTGCTTTGACACGTAGCTGTTTTGCACATAATGCATTTGCATCTATAGAATGTAATTTTGTTCGCTTTTTGCTGAAATAAAATTACGTTCTTTTTCCAAGGAAAATATATATATATTAAAAAAAATACATAAAAATCTACATTTTAAAAAAACTATAAGTATATACAATGTACATCAATCATAATATCATTCAATTGAAATATGACAATGATGAATCAATAATAAAATTATCAATGAATCATGAACTTTGAACCATGAACTGCATATTTGATATTTCTAATTAAACCACAAAAATCAAAATGTATAGATAGATATCGAGAGAATGCCATCGACAAATATTAAATAGAGTAGATACTACTTAGTACTAAGTCTATTATCTACAGTACTACTAGATACAAAATGAAAATTCTAAAGACTAAATAGCCACATGGAAAAATATCATAGCTCATCAATGGTACTAGCCACTGTCAATCGTCCTCCTGCTGCTCCATGTCAAAATTAGCATTTCTATCGTAGCTCTTTCCTCTATCTTCCTCCTCTATACCCTTTTTGAGAGGACACATGTCTAGAAATCAGGACACATTTTTGGCAAGTGTCCGACACGTGCTGGAAAGTGTCCAGTTTTCGGGACACGAAAATTTTGGTGTCAGACACGTATTAGGGCAAGTGTCGTGTCCGACATGTGGAATACGGGACACGGACCCTATTTGGAAGTGTCCTGTTACTTAGTTCCCCTCAGATTAGAGACATGACACATGATAGGTGTAGAGAGTTTCCGTTGAAATATTTTTGTGGATGGCAAACATATGTACCAAATTTGAGTCTGAATGGAGTACATAACTTAAAGCAAGAGAGGAGACAAAGTTTCCATCTATATGAAATTAAAGACTTGGTTCAAAAACGTGAACAGATGAATTGTTGAGAAGGATGGCTCATGGAGAGACAATTGCCTAAATACAAGAATGTGATGGTCCCCCACCATCACATGAGGCAGCAAGGAATAAAACATTAAACATCAAAAGTGAAGCACGCATGAGTTCACAGACTGGAAGTGACGAAAAATCCTATGCTGTTGATGCATTAGGTGAAGATGCTGCCAAATTAATAAAGAGAATGACAAGAAGAGAACAGAAGGGAAAGATGTCTCATGCACAAATTGTAGGCATGAAGGACATCTGAAATTTGAGTGCCCAAACAACCAAATTTACCACATACGATCATGACACCCATGAATGTAGATACACCCCTCGAAACAGAAAAGTAAAGAAAACCATGTTTGTCGAGCAAGGGGATATTCAAATGTTATAAATAAAACTTGGTAATAACAACAATAATAATCAGAGCTGACCCAGAAAACAAGACCATTGGTGCAATGTTTCCCACATGAGAAGTGGGGACTTCACAATCAGGATTGCAAGGACATCACATTAATCTCACCCAAATTGAGGAAGACATTTTGCATCAGTGTTATTAACACAATGATCACCACGACAAAATTGTTTATCACCACGACAAAATTGTCCAAAACAAAAATAAGTAGATTTTGTATGAATTGAGAGATGAGTAATGAAGGTTAGGTCACAAGCAATTAAAGCACAGTACACAACACCTATGACAAAAAAGACAGTGGACACAGGTCAAGGAAGCCAAGGAATAGAGTAAGAACTACAAGAGAAGGAGAATAGGACAATATTCTCACCAAGAGAAAACATCAAGATATAAGTAGAAATGCATAAAAGGGAAAAAGTCAATGAGAATAGCAGCAAAATCACACAATGGACAGAGGAAGCCACAAACTAGAGTGGTTCATTAAGTCCTGCAAACAGAAACCTCAGCTAAGATGGCTATGATAATCATGCACATACCATGTATGACAGAAGCTTTAGTGTAGAAAACAAATAAGCTTGTATTTTAAGATGAGTTTGTGAATTCGCACACCATGGCAACCATTATAGTTGACTCAAAGAGACTAACAAGCCAATTACAGAAGATTGCAACGATCAAGAATCTTCTACCAAGGGCAGAAATCACTTATTAGGTACTGAACAGAGATGACGACACTGAAGTCAATGACTATTTGATCCGTTTTCCAGTGGACAAGTCAGAATTGTCCAGTGTATCTACAGCACAGATTCCATTATAAACTAATCAACTATGTCTTGTGAATATTATGGCCTAGATTTCTTTCCTTTTTAAGGAATAGAAAAACTAAGACATGACAATCATATGCACAATATTCCACGCACTACAACATTCCCCATTGTAGAAATTTCAGATCTAGGGAAATTAATGCAAATCTAAAACTTCACCTTGTTTACTTGTGGTTTTAGGGATCTAATCCGTGTGAACTTTCATCCCTTCGAAAAATCTGAAGTATTTAATTACAGCAGCAAATACATCTTTTTACTTCATCCCAAAGTCACCTTGCAGCCCAAGAAAATAAATACCATACCAGTGTACTTCAATGCCAACAAGATACAGCCCTTAGGGCACACTTTTCCAAGCATATATAAGATTTGAAATAACTTTATTACAGCAGAAAATCTGCTCCTTCAATGCATGCTAAATGACTTGACAATTTCAGCAGTATAATATGTCAAAACAACGTGAAAAACAAGTGCTGGAATCCACCGAATCAAGAAGATAACACAAGCTGAAAATCAAATCTGCAAGTACACAATATTAGACAGATAGAAACTTCATATATATATATATATATATATATATAAGAAATGAAGTTCAAGCACATACGACAATTGTATTACAAAATTTGTTCAAGTCGAGCTCTCCAAACCCTAGCTAGGGAAACCATAGAAAACCTTAGCCACCAATTCCTTGCTAGGAATCACTCCTAACCAAAGGAGGTCACTCCACCAAGTGTTAGCTTTCAAGGTTACTTTGAAAGTGTTTACACCATGTTTAGGGGTGCTTCATGAGATTTGAGGTACATAGTGTATAATTTTCCCTTGGATGGTTCATGATGGACCTGCACATTAAAGGTGCCTTATTCATTGGTTGTTTGACCTCAATTGGATACTTGTAGCATTGGAGCATTGGAGATCTTTAAATAGCTGCAGGCAATTTTCATGATGGCCACATGTAGATTGGTTGGTTGCTTGAAAGGAACACCCAACATGGGACGAAGTTTTGCCATTCCAAAGGATGATATTGAGCAAATATGGCATGAGGCTGCTTGGATGCTCGCATGGAGGCATGGAGTTGACTTGGGGGCATCTGAATTTTGACAGCGTTCATGCAGGTGGAGTGGACCTAGTGGAGCACATGGTTTAGGAGAACTGTTTGAGTCCTTGGAGACTTCTAGGAGGAGCATTGGACACTTCTTGAAGAGCCCTTGCATTGGAGCATTGCTTGCACACAACATCACCTTGGAGCTAAACATGTACCCTTGTGGAGTGCAGCACTTCACATGTGTGGGCCTACTTGTGTTTTGTAAGTTGCTTGTAGAGGTTTAGACCTACTTTATATTGTTTCCCTTCATTGCTTATCATATAAATAGAGGAAGGAGAGACTCACAATGTTTCCAGACTTGTAATCAGCAAAAAATCAGCAAGGCAAAAAAGCAAAGATTTTGAATTGGATAGAGAATAATTCGAGAAAAAATCAGCAAGTACAAAAACAAAAAGATATACACACAGGTCCCCAACAATGTCAATGGATGGCCTTAGATGGATTACTTTGTCCTCTTGTAGCTCTGTTTGTCACTTGTAGTCAAATGGTAGAGAAGAAACTAGCTTTTACAAACAAAAAAAGAGACAAAACCCATAAAAATTTGCTTTTATAAACAAAATAATGTGATATGTCCTTAACCCATGATTTGAAATCAAAATCTATACTAAAATTGTGAGTTCGACTCGCAATGACTAAACCAAACTTGATCAAAATGAGTTTAAATAGAGGAGTTGGAGGCGGATCCTATTCAACCTTGGAAAGGCATGATTCTTGTTTCATCAAGAGAGAGTCCTTTCATTAATTATATTGATCATTTTATGTGACAAATGCGAGGAAAGTAGTTCACTAATCTCTCTTTCAAGTGTATTCTTCATTGTATCTCAAGGTTTCTTGAAGCACTAGGGTTTCTTGGAGATTTCTAGTATTAGGGTTTCTACCCTAAGAAGGCCATGAGTTAGGGTTTGGTGTGAACCCTGTTGCCACCTTTCACAAACCTGGGTCACGTGGCAGAAATCTTCAAGCCACTCGATGTGTCCTTGGGGACAAGTCTCGAGTCAAGGCTGTCACCTTGTTCTTGACTCCTCCGTTTAGGCTCAACTCCTAACGAAGCTAAGGGGGGTAGACCCTATTAAGTTACTAAGGCTAAATTACTTAGTATGGTGATGTTGAACTGAATGAGTTACTTAAGAGTTTGAAATTTAACCATAAACAACCATAGATGACACGATACAAAAATGAGCGCACGAAAGCACAATGCTGAGACACAATATAAATATATAGCAAGAAAATAACCAATGCCTTAAAAATGGAGTAAAAAAAAAATCAATATACTTGCATGTGCTTGGAGTGAATGTTTTGCAATTGCCTCTTGGTACGTTTTAAGTTAATGTGAAAATATGAGTTGATTAAAATTAGGCGAAGGGGTGGACTCCAGATATACCCAAGAGTACTTGGAGTATGTCCAAAACTAAACCTTCACGGCTACTCGCAAAGAATATGTGGGTTGAATGGAGTCTCTGGGGCTATTGTTCATAACGCACCCGTTAGGGTGTGACAGAGATCGACGCCCCGAGGTCACTTTTTAGAAGTTCCCGCTTCCTTTGGGTATTTTGCCGCCGTAATGGTTTGATCTAGGTGTTGGATTTTCACCTGATGGTTTGTCAATTTGGGAGGGTGAGTCCTAATTATTCTAGTCACTCAAATTCTTTTGATACAGCTTGACTGATCGGACGAACCACAGCCAAGTGTAGAGCATACACATCGGAGTCTTGTCAATTTTAGTACATTTTAAAATGGGTGTTCTTGTTAAAAAGAAAACCCTCCAGGAACCTCTTTCAATCCAAGTGGATCTCAATCGGGGAATCAAGGAGGGGTTAATTTTATAATAGCTGAAAAAACAAATGATGAAAAAGAAAACACATATACACAATTCCGGTTTTCTAATTAGTCCTACCACGCATCTCTTTCCCCCTTCGGGTCAATCGAGAAGTCGTGGGGTAAGTATTAAGATTACTTTGAAATATCAAATATGGAATATGAAATTGATAATGAATCAAAGTATACTACCCTACAGATTAGAGCTACGCTAATTTGAAAAGATATGAACAAAAAGTAAAAAATTGACACCGACGCAAATCCCCCCGGGGGGGATGGTGAATAGGCTCGAAAGAGCCTATTTGAAAGGACCTTTTCTATTTATTAGCAACGATTTACAATATCAGCAAATTAAAATTGATGCACTTTGGTCCTTGTTATCTGGGATCCAAAGGCTTACAACAAGCTTGTAACAAGCTAGAATTAAACAAGGTGGTGGAGGAAGCTTTCCGGGAAGCTTCGAATCGTCCAAGAGTTGGAAATTTGACAGAGTCTCCTTCTCTTTTTTGTTGGACCTGCTAAAAAACAGCGAGCAATCAAAATCAAATGTGCCCAAACACACTTTGAAAGTGTTTTGGGTTAATCTAGTTTTGCAAAAAAGAACCAAGGAAAGCAAGCTTTCCTTGGGATCTTGGCTTGCTGTTTGGGCAGCCAATAAGATGTGCACTTTTATTGCAAAATATGAAACTTTAAAGTACGGCAAAGGAAACTACCTTAAAAGCAAGCTACAAATTTTCATTAAAATGCTTGCAAAAAAAGGATAATTTCAGCTAGATCTCTTAAAATACAACTTTATATGCAAGACGAAACTGAGATCTAAACTTAAGAAAGGATCTTACTAACTAAATCTATATGTAATTTTCTTAATGAGACAAATCTAAGCAATAAGACTCTTTAAAAGTAACCAATTTGAAGAGAAATTTAGATTTTGAAGGAGGAAGAGAGAGAAAGAGTGTTTGAAGCCTGGGAATGTTAGGCTTTGGATTCTGCTTTGGTGGAACACCGAGGGACTATGTCATTCAGAAGATACTGAAGATGAGGAAGATGCAAACCAGCTCAACCTCTTCTACAAGCAAGATCACCTGCAACTTAGAAATCCTTGCACAAACAGATGGTTAAAACATAGGTGCTGCTGGAAAAGATAATTGAAAAGCATGCAATTAAACTTAAAATACATACAAATCCAATAGATCTGGAACAAGCAGCAGTAAGAGCATAAATCAAACTAAAATAAACTCTTACCCTAACAGGAGGAAGCTCTCTCCTTCAAGGCCAACAATTAACCAGCAAAGCAATGATAAATAAAGCAGATTATACCTCATAAGCATTTGACAATCAACATCCACACATGAAGAGCATTACACCATAGATCTTGCCTCCAAAGCTTCTTTATTTCAGAATGAATAAACAATACAGTACAAGAGTAACAGCACCTCAATTCCAGTTCTAACTAGCTTGGAAGAGGAGGCTTATGCTTGGATATATACAAAAACTAGGTGATCCAGCCCAGGGGGGCACAAATCCCAAGGAGATAGACCAAATCAGCTGATGGAGAGTCAATTAATGTAGATCTGAAGCTGAACTGAGCCAGATCTGAGACTCACTGAGTGTAATTGTCAATCGAAGAGTTGATCTGACTGACACCTCAACTTGTTGACTAAAGCATCCACTAAAACTCATCCAAATGAGCCAAAACGTGTGGAGGAGAGAGGGAGGGCGAAATTCCCCATAATGGATGCTAAAGATCAACTCTGGATCTGATTTGATCACCTCCTTCAGTCAAGGATTTGTCAAATCCAATCAATCTGGTTCAGATCTGACTGATTTCAATCAAATCGGTTAAGAATCCACTGATCTATGATTCTGGATTTGCTCCATTATTCATCAATTTATTAATTAAAATAATCAATAATTGATTTTTGGGGCTTTCTGACCTGAGTGATGGAAAATCACTCAAAACTAAGAAATAGTGGGTCCATGGGTTTACATGGTGCTCTTAGCTTGAAAATGAGCACCTACATGACTGAAATTGATTATTTGGCCCACTTTTATTACAAAATCATTTTTTCCAATTAAACTATTAAAAAATAGCCTAAGTTTTGGAAAAATTAAATTTTAATAAAAAACACTGAAAAAATAAAAAATAAAATAAAAAGTAGAAAAAACCTAGGGGGACTTAGACATGTTCATATGACTCAACCATGATGCCTAGCATGTTTATACATTGACACATAGACTCTAATAACCTCAATAGGCCTAAATTCCAAGCTGACCACACCAACTTTGGAGGTATGGAGTGAAAAACTCAGAAATTATCAGTTGTTTATTCAACAACCAATAATAACCAAGGGAAAAAACACCCTTGGCTGATCGGATTGACAAATAAAGTCTACGAGACCGAGTCTTTTACAGACACTATCATGCGAGAACATTTATTACAATCCCCCCATGGGGTATGAACATGTGATATAGTACAACAAGCACTTCCCAGAAGTACCTCCAAAGGTCTTTTGAAGTCTGAACAAGTTATACTTATCGTACCTCCAAAGGTCTTTTGAAGTCTGAACAAGTTATACTTGTCCGGTTCACCAGGCTCACTTGATAAAAACCCACTAAGTACAACTTAGGTGGTAACAAACCCTAGGGTTGTACTTGTTGAAGAAGAGGAGAACAGAAGACATCTCACAAAGGAGAGTTGCTAGTGTTGATGCAAGGTTATGGAGAATCTTTGTGTAACACCCCAGTTTTGAACCCCTAATTTAATGTAATGATGAAAATCTTGATGATGAATTGCCTCAAGGGATGAACAATTATACTATGTAAATAAACACTATTGGGACTATGAATCCACAAGTCATAAAGAAAGGGGGTTGTAGATAGCCTAAGGAGCTTATAACATGACATCAACCAAACCTTGAGTGCAAAGTTACCTTTATTATATTTTAATCCTTAATACCTTTTTTATTAGCCTTAATTTTAGTTATGTGCTAATTAAGATTAGTGGCTTAAGCTGGAGCATGAGTCTTTTGGGAGAGACCACATGGGAAAAATTGGCCATGCAACTTAAAGCATGCATGCATGAAGAATTTGTGGGTGGTGAAGGTCTATGGTGTCTTTTGATCTTTTACCAGTGAACCATTCTGCCTGGATTCAGGTTATGAGTTCTAAATTTGATATTCGAGTTTTGTTATGAAGCTGAAACCTGTTAGATTTTTATCATTTAAGCAATATGATCTAGGATCTTATCTGAGAGAATAACATGCACAGCAAAAATCACAAGAGACAAGAGACAAAGAATTTTCCTCGGGGAAACCATAAAAGAGAAAACCCCGCAACTTCCTCAAAGATAGAATGAGCACCAATGGCAACAGTAAAACCCAAAGACAGAAAAGATGATCTCCACAGCTGTTCTCTCTCTCTCACTTGAGAGAGCTTCTCCTCTCTCACTCATGCGCCCCAGTGAGTGAGTGNTATGGCTTGTTAGCCATTCTTTCAAAAGAGAGAAAAAAATATAAGTTTTTTTTCCATCCGAGAAGTAGCGTATCCAAAAAAATCTCGTCTTCTCTCATTAGAGAGCCCTGATTCATCTGTGGAAAATAACGAAAAATATTTCCATGCCTTCATACAAAAATCACATTTTTATGTCATGTACCTGTCTGGTTCAAAAAGGTAAAGAAATAGAATTTATGTTCAATTTGATCATATTTGTTTGTTTATGTTTATGTCCATTCCAAGCCTTCGATGAATGGCCTGTGATAAAAATCGTGGTATGTGTCGTTTTCGTGTTCTATGATCTTCCACTGGCCAAGTGCAAGGTTTAGCCCTGATTTTTAGAGTTTATATGTTGTTACATTTTGCTCCATGTAGACATGTCAACGGGAGAATGAGTCAAACTCCTCCAAAATACACCGAGTACCTGTAAGCTATGTCACAGGGTTCGGCGAACTTCAACCATGAGGTTTGAAGTTCGTCGAACCTCAAAAAAAAGATCAGGTTCGTTTAGGTTCGTCGAACCTCATAACCACCATTTCATAGTTTTCAAGGTTTTTTTTTCGTGGTGGTTTCTTCCACGAGTCCACCCTCACCCTCCGAGTCTTTTACCATGATCTATCTCCACCCGTGTCTACTGAGTCTCCTACATGCACACTGCACAATGCGAAGCTCAAACCCTCGCCATACCTCGCGACACTGAACCCTCGACCCAGCATGATTCTGAACAAGGGAATTCGGCGAGTTCAAAGCCACGACATATGGTGCAGTCACTTCACGAGTTTGCACTGTAGCCAAATAGTAACGCATAAGGACTGGCCCAAGTATAGAATTTACACGATAGGTATGGATTCAAGACTTCAGGATGGAGCTTTTGAACTTATTCTTCTGCTTTTGCTCGGTCAAATGCGACTGCTAGAACAACGAGGTAAGCTACGGTTTTTCACCGAGGGGGTGGATCGAAGCAACTGCAGCAAAGAATTGATTCGAAAGGAAGCACTTCGCCTGTGGGCATTGTGGAAAGGTATATTTTTAATTGTTTTGAATTTATGTTTATTTTTAATTGTTTTATATATTTATTTATGTTTATTTTTAATGCTTATATATATATATATATATATATATATTTATTTGTTTTAAACTTTTATATGTTGTTTTATTGTTATATATATAACAATATATTAATATTAATATATTGTTTTATATACATATATATAACAATATATAAAAGTTTAAAACAAATTAAATATTAATATATATTTATTTTTTAATATAAAATTTATTTTTTTGAAAATTTTAAAAATGTATATAGTTGAACCTATGTCGAACCTCATCCGAACCTCATTGGAAAATTTGAACCCGAATCGAACCTAAAGGTCGCCGAACCCGAACTCAAACCTGAACCTTGTGACATTGCCTATAAGCACAGTATTTAAAAATACATTGTGGCGAAATTGTATTTTATTTATCCAATTTATGACTATCATTGAGTTGTCAAATATTTGTATATGTGCACATTCCCTTTCTCTTGCAAAAATGAGTAGTAATTTCAGGGTGAGGAGTTCGGCATAGTTGTTTGTTCCTGACCCAAGCCCATTTGAAGTTAGAAGGAGTGGTCTCCAGAGAAATATAGAACTGCTCCCACCCTGCATATTCCTTGTTTTGAGGCCCCATCGAAGTTTGCCCATGGCATTTGTCTGTTTATGGCTTCCTCACTAATAGTACGGGGTACCGATGGGTTTTTTTCTTGGGGGAAGTAAGAGAGGATGTCTATGCTGGTTCGGGAAGTACACTCAAGGTTGGATGACTTGTCCTAAAATATTATTTTGTTTCTTGCCAACCAAATTCCCCGTATCAGCAGAAGTGGAAGAGCACGAAATCTCTCTCTGTTGTTGGTAGGTTGAGCTAGTTTTTCCAAGAGTCTTCTACTGTGGCTCCGGTTCATTCCATCGGATGATTGGTGATTAAAGAAATCTTAGTCCAGGATTTTCTTGTAAAGGGGCATTCTAGGAATATGTGCTGAAGAGTTTCTTTATTTTGCATACAGAGAACGCACCACCCTAGCCCTTCAACATTCATGTTTTTCATTCAGTCCCAAGTGGGGACTTCTTTGCAAGAACATACCACATGAAGATCTTGGATTTTAGAGGACAATGCATTTTTCAAACTTTTTCCACCACAATTTTTCATTTTCCAACGAGACCGCTTCAGATAACTGTTTGTATCCCAATTTCGGAGTACACCTGCCATGTGGAGTAGGGGACCAAATAAGCTCATCCTGCCTATCAGTGATTCTAACATGGGAGCTTCTAAGTGCTAAAACATAATCCTTCCAAAGAGAGCCTGACTCATTGTTTAATCCCAGTTCTTCTGCGCTTTTCCACCCTTGGTTCCAGATTGTGGAGGATGTTTGATCCACTAATTGATTTAAATGAAAAAAACCCTGCTCATTTAGAACCTGAATGAGGTTTGGGGGTAGTATATGCATGTTTTGACAGCCCAGCCAAGGGTCGGATCTGATACGGACTTGGTTTCCACGACCCACTTTCGAGACCAATCTGTTTTCAATTATTGGGAGGGAGAAAAGCACTACCTTCCAAGTTGTTGAAACTCCCTTTTTATTCTTTATCGGATTCCTGAGCCAATCTGTAATAGAATACGAAGCTATGTATTTTTTGTTCACCACTTACGTCCAAAGATTTTCCGTGGACAAAAGTCTCCATCCCAATTTAGCAACCAATGATTTGGCAAAAAGGTGAACATGCTTTAGTCCCCACCCGCCTTGAGATTTTGGTTTTGCCAAGCTTTCCCAATTTACCCAAGGCAAGACAAGAGAGAAAGTTGCCTGACCATAGAAATCTGCAGCAGATTTTTCTTTCTTTTCCAGGATTCCTTTAGGTATCCATGCTAGTGATATCCAGTAGACTAGGATTGCTTCTAGGACAAATTTTATGAGTACCAATCTTCCGGCTCTGGAGGGCCATCAATAACTTCATATTTCGGCCTTTTCTCTAGCTTTGTAATTAGCCATCCCCAGTCATTTTTTCTATAACCATTTGGTTTTAGGTGGAATCCCAGATATTTAAGGCCTTCGTCGAGCTATTTGTTTTCGAAGGGAAAGATGTTCCTCGGCTTCGTCTAAGAGAGAGGCGATGAGAGTTGATTTTTGTGCATTTATAACCATACCCGTCGCCATTTCAAATAGTTTCCGAGTTTTTTCCAAGTTTTCAGCATCCCTTATAGAACTATCATAGAAGATAAGGATGTCATCAACAAAAAGCAGGTGAGTGAGCCTGAGATTATGAGAGATAGCCATACCTTTAAAGGATCCCTATCTTTTGTCATGTGCAATGGCTCGGCCTAACCCTTCTGCCACTAGGAGAAAAAGAAGTGGTGAGAGGGGGCATCCCTGTCGCAAGCCTCTCTCAGCTCCAAAAAAGGTTGATGCAGAGCAATGTTACAAATATCGTGTCAGTGAATATATCGCCGAGGGTTCAAAAAGATATTATCGGATTTATTGGCGAAAATGTCGGCAAACATCGACAATATATCGACAATGTAAAAAAATACAAAAATATTCATTTTTTTTCAATTTTCTAAACATCTAAAGCAATAAGAACATCGAATAAACACATTGCTACATGAATATGGAAATAAAACCGATATATAAGATGTATAAGAGGTCTAGTGATACATCACATATCAAAAATGAATCGTGTCTTGGATCTTGAGTCCCCGACTCATGAATCACCAAAAAAATACAGTCAATGTTTTATGTAATATGTATCTCATATGCAATGAAATCAACCAANTTGGCCTCACTTAACAATTACTTACCAGGGCCGACATCTCTAAGAGAGTCTAATAACCCTAGTGCCCCAAATGTGGAGACTTTGCCCTCTGATCAACAAGGAGGGTTAGCCTTAACTCAATTGTGGAGACTATTGCCCCAACTTACAATGGAGGGTTAACCTCAATGACTTTACATGACTTGTTTACATTATTGAATATCCCGATGTTCATCGGGGCATGACATGACTCAATTACATTACAGATACTTCCCAAAATAAACATCGGGGTACAATACATAAGATATACAAGTGAATACATTCTGAAGTTACAAATACATCAACAAAACCTATGTCACATGGTTCGGATTCGAGTTCGATGACCTTAAAATTCGGTTTGAATTCAAAAAAATTTATGAAGTTCGGGATGAGGTTCGACATTGGATTCGCCAATATAAAAAAAATCCAACACACACACACACACACACACATATATATATATATATATATATAT
>LPNX010397954.1:256832-327041 GCA_001517045.1 Pseudotsuga menziesii
CTGCCCATATATTTGGCTCCCTCTGACTAAGACTGTGACTGTGAAAGTGGTGGTTGTGTGGTTGGTGGCTCCGGTGGTGGCACAATCTCAGATGTGTCTAACCACTCATCGTCCCATGTCTCAGTCTCCATGTCCTGTGTATCATCCTCTAACCAATCAAGAGCTGCCTCCATAATAGGTTCCTCAATCTCCGCTCTCCATGCAGCAGTGGTGTCAATGTGATCCAATGAAATAGCCTCCACCTCAGGTTTTTTCTCAAGTTGTTTCATCCACAACCTAAGATTGTAGGAGACATACACTAGATCATTCAAGCGTTGGGTATCCAACCTATAACCATAAATTTATCCAATTAGAATTTAGAATACATAAATTAAAATTACTCATATGACATAAATTACAAGTTATAATGAATTTAGAATTTAATTTCAAATTCTCAAACCTGTTGCGTTTCTTGGTGTGTATCTTTTCAAATACACTACAGTTGCGCTCACAACCAGAAGAACTACATGTTTGGCTTAGGATCCGAACAACAAGCTTTTGGAGATGGAGTACTCATCTACCATAGGTTTCCCACCAAGTATTTACAAAGAATTGGAGAAACATAAGAGAAGACATTGAAAATTTGAAATATAAAACAAAGAAGGTAATGAAATTAAATTTTGAAACAAGGTGAAACTTACTTGGCATTATGTTCTTCCTGTCATTAATAGCCATATCAAAGCCAAGTGTTCCCATGGCCCTCCTATAGACTTCCAACTCTTTGGAAATCTCTGAACAGTCAGCTGCACTTGGCACCATCCTCTGGACACACTCCAAGAACCCATCC
Organism: Pseudotsuga menziesii; assembly: GCA_001517045.1. Classification (NCBI taxonomy): domain Eukaryota; kingdom Viridiplantae; phylum Streptophyta; class Pinopsida; order Pinales; family Pinaceae; genus Pseudotsuga; species Pseudotsuga menziesii. The sequence goes on from LPNX010397954.1 coordinate 257,659, forward strand.
ATTACCTCTGCATCAAAGTTGAAGCCACATGAGTAAGAGAATGCAAGGTTGAGGAATAGGCCTGCAGCATGAATGGCGCGATGAAGTGTTTTGTTCCATCGCTGATCAATCACCTCCCATATCAATTGTTGTTTCGCTTGCCCCTCTTCCCCCTTGTCCTCATAGTAGGCATTAATGGCCTCTTTGGCCCTATCCATGGCCTCATACAAGTAGCCCATTGCGGGCTTGTCTCCATCAACCAAGCATAGAACCCTTACCAAAGGTTCACATATAGTACACACCTCCTTCACCCCATCCCAGAAGCTCTCCTGGTATGACACTAGCCTGAATATGTCATGTCCCTCCGGTTTAGTGCTAATTGATAAAGCACGCCACTCAGCTGAAAGGAACACGGTCTGCAAGTCCCACATAGAAGTAAGGAGAGACTGAAGAGAGATGAAACAAGTGGCAAACCGAGTGATGGCAGGGCAAACCAACTCCCTATCATGAGTGAACTTCCTCATCAGGCTAAGCACAGAAGCATGATTGTATATAAATTTGGTGAAGCATGACATCCTTGATAAACTGGATCTTCCCATATCCTCTAAGATCAAGTCAATACAATGTGTTGCACAAGGTGTCCAAAACAAAGTCGGATGCATGTCCATAAGCATCCTATCGGCTGCCACATAATTCGCAGCATTGTCCATTACTACTTGGACAACATGCTGCGGACCTATCTCTTGGATGAACTCATCCAACAACTGACATAGTAATGCTGCATCTTTGACCTGTGCAGATGCATCCACAGATTTTATAAACATTACGCCTCGAGGACAATGAACCAAGAAATTGAGAAGGGTCCTACCCTTCTTATCACTCCAACCATCTGACATCACGGTGCATCCTGTGGCTTCCCATGAACGTCGAAGCTCCTCCAACCTAGAAGTGCAATCAACATTTTCATCATCAAGGATGGGCCCTCTCAACTCCTCATAAGTGGGGGGCTTATACCCCGGCCCAACAATAGCAACAACTTCGAACATCTGCACGTAGAATGGGTTCCTCACAAAGTGGAATGGAATATCACTCCACAAAAGACATCGACCCACAAGTTTATCTGCTTCTTTTTTCTCTTTTATCTTGTACATTGACTTTATACCTAGTTGTCCACCAGGACCAGATCTCGACAAAAAGTGAGAAATAGAGTGTGTCGTTGAAGGCATGACGAAAGATGAGGATAAGGTCCCCACTCCCCACTCCCCCTAAAGTGTGTCCGGCTGTCCCAAATCCTAATGCTGCTCTCATGCCAAGTTCCTGCCTCAAAGCTTCCCTCTCATCTTTCCTCTTGCCAATACCTTCAATTGCAAGTTTGGCCCTATGAACTATTTCAGGAGTGGAGTTTTTATAAATATCCACCTCATACCCTGCAAGTTGTGCGAGGTGGTATTTGAGCCTACTTATCCCCCCCGTCATCTCCTTCCCACACATATTGCATCTAAGCTTTTGCCGATTTTGTGGATCAACCGGCTCTGCATACTCCCAGAATGGATCCAAATTCTTTGGCATGCTTGTAGCTTTGCAAATCAAAACCTGTAACATAAAAAAAAAGTTTTTTTTAGCAAATTTTATTGGCAAATGAGACATACAGAAAATTATTTTACATTTCTACATTTCTAAAGCTAAATTGTCAATGACTAAACTGTAAAATTTTACTAAACTGTGAAATACTTAAAAAATTTACTAAATTGTAATATAATATATTTATTATTTACTAAACTTTACTAAATTGTAAATTTTAGTTTTACTAAACTGTAAATTTAAATTTGAATGTATGGTTTAAGTTTTAAGTTTGAATTTTTTAAAATTTAATTAAATAAATTATTAACTGTATAATTAATCATTATTAATGATAATCATTGATCAAATTTCATTTAAATTTAAATATTATAAACTTAATTAAAATTTAAATAATAAAGTTATTAACTGTTAAATTCCATTGCACAGTCCATTCAACATTGCACGTCTATGGGTATAAAATTAATGGCACTTGAACCACTATTTCATGAGCTTGAAATGCAATGAAGTGTGTATTGCCATCACAAAGAGGAGCCTGATATAGATAAAATTTGGTTGCTGAATAACATCTCACAATGGTGTCTGAAATTCTGAATCAGATTTGGCAATAGTTGAATCTATTAAATACTATAAGCATCAAACTTTGGCTTATATATGTGGTCTAAGACCCCACACTTAACATAAATAGTAAAATAATATTATTGCTGAAGTATGTAAATTATTGTCAATTCAATAAAATGAAACAATCATCAAACCTTAGCTTATATACTGTCTATGATATGTTGCTCGACATAAACAGTTCTATGGTATTTCAAGCAATCCCAAGGTCTGTAGCCTAGGATAAAGTGCTTTTGAAAGGTGTTGCTCCTCTCTATTATAATTTATTATCTGTCCAACTTTCGTAAAGTTTTTCATTTTTTGTTAGGAGAAATTCAATGGACAACATAATTTTTAAGGCCCAAGACATTCTTAGATTTATTCTATGTTTAAATTTTAAAATTTAAATTTTATATATTATATAGAATATATATTATATATTATGTATTATTATAATATATTATGTATTATATATAATATATAATACATACATAATATATATAATATATAATACATACATAATATATATAATATATAATATATAATATATATTATATATTATATATAATACATAATACATAATATATTATATATAATATATAATACATAATACATAATACATATGTATTATGTATTATGTATTATGTATTATATATAATATATTATACATAATATATTATCTAATATATACTATACCACTGCCGGTCTACCCACAGTCAGGAGTCGCAACAGTGTCCCTAAATCGGCTACGAAGCCTGCAAACTTCAAAGTCCACCGACACCCACAGCGTATTCAAATTTCATTACACAGTCCAGACTCCATTGCACCCACAGGCATATTCACAAAAAGTTAAAAACAATGATTTACAGTTTACTAACCTCTGCGCAGAATTCGGATGCTCAACGAGTCAGCTCCTCCTGTCGGCAAGGTCAAAACTTCAAAGGCAAACGAAAACCCTCGCTGCTCTCCTGTCGACAAGTGCGAAGTTCAACTTTAACTGACCCTCAAACAAATGAAATAAAACCAAAAAAAACCGCATTTCAACCTTTTATCGACCAGTCGAAAAAGTGATTGACGATATTTTCGAACACATCACGATTTTTCTAAGAAAAAATCGCCGAAAAAAATCGCAAAATATCGACCGATGTTAAGCGATAATATCGCCAAGGAGATCGTATCGTGATATATCACAATATTGGCGATATATCGCCGATATTTGTAACACTGATGCAGAGACATTTACGAGGGTCACAAACGAGGTAGCGATGATGCAACTTATGATCCATTTTATGAAATTGTAATCAAAACCTAGGTGGGTCAAAAGCATCCTTAGGGAGATCCAACTTACCCTGTCGAAGACATTTGAGAGCAATTTTGAGGACAGCTCCTTTGTTAAGAGTAGTTTTTTGAGAGTGTAGGCCTTCCTGAGCTATGCTTCATGAATCTGCGTACCCCTTCTAGAAAACCAAACTGTTCCTGAGATATGACCTTTGACAGAACCTTTTTCAATCTTCTTTCTATTATCTTTGCCACCACCTTGTATGTTACATTGCACAGCAACATCAGACTGTATTAATCCAGGGTAGAAGGATTGTTTGATTTTGGAATCAAAGCGATGAAGCCGACGTTTAGTGGGAGGTGCATAATCCCCCCTTTCTGAGATTCTTCAACAAGGTGGAGGAGTTCAAGCCCTATAGTCTCATATTGTGCTAGAAAGTGTTGATTGAATTGTCATTGATGCCAACATAGACTTACAATGGCCCCACAGGTAGTCATTGATGCCACCAAGTCCCGCCTACAGTGCACAAGTATGGATGATCCCAATACCCTCACATACAGTTCCTTGGAGCCCTTACAAAGTTAAGTTGTGCTTCTTGTATCTAGTTGACAAGGTCCCTGTACCCAAAAGGTTGGATCTTGGAGCCACCACCTTGTTGACAATGTTGAAGACCCTGTTGATGATGCTTAAGACCCTGGAGATGGTGTTGAAGCCCTTGTACATGATGGAGAAGCCCTAGATGGGTTGAAGAATGTAATGTCCTCTTCCTTTTAGGCCTTGAGGCCCAAAACCGCTAACCTATGTGATTCCTGTGGGTTCGAGCGGTTACTGATAGCTAGGGAATCAGATCATGACTGATGCCATCCATAGAAGATCTAGGGCATCCTCACTTGGTCAAAAAGGGCCACCTGGGCCAAAGGCCACCTTCATGCATGCCATCCGAAGCATTATTTAATGATGCATGCACTTTTTAGGTCTCCATCCGCATGCATGCAAGTCAACGGCAAATTAGAAGATAAAGTGACCTAATTAGGTCAAAGATTAGGTTTTGCGCAGTTGAACTTTATAAATAGAGGACAAAGCAAGAGGAGACCTCACTTATGATTATGATTATTTTGGGAAGCTCTTGGATAGCAGCACAACGTGCAGCACAGCAGTTGGGGTTGGAGACGGAGTCTTCAGCTAACAGGATTTCGGCAGTGAAACATCTGTCCTAGTCTTATTCCGGGTAAGCCATACTGGTTCACCACTTATTCTTCATTCGTTCATCAGTTATATAGCACAGGGTATAGATTGTTGCAAGGGCACGGTGCAGCCGTAAGGGGGGGTTTTCAGCCAGAAAGCCCTAATCAGCTGTGGGGCCTCCAGATCTCAGTTTCCTTCCGAAACTCAGGCACCAGTCTTATCATCAGCTACATACTCCGGTACTCCGTGATTATCAGCTCCATCTGAGCTCATCCGAAGCCGTTATTAGCATTTCCGGATTCCCAGGGGCATGAGCAACTGCCTCACTGAACCTAGACGCTATCTTGCTTAGAGGTGTCAGAACTTCAGTATACTCCAGCCAATCTCTCCGGCACAGCAAGGCTATCAGCCCTGCAAAACGGCGGATCCATTGGACACCTCCTTCCTTGAGGGCGTCACCTTTTTCTCTGATTGGGCGTCTTGCTGCTGGGGCATTCACCGGAGGCAGGAGAGATCAGTTCCTCTCCGATCCAGTTCTCAGTACTTGCAGACTTTATCTGAAGCAGTCTAGCCAGTTATCAGTGGTAAGTGTGCATTCTATCTCACAAACCCTAACCCTAATTTTTCCTATAAAATAGGGATTTTTGCATGGCAGTTTACATGCCCAGTTGTATCTGCATAATTGTTTAGAAATAGAAAATATCGGGATTTGGGATATTACAAAGAAACATTAATGACCCATTCTATGGTCATTCATGTTTTTGTTGGGATCATGGAACCCTTGTATGTTATTCTTGCTACCATTATGATGATGATGACCTTGTATGGTCTTTGACATGTTGTGGAACCCATGAACATGCCCTTGCCATGATGAAAAATCCCATGAAGCCTCTTGCTTGATGAAGAAGCCTTGAGGAAGTCTTTGGACCCATACTTGATGGTTTAATGGTCCTTGAACCCTTGAAGGAGACGATGTGATCGTTTGTAGGTTGATGGGGTATTGAAACCCTTGAAGATGGTTTGCACCCTTCATCTTGGGCATTCAAAGACATGACACTTACTGGCTTGAAGCACCCTTGGTTTTCATGAAGTGGTGGACACACTTGCCCTATGGCGCACTTGCCTTGGTCTAGAGGTCATACCCTTGACTAAGGGTCCTTGGTCCTTGATGAAACCCTTGATGGTTGTGGTGAACTTGAATATGAGGTCAAACCCTAAGATTGACTTTTGAAGAAGTCTTGGGCATGTTGAACATTAAAGATTTGTGCGACAAAACAAAATAATAATAAACAACCCTAAATGACATGTTCTACAAATTAAAAATAAAAACTCACACCTTCCATGACTTTGAAGTCAACCTTAATCCAACAAGTGGACAACATTGAAGGTGTATATATTAACAAGGTTTCACATACCTAAAATTGCATCCAACAAATATGATGATGAGAGCTCGCTAACTAAGGTAGAACTCGTGGACTAAGGCAGCTAACTGAGGTGGACTAAGGAGGAATGAGGCTGTTAGCAGAGAGGGGAATTCTTTTGAGTTTAATTCTTATGATCTTTACTCCTTCCGAGTTTCTTCCAGGCTAATACTGTTGGAGGCTTATCCACAGTGCAAGCTTTATAAACAGTCTTGAATATGATGATACCGAGGTTTGTACAGTGATAATACAGTCCACCATGCAAGCTATTACAGAAGGCAGTTTATTACAGACTCGAGCTAGAACAGTCAATCCGAGTTTGTTTTGGATAAATACAGTCCAAACTCTCATGCTTCAAACAGTCCTGAGTCTTACTTGCATGCTATACACAGTCCGAATTTTTAGCCCAAGTCTATGATTGGTGTTGGAGTCTTTTCCACACTACACAGTCCCGAATTTGATGAGAAGCGAAGGAGTCTGAGGGATCACAAAGTCTGGCAAATTGCAGGTTGCGATGGATTGAGGAAAGGTGAATCATATGTGGTCTTGGCAGATGTACAAGTTGAGTGAGGTTTTGACAAACACGAAATCATAAAGGGCACATTCATCTCACGAAGAGATTGTTTATTATGTAGAGTATATTTACATGGAACCCACGCAGAAGAGTATTGAAATTTGCAAAGCAACTTGGTCCATTCATGATTGAAGATCCTATAGGGCATATTCGTCTTTGTTCTATTTACAATAAAGGACTTTGAGGTATCTACAAACAGTATTGATGACATTAGGATTGAAATAGAGTGGCAAAATGAAAGCTACAGGAATGCAAGAGTGGCAACTGCAAGAATGGCAGAGAGATTGTTGAAGAGTAGTGTAACATTAGGTAAAGAAGGTTGTGATGTGTAATACTTCCATGCACACACGATCCATTATTTGAAGCTTTTCTCAGTCTGGGTTATAACCTTACTTGGGGTTCTTCCATAGATATACATAGACCAAGTTTCATCAGTATAAACAGCCTATAGTTCTGGGGTCTTCTACAATGACATACTCAAACAATAGACAAGGTATGTTTGTATATACTTGGGCATGATAATGTTATACAATGGTGTATGAACAGTAAAGTATACAGTGGTGTATGTTCAGTGATGTATACCTTATGATGATGTATACTTAATGATGATGATGCATATATGGTGTATACTTGATACTCCATGATGATATTCATGATACCTTGTACACTATTAATGATGCCTTGATGATACCATATACAATAATGATGATGCAAACCTTATAGTGATGATGCACACTTAATGATGATGCATATCTGATTGATGATGATGATGCTTGAACAGACCTCTAGTAAGTGGGCATGAGTAGCGTTAATGAGCAAATTGCAAAGAGTGATGAGTAGAGAAGATTGACCAGCAGTGTTAATGAGCAGACTTGACATGGTTGATGAGCAAAGGTTAATGAGTAGAAGTGGTTGAGCTGCAGATTGATGAAAATCAAAGATTGGCATCAAGCTTGGAAAAAGAATCTTGCACTTGAAGATTGGACTCCTCAACCATTTCTTAGTCGAAGCTAAGAAAACCAGGTTGGGTCCTGTTGCAACAGTTGATGCTCTTTTCATCAGTTGGTGTTGATTGTAGTCTTCCATTACTATAAATAAAGCTTAAATTACATATATTCTTGTGTCTCTTTTGATGTGATTATTGTGCTTAAGACTCATGGTTGATTTAACTAATGAATATGATAATGTGATTGGTAACATCATGCTTGATATACTTTGATTGATTAAAAAAAGGTGAAAAAGGTTTAACTACTCACCCCTCTTAGTGTGCCCATTGTGTCCAACAATTGGTATCAAAGCCGCCCTTCGTCACAAACCTTGCAAACTTGAAGGAGATCAATGGACACACAATGGAAGCAAAAGCAAAGTTATCAAGCAATGATGTGCCTATACTTGATGTTACAAACTATTTCGATTGGAGGAGCAAAATGAAGTCATATCTAAAGAAGTTTGGTGTTTGGGAGATTGTGATCAATCCACCTGCTCCATCAAATAAGAAGGGTAAGGCAACTGCACAGAAAGAAGCAAAGAAGGCCAATGCTACAGCCTTGAAGTTCCTCTTAGATGGACTTCCTAGCTCAGTGAAAGAAAGTGCAGGAGAGTACACTTCAGCCAAAGAGCTATGGTTCAGGTTGGAAAGCAAGCATCAGAAAGCAAGACCAGACACCAAAAAGATAGTTCAGGAATCAAAAGACATGCCCCCAGAAGAGGTCAATCAAGAAGAAAAAAAGCAAGAAGCATACTCCAGTAAAGGTATGGATTCTTTTGATTGTAATGATAGCTTGTGTGATGAAATTGAGAAGGTTCTTGCAGAAGACGATGAAAAACTATCAAAGGTTGCACAAGAAATACATTTCACTTTGATAAATATTAATCACAGAACAAATTGGGTCTTGAACACAGTAAATCTAAACCATAGCGAATTCACACAGTTCAAAAAGAAAATCTTGGATTCTTTGAATGAATATCAACAAAAGACCATGACAATGAAAGTGTTGCTTGTGAAGCTCAAACACAAAGATAAAGAGTTGCGGGATCCGTTGGAAGACAAGGATGTTGAAGTTGAACGACTAAAGACTGAATTGATCAGTTAAAAGGAAGAACAAGAAGAGCATGGTAAAGACTTAGAAGAGCTTGAAGAAACTAGAGAGACCAATCATGATTTGAAGAATCGGCTAGAGGAAGCCAAGAGGATAGAAGAAATTTTGAAGAATTAGCTGGAAGAAAAGGAGCAAACAATCCAAAAGTTGGACATGGAGGTAGTTGGTCTCAAGAAGAAAGGTGAAAAGAATGATGTCTTTGTCAAGTTCAAGGACAGTTCAATTGTCGTAGATAAGATCTTGGATTGCCAAAGATCTCCATGTCACAAGACTAGTCTTAGTTACAAGAAGAAGAAGAAAAATTTAAAGATGGCACTTGGGCTCCCAAGACTTCAGAATCAGGTCCATCAACGTCCAAAGCTACTCCATATGCACCTGCACATGACAGCAAAGACCTTGGAAGTTCGAGTCAAGGAGTTAGGACTATTCCTCCAAGCAAGCTCAGAAAAGAAACAACCCCAAGATGGAACCAAAGTCTCAAGCATGAAAATGGCTTTAATGGTTATTGTTTTTCTTGTTCTAACTTTGGTCATAAGCTATGAATTGTAGAATCTATGGAAGAAGAAGTGTTGGAAGCCCCAATGACAAAGTTAGATGTTGGACATGTAACCAAGCTGGACATATTGCTACTACTTGTTACACATTCAGATGCTACACCTACAGTGGGTTTGGTCACAAAGCCCAAGAATGTGAAGGTCAAAGAAGTCAACCAAGGAGGAGTCCTTCATACACATCAACAAGAAGAACCAATGAACCTTGGAGAAAGATCAATGCAGGAAGATTTGAAGATCATAAGACAAAGACCTGCCGTGAGGGATACTCTTAGGCATAAAGGAATGAAGTTGATTAAAGAAGTGTTGGAAGTTCCAAAAGCTCGGTCAGGTGCTGGACATGCAACCATGTTGGTCACATTGTTGCATATTGTCGTACAATGAGGTGTTGTAGTTGCAGTGGCTTTGAGCACAAAGCTCAAGACTGTTGGAGTACATGGAAATAGTCCATTAGAAGTTTCTCATACAACTCATCAAGGAAAGCAAATAAAGATGAAGGAACAAATGATGAAAGGACAAATGCCAAAAAAAAAGTATGGATGAAGAAGACCGAGTAGTTACAGATAGAAGAGGTTGATAAGAGCATGGAGGATGGCTTCCATATGGCAAGCCAAGCTTAAGGTCTCTCAAAGACCTTAGCACACCTTGAGTTCATAAGGCTGAAGGATGAACTCAAAGGAGAAAGGATGTCTACTCCAAGCATACAGACAAGTCCTGGGATCGTGCATGTTGACAAGGGGTGTAGTGATCAGTGATCAGAGATCTCAGATGCATATATGTGGACACCCTTTGCCATTGATTCCAAAGGGAGAAAGATGAAGACAAAAGGGGAGCATGCTCACAGGGGGAGCATGAGTTGTTGTCATCAATGACAAAGGGGGAGATTGTTGATTGAATTGTCATTGATGCCAACATGGACTTGTAGTGACCCCACAGTTAGTCATTGATGCCACCAAGTCACACTTGCAGTGCACAAGTATGGATGATCCCAGTACCCTCATATCCAGTGCCTTGGAGCCCTAACAAAGATGAGTTGTGCTTTGAAGCACCTTGTATCCAGTTGACAAGGTCCTTGTACCCATAAGGTTGGACCTTGGAGCCATCACCTTGTTGACAATGTTGAAGACCCTAGAGATGGTGTCGACGCCCTTGTACATAATGGAGAAGCCCTAGATGGATTGAAGAAACATTAATGACCCATTATGTGGTCATTCATGTTTTTATTGGGGTCATGGAACCCTTGTATGTAATTCTTACTAGCATTATGATTATGATGACCTTCTATGGTCTTTGACATGTTGTGGAACCCATGAACATGCACTTGGCATGATGAAAAAGCCCATGAAGCCTCTTTCTTGATGAAGAAGCCTTGAAGAAGTCCTTGGACCCACACTTGATGGTTTAATGGTCCTTGAACCCTTGAAGGAGATGATGCGGTCGTTTGTAGGTTGACGGGGTATTGAAACCCTTGAAGGAGATGATGTGGTCGTTTGTAGGTTAACGAGGTATTGAAACCCTTGAAGATGGTTTGCACCTTTCATCTTGGGCTTTGAGGGACATGACACGTAGTGGCTTGATGCACCCTTGGTTTTGATGATGTGGTGGACATACTTGCCCTACGACACACTTGCCTTGGTCTAGAGGTCATACCCTTGACTAAGGGTCCTTGGTCCTTGATGAAGCCCTTGAGGCTTGTGGTGAACTCGAATATGAGGTCAAACCCTAAGATTGACTTTTGAAGAAGTCTTGGGCATGTTGACCATTAAAGATTTGTGTGACAAAACAAAATAATAGTAAACAACCCTAAACGACATGTGCTACAAATTAAAAATAAAAACTCACACCTTCCTTGACCTTGAAGTCGACCCTAATACAAGAAGTGGACAACATTGAAGGTGTATATATTAACAAGTATTCACATACTCAAAATTGCATCCAACGAATATGATGATGAGAGAGCTCATTGACTGAGGTAGAACTCATGGACTAAGGCAACTAACTGAGGTGGACTAAGGTGGAATGAGGCTGCTAGCAAAGAGAGGGGAATTCTTTTGGGTTTAATTCTTATGATCTTTACTCCTTCCGAGTTTCTTCCAAGGTTGATACTATTGGAGGCTTATCCGTAGTGCAAGCTTCATAAACAATCCTAAATATGATGATACCAAGGTTTGTACAGTGATAATACAGTCCACCATCCGAGCTATTACAGAAGGAAGTTTATTACAACCCCGAGCTAGAACAGTCAATCCGAGTTTTTTTGGATACATATAGTCCAAACTCTCATGCTTCAAACAGTCCTGAGTCTTACTTGCGTGCTAGACAAAGTCCGAATTTCTAGCCCAAGTCTATGATTAGTGTTGGAGGCTTTTCCACACTACCCAATCCCGAATTTGATGAGAAGTGGAGGAGTTTGAGGGATCACGAAGTCTGGCAAATTGCAAGTTGCGATGGATTGAGGAAAGGTGAATCATTTGTGGTCTTAGCAGATGTACGAAGTAGAATGAGGTTTTGACAAATACGAAATCATAAAGGGCACATTCATCTCACGAAGAGATTGTTGATAATGTAGAGTATATTTGCAGGGAATCCACGTAGAAGAGTGTTGAAATTTGCAAAGCAACTTGGTCCATTCATGATTGAAGATCCTATAGGGCATGTTCGTCTTTGTTCTATATACAATAAAGGACTTTAATGTATCTACAAACAATATTAATGAAATCAGGATTAAAATAGAATGGCAAAATGAAATCTACAAGAATGCAAGAGTGGAAACTGCAAGAATGGCAAAGAGATTGTTGAAGAGCAGTGTGACAAAAGGTAAAGAAGGCTGGGATGTGTGATACTTCCATGCACACACAGTCCATTGTTTGAAGCTTTTCTAAGCCTGAGTTATAACCTTAGCTGGAGTTCTTCCATAGATATACATAAACAAAGTTTCATCAATATAAACAAGCTACAGTTCTAGGGTCTTCTACAATAACATATTCAAACAATAGACAAGGTATGTTTGTATATACTCGAGCATGATAATGTTATACAGTGGTGTATGAACAATAAAGTATACACTAGTGTAGGAACAATGAAGTCTACAGTGGTGTAGGAACAATGAAGTCTACAGTGGTGTATACCTTATGATGATGATGCATATATGGTGTATACTCGATACTCCATGATGATGTTGATGATGCCTTGTACACTATTGATGATTCCTTGATGATACCATATACTATAATGACGATGCAAACCCTATGGTGATGATGCACACATGATGATGATGCTTGAACAGACCTCTGATAAGTTGGCATGAGCAACATTAATGAGCAAAGAAGATTGACCAGCGGTGTTGATGAGCAGACTTGACATGGTTGATGAGCAAAGATTGATTGGCAACAGATTGATGACAATCAAGATTGGCATCAAGCTTGCAAGTATAATCTTGCACTTGAGGATTGGACTCCTCAACCCTTTCTTAGTTGGAGCTAAGAAAACCAGGTTGAGTCATGTTACAAGAGTTGTTGTTCTTTTCATCAATTGGTGCTAATCGAGAACATTGTAGTCTTCCATTATCATAAATAAAGCTTAAATTACATATCTTCTTGTCTCTTTTGATGTGATTATTGTGCTTATGACTCATGGTTGATTTAACTGATGAATATGATAATGTGATTGGTAACATAATGCTTGATATACTTTGATTTATTAGAAGAAAGTAAAAAATGTTTATATTGCTCACACATTGATTCACCCCCCTCTTAGTGTGGTCATTATGTCCAACAAAAAGAACTCAATAGTCCAACCATCCGGGCTGGGACTCTTGTCCTTCAGGAAGCTATGAAGGGTTTCTTTGAGTTCATCCTCTAAGATTTCATCCATGAGTTCTTGATTGTCTTCTAGGGTTATGAATCCAAGAAAAAATTGGGAGAGGCGAATGATCAAAGCCAAGTTTGTTCTATTATTTTATGAGTAAAGTCTTTTTAAGTGAGTAGTTCCTAAGAATGACAATACTTCGAAGGAGGCAATGACCTCGTGGTCTTCATTTCTTAAATTACATATGGTATTCTACGATTTTCTCTCTTTTGCATAAGCTTGGAAGAATTTTGTGTTTTCATCCCCACTTTCAAGCTAGATCACCCTGCTCTTCAGTCTCCAGACCTCTTCCTGGTCCAAAAGGAGCTTTCTTCTTTTGTTCTCCAAAATTTCCATTTGGATCTTGGATTCCAAAGTGAGGTATCCCTCTCCTTCCGAGTCCTATAGAAGTGTGATTTCCCTTTCAGTTTGTTTGAGTTCTTGCTCATCCCTTTCTTTTTTTTGAATGCTCGCTCCTTGATTTTATTTTTTACCTGAGAAAGATTTTTTACAAAGTGTTGCTGCAAAATTTCCAACTTCGGGCTGATAGGAGATCCAATTTGTCTTTATAATATGGAAAACTTCTTCCCCCTTCAACCAAGCAACATAGATTTTGAAATGGCTAGGGGGCTTTGTCGAGGCTCCTAGGATTTCCAAGCATATCGAAGAGTGATCAAATTCTCCTCCTGTCTCAACCCATTCCTAAAAATTAGGTTTTGCTCTAATAAGCCCTCCCTAACTAGAAAACAGTCCAGTCTTTTCGCAACTCGACCTTCTCTCACTCTTTTGTTTGACCAGTTGGGCCTCATTTTGGCAAGGAGAATATCAATCAAGTGAAGCTCTCTAAGGAGAAATTCAAAGTAATCTGAGAGAGGGTCACTCCTTGAGTTTAGCCCCTAGTTTTCATAAATCCCCAAAGTAAAGTTCAAATTAGCTCCCAAAATTAGATTTTCAAAATTGAGAAAAGGCTTATGTTTTAGCCTATTCCAGAAAGTAGTCCTGTCAATGTAAGGGCCATATATGTTTGGAATCGTGCAAGAGGTGTTAAAGCCTCTCCATGAAAGACCTCAACCCCGAGCCCTAAGTCAAAACCCAAATGTTGTTTATGTTCACAACCCCCGAGGTTCCAACCTAGTGCTAGTCCCCCTTGAGTGCTCTTGCACTGATTGCAAGAAAATCGAAATTGCTAAAAGCTTTGTTCAAGAAGAGAGATACTTCCTCTTCCTGTCCCGTGGTTTTTGGAGTAAGATGATATCAGGCTGTTGTAGAGTTAGTAGCCTTTTTAGTGCAGGTTTTTTGGGTTTACTTGCCAAACCCCTATTGTTTAAAAATAGCACCTTCATTGGGAAACCCTTCCCGTGGTCCTCGCTACTCTAAGCGCCCTGTTATCACATATATAGTAGCTGGGCTACCATATTCTATTTTTCAGATACATTACATTTTTCAGCCAGATCTCTTACATATGAGATGCTGAGATGAGCAGTTTTGACGGATTATTATTTTGTTAGTGGACTATTATACTCTCCCATGTAAGTACTGAGTCTCAAGACACTCAAATTCGAGGACTGATGTAGCCATTTAGTCATTTACAAAGCAGTTAGTGATGCCCAGATTGGTGTTAGTGTTTTCTCATTGGACAAATGATGGTTCAAATGGATTATTTACATGGTTATGACTCAGCATTTATTATATTGTGTTATGGTTATCATTGTTCTTATACTCATCTTTGTGACATATACTACCATTTAGTGTCACCATCTAGCGGTCATAAATATATGGACTTGGATGTATTTGTATTATGTGTTGATGTCCCTACTTAGACTTGGAAGTTCCTGATCTATACTCATTGGTTTTACCCTCCCTAGGGAAAATAGAGGTAGTCATTTCCACCATACTTTGGCTTGCTAGTGTTGGCTTCATTGTTCATTGTCTCCACCCATCCATTTCTTTCCAATTTTGTTTTAACCCAACTTACTACTTGACTTGTGGCATGGAGGACCTTTCCCCGCTAAAACCTTTGTTGGACAAACCTCCCTGTTTATATTGTGTCTCGGCTCTGAGTTGGTGACAGAACTTGCCTTTGGTGAGTTGGATTGTATGCCTAAATCATTATGGTCGGTTGTCCTGATGTTTGGCACTGTGCAGAACTCTCCTTGGTCACTTGAGATGTTGTTGGCTAAAACTAAAAGCTCATGTACTGCTTGTATTGGAAATATTTATATATGCACCCATGGAAATTGTAAACTCTATAATGTGTTTCTTAACATATGTGAGTAAAGGGCAAAAGCAATGAAATGCTAAAATACCTCGCGAAGAGTATAAGAAAAGGTCCCAAAAGCAATGGTTAAATATATGCTATATCCAAATATTGTTGACCTTATAAATTTGAATATGTCCTGGATGAAAGCTGCAATTAGCTATGCTTTTAAGCACTAGTAAAGTCTCAAAGGGTCATATAGGCCAAAAAGACCATGGAAATAAAATTGATGATCCTAATGAACCTGGATCAAACTTGATGTAGACATGATGCCTAAGTTGAATAAGCACTCTCTGAACAACTCAACCATTTGTGAGGCACTACCATTCCCTGTGTTGTTGTTTGTTCGGCATATGGCTGTGCTTTTAAGCACTGGTGAAGTCTCAAAGGGTCATATAGGCCAAAAAGGCCATGGAAATAAAATTGATGATCCTAATGAACCTAGATCAAACTTGATGTAAACATGATGCCTAAGTTGAATAAGCACTCTCTGAACAACTCAACCATTCGTGGGGCACTACCATTCCGTGTGTTGTTGTTTGTTCGACATATGGTTATAGTGAGTATTCCCTTTCCATATCCGAAGTGTCACAATGTTGAATTGGTAGTCATCCTTTGTCCTAACCCTGTAAATTTTAGCCTCCACCCTTCACTAGCAAATTGACTACAACTAAGTGAGTATAGTCCTGAAAGTCTGGTCTGAGTAATAATAAATAAAACCCTATATATGTATTTGGTTGATGTACTGCCAATGAGATGATTGCTACTTGTTATGATTGTTACTTAAATGATTTGTAGAGCATATCTTAACCTTGTAACACTTGTAGCAAATGGATGACAATCTAAGTTATATTATTGGTATTTGGGCATCTACAGGTGATTATATTGTCTATTGGATATTGTTGATGATCAAGCAAAGACCTGAAAAGGGTTTATATATACACCCTAGATGGATTTGGACTCTTTGAGTGTAGTGAGATAGCTTATTTTCAGTTTCAAGCACTTGCAGAGATGGTCAAGCTCATTTTACCCTTCTGATGCAGTTTTGCTTCACAGGACAATGTGTCTAAGCAGAGAGATGTTTTTATTGGATTTCCTGAGGTGCTGTATGGGGCATAGAACAACACAAGCACCCTAGGAGACTATTTTGGTAGGTTCATGTTTCTCGAGACAAATTAAAAAATGATTAAATGGCTAATGGAGAAATGGATTTGGGCTACTAAGGCAAGGGGATGACATGGAATGAATCATGATGATGAGAGTAATGTTCTCCACACCTTCTCCAACAATTGCGGCACCTTGATTAGGGCCACACCTATTTTTTGGGCACTTTTATATTATTTTCTAGAGCTTTTGGGTGGTTCATGATTTCTTCAAAGAGACACAAAGTCAAAAAAATTAAAATATTATATTATTTTATTGTGCCATGGAAACACCCAAAGGTTGTTCGTTAACACTCCATGGACCCACCATGTGCTTCATTTATTTTTTGTTGAGTGAGGTACCCTCTTTATGGGTGATCTAGTCCACTTTGGTACTTTATGGTTATATTGATCCATGTATTGTATGTTGAGCTCATCTCAACCATTGATTAGAACATTTATATCTTTTAATCTTAGCCACTCGTTTTGAAAGTGGTTAGGATTTCAATTTTCTCGTTCCTATTTAAAGGAGAGAGCTTCTCATTTGTAAAGGATCTTTGGCTCTTGGATTTTATTAATAGAAAAACTTTCTTATGGATATTTTTTGGATCTCCTTTTCATCTAGTGTTCTTAGATGGTGATTGGAAAGTCTTTTGCTTCCTAGCATTCAAAAAATTTGTGTGAGATCTACACATTTTTTCGAGATCATTGTCTTGTCTACAAGAGGGCGACTTCACTTAGGTATTTTTGCAGGGGGCCCTCAACTCGCTTGGACTTGTTTTGTTTGTAACAAGGGGTTTTCATTAGCTTCATTGTGATCTATGATTACATCTTGTTATTTTTCTGTAGATCTTGTCTTTTTCTCACAACACAATAAATCTGATATTGTTGACGTTTGCTTGTGCAAGAGAGAGGGCGCATTAGTCACTTGGATCAAAATGTTGGGCTTAGAAATCACACAGGTCTTCTCAAATTGATCGACTTCAAGGCATCTACAAAGATTTCCAAGTAAGATCTACAAGTTAGTTCTTTTCTTCCGAATCTCAACCCATTGACATATGCTTTTCTTCATTTTACTAAAAATTCCATAAATAATAAAAAAAACAAAAAAATAGAAAATAAATCGTTCGATCTTTGGACAAACCACTGCTGGGTTTTGTAGATCAAGGCTTCCCCTCACCAATTCATCCTCAACACTGAGTTAATTCTTCCTGGTTTGCCCAAGATCTGAGAAACAGTCCTCCCAAACCCTAGTGCTCCTCATGAAATTTTGACCTTTTTTTGGGGATTTGATTTTTCTAACAAAATTCCTTCTTGGGTTTGTAGATCGAGTCCTCCTCTCTCCAAATCACCTTCAACACTAACCTAGATGCTGACAGGTGGCCCTAGATCTAAGAAACAATCTTCCAAGACCCTAACGCTCCTCATCATTTTTTTGACTTTTTCCCAAATCTGACTTTTTTGACATTTTTCCAACTTTGGTTAGTAGATCAAGTCATCCTCATTCCATTTCTCCTCCAATGCTGAGCTGGTGGTCTCTAGATTGTCCTAGATCTAAGGATCTACCCTTCCAAACCCTAGCGCTAACCACCTTGCTGCTAGTTTCTCCCATAAACTGAATTTTTTTAGCCAAATACCTTTCTAGGTCTATAGATCAAGGTATTTCCCAGGTGGGTTTCCTCCAACACTGGGCAAATAGTGACTCCATTGCCCTAGATCTGACAAGCACTGATCTCCAACTCTAGCGCTACCCCCTCTTTAGCCTTCTTTCCTTGTAAACTGACCTTTCCTTGGTGACTCAAGTACTTTGACTTTGTCATATCTTTCATCAAGTCTATCCATCGATACTAGATAGCCCCAATCTTGTCCTTGACCTCCTTGCATTGGTCACGTTTCCCAAGGCAAAGGATATTCTCACGTGTTACTAGTACCTCAACCCCAAATCTAGTTTTTACCTTATAGGTCATCTGTGTCCCACTTTGGATCGAACCTTATACTTCCTAAGCCCTGATCCAAAGCTTTGGCTCACCGAGGTGTCATGCTTATGGCCACCTTGCAACAAGATGATCGCTTCCTTTTGTCAAGCATGTCTGGAGGAAAGAGGTTACTCAAGGGGGGCAATCCAAGGTACATAAGAGCATCAACATCATCAAGGCACTCTTCCAAAATCAACATGTACTTCAAGCTTGGAGGGCATGTCACCCTCAAACCCTAACTTGGAGACAAAGTCTTATCTTGTATCCATACAAGCAAAGAATCTATTGAGGGAGGAAAAAACACCTACTGTTGTTGTCATTTCGATACCCAAGGGGGAATCTTGACTTGCTTCTCAAAAAGAAATACACAAATTTTATGGAAGTTGTTTCAAAACAAGAAGCTGCCAATTGTTCAAGTACAATTCACCTTTCCACTCTTCTGTAGATCCTTCGAGTGGTAAAACATCATGGCCAACCCTTGTTGAGTCCAACCTTCATAACAAAAAGCAAAGAAAAGATAAGAAGAACCCCATTTCTTCCATGGCGATTAATGACCGAGTTATAAATCCTAGCTCTGCTTTCTTTAGAACTAGCTCCTCTAATAGTCTCGAGGTTAGGCATGGGGGTCAAGAAACTAGCTCTCATGTTGTTTTTGAGGAGCATTGAAGAGGTGGACACTACGGCTTGAGGCCTAATCCAAGTAAGGTGAAAGTTAGTCATAGGATGTCCAAGGAGTTGAGGACTAAAAGAATTAAGGGATCCATGTTTGGGATAGTCGATCGAAAGTCCCATATATGTTTGGCTCAAGAAAATTTCTCTAGAAGCATTACTAGGTAAACAATAAGTTTTAAAAGGGATTCTTAGAGATATACAACCACGATCCAAGGTTCCTTAATGATAGATCTTATTGTCACCTTATACGCACCTAGGGGTTAACATAGCAAAAATATTCAAGTTGCTCAAGTCAAGTGTTGTCACCTGATCCTAATTCCTCTGTTTAGGCCACTCCTAATGGAGCCAAGGGGGGTAGACCCTATGAAAGAGTTACCAAGGCTCTTAATTTTATCAGTTACCACTGAATTGTTTTGTTAAGAGTTTGAAATGATTTACTGACAAGATACTGCAAAGTAGAAATTAGATCAACAACATAAAGATACAACATTCATACACCAAGATGACTTTAAGCAAATGATAGTAGTATAAATTGTGTCAATGTCAAATGTCAAAATTAAATTCTACATCCAAGCCATCATTTAATAGAATTGTGTCAATGTCAAAATTAAATTCTACATCCAACAAGTACAAAGCCTTTAGAGGAGGAAAAACAACACAACATATAATTCTCAAAGAAAAAACACCCTAAAATAAAGTATTAATGACTAAGTCCTAAGAAAGCCAAACATTTTACATGATTTCATCATGCTGAGTCATTTATTACAATTACCCACAAGGTATGAACATGTAAAAAAATAGATGAATATCAAAACACATGTGATGAAGAGGTCGAGAGAGACCTTCAAGGTATCTTATTTCCAAACCTAGACATGAAGACCTTTTAAGAGGATTTGGAATCTAATTACCTAAGAGGGACTATGGAGTAGGGTTGTAGTGTAGAAATATATAACACCTTCATCTCTTGGGATGGATCAGGAATCCAAAAATATCATACAAATCCACCTCAAATCATTAGAAAGCAATTGTCTTAGCATTCCCAATCTTTGGAAGTCATTTAGCTTGGAGAGTTAGGGATGAATTAGAGTTGAAGATCAAGGAAGATGCACTAATGAGGTGCAATAATAATGTTTTACTTCCCAAGGACTTAATTCTACAAATGCATTCCTAAGGCATCTTCATTTTAAGCCAAGTAGAGGACACTACCAAGACAACAATGTGGCAACAAAAATGTAAATCATTTAAGCAACTAGAACTAATTGGTAACCAAGCAAACTAATGGACTTTAATTATCTCTAAGTTATGTAATAAGCACATCAAGTTGAAGGATGAACCTAACTCTATAATTTGGATTTGGAAACTAAATGAGGTGGGGTATCCTACTCTACTAAGATTGGGGGATTTTCCAAATATATGGCAATGTGTTAATATGGAAGAAGGCCTAAGATTGTGGTCCCAACATCATGAACTAACAACATAAAAAGAAATTCCTTTTCTTACCTTTTGGGGCATCTAGATGGCCCCCAACTCTTGCCTATTTGGGGGACACCTTTGTCTAATATCTACTATGTACCAGTGCAAAGCACATGAAGAATGATTTTTTTCCATTCTACTATGAATAGAAAGTACGATTTTTTCTAGGGAAAACATCAAAAAAAGGAAAAAATAGCAATACGTCTCCCAGAAAGTCAACTAGGTTGGGGATGGAATGCTTACTGTCAAATTGAATGATTGCAGGGCTCAAGTTTTAACGCCCCTTTTGTATGTTACACATTCTATTACCTCTATTTAACAGTTTTCTCTGGATATACTTCTGCAGCTGATAGGCTATTGATAAATTGTAATACCTCCCAAGCAATTTTCGGTTTAGGCTCGCAAGCAGCAAGCAACAGAGACACGTTATTTCTCTAAGACAAGGCTACCAATTCTTTTCCACTAATATTTAAATGCAATAAAATACAATACCTCCTAAGCAATTTTCGGTTTAGGCTCGCAAGTAGCAAGGAACATAGATACCTTACTTCCCTAAACCAGGTTACCAATTATTTTCCAATATTATTCGAATGAAATAACCTGATTGGCTTCAGGGCGAAAATTTTTGAAGGATTCAAGTAGTCCGTTTAATGATTCAAGGATTATTGCAAATCTCACCTATTAATTGTAGGGAAGCTTTTTAAATATTTAAATATAAAAATAAAATTTAAACACGGCACTTTCAATCAAATTTATTCAAGCACTATATATAGAGTACTCGATACTTTGCTGCAAATTGGCCTTACTTGAGAACAAAACTGCCCCGAGAAGAAGAGGTGGTGTTGTAAAACACCATTGATTGTTTTAATTAATTCGAAGAAGCCGAGGGACGATGAACTTTTCACTTGGAAGACTTCGGAGACTTTGGCGCAGAACCCTTCTCCGATTTCTCGGCAGTCTTCTTCGGGAGGAGAACTTGATGAATGTTTGGCAGCACTCCACCACTAGCGATAGTCACTTTGCCCAAAAGTTTGCCCAATTCGTCGTCGTTCCTGACCGCCAACTGAATGTGGCGAGGGATGATTCTGGTCTTCTTGTTGTCACGGGCAGCATTGCCGGCCAACTCCAACACCTCGGCAGCGAGATATTCCAAGACAGCAGCAATGTAGACGGCCGCGCCGCCTCCAACCCGCTTAGCATACCGCCCCTTCTTGAGATATCTTGCGATCCTCCCCACCGGAAACTGTAATCCGGCCTTCACTGTTCTGCTTACCGATTTCTTCCTAGAGCCTCCTCCCTTCCTTCCTCCCTTCCCGCCGCTCTTTCCCGAACTCTCCATTTCTCAGTACTGCTCTACTTTGCCTCTGCTTAAATCGGAAAAGCTCTACGACTGATTGCTTAAACCACAAAGCGAACGAGAATATGGGCTATAGGACTGGAAGGCAATTTAAATAGGAAGATTTGAATACATATGGGCGGGTTAATTTATTCGACGGTTTAGATTTTACCAAAAGTAACGGCTACGATTACCCGTTGCTCCATCCGCGGCTCGCTAAACTGACCAATCGTTGGTCTTCAAAGCACTGGGGATATTGTTGATAGGGGCACTAGGGCTGGATAGAGGGTTCATACTTTAAAAACCGAAAAAGTAGCAAAGCTATAAATAACTACATAACCACGTGTTTCACAAGGAGGACAGGGCAAGAAGCATAGGCATTTCACTCTCCAAAGAACTCATGGGAATGGGCATATTTTTTCATGGTTAAATACATGTACAAATTTGCATAAAAGAATAAATCATTTAAAAACAATTAACAATTTTATGTCAGTTAGGTTTTTTAGAATGTTGTGTAAAAAAATAAAAAAACCAAAACTGTTTTTTTAAATAGTTGTGGTTGAACTTGCTTTAAAAAAAAAACAATTACTTTTATTTAGATATCATCAAACGTTGTGATTATTTTCGAACTACAAACTCTCAAAAATATTACTCAACTTGCAACAACCTAGTTGCTACCAAATATTTTTTTGTGAAATTGCTCTTTAAAAAAAAAGATAATTACTTTCATTGAGAACTACTAAAGGTTTGCTTATTTTTAAAATCGCAGATCCTAAAAAATATCACCCAACTTGTATCGACTTTTTTTTTAATGGACCAGGGAAATCTACACCCATATACGAGCGGAGCCAAAACTGAAGTAGATCATTGAGTCCAAGATGGTAGCAATAAACCTTGGTTGGGGCCAACCTTAGTTTGAATGTGATAACGATATGTCCAACGACAAGTAGATCTGTCACCGTGATCGCACGAGGCGTTAAAGGACAGCAACACCTCCCACAAGAGAATATTATGGTCCCCCCCGCAAAGAAAGGATCATGAGCTTCCATCAGGTCAACCATAGGCGCCACCACTAACTCACACCCCCAACCCCTCACCATGAGGTTTGAACATGTGACTTGATACCAAAATTGTTTGTTAGGTCATGTCAAAGGTTGTCCCACATCATTTCCTCTTCAAACATTACACATAGGTGTGCATGTAGGGATATATTGACTATCGAGTGGTGTTGTTTTTCCTCCTCTATATAATATAGAAATGGAAGTTAAATCACTTATGATGCATACATAGGGTAAGTAGTGGATTGTTCTATCCACTACTTTCATTTAGATATTATCAAAGGTTGTGATTGTTCTCGGACCACAAACCCTCAAAAATATCACAACTTGCAACAACCTTGTTGCTACCAAAAAATTTTGTGAACTTGCCCTTTAAAAAAAAGACAATTACTTCCATTTAGAACTACCAAAGATCCTGCTTATTCTCAAAACCGCAAACCCTAAAAAATATCACCCAACTTGCATCGACTTTTTTTTAATGGACCAGGGAAATTTGCACCTATATACGAGTGGAGCCAGAACTGGAGTAGATCATTGAGTCCAAGATGGCAGTAGTAAACCTCGGTTGGGTCCAACCTTAGTTTGAATGTGATACAACCTTAGTTTGAATGTGATAACGATCTATCCGACGGCAAGTATAATTGTCATCATGATCGCTCGAGGCATTAAAGGACGGCAACACCTCCCACAAGAGAATATTACGGTCCCCCTGCAAAGAAAGGAACCTGGGCTTCCATCGGGTCAGCCATAGGCCCCACCGCTAACTCACACCCTCAACCCCTCATGATGAGGTTTGAACATGTGACTTGATACCAAAATTGTTTGTTAGGTCATGTCAAAGGTTGTCCCACGTCATTTCCTCTTCAAACATTACACATAGGTGTGCATGTAGGGATATATTGACTATCGAGTGGTGTTGTTTTTCCTCCTCTATATGATATAGAAATGGAAGTTAAATAACTTATGATGCATACATAGGGTAAGTAGTGGATTGTACTTGGACTTTTGCCATGCTTCATGGAATAACTTATAACCTCTAGAAGAGTGTTCTTATGCAAATACATCACTCAATATGCAAGCTTGATGCCATATGCTTATAATTGATATGTGTGATTACTAGTGCCTATAGGTTTCACAATTGTAGAAGTGTGCTCATAGTAGAAATTTAATTAATGGTGTTCACCTTCTTGCGTTAATCCTATATATGAGAAAAGACGAATAGTGGAACGAATAGTGGAATAAATACCTTTAAGGTCATATTATGGCTTAGTTTAGAGTTATAATCCAATGACTAAATTGCATTATGTGCATTATAAAGAGCATGTTGAAGAGTGTCTTTCACTTCAAAAGTGATTTTAAGCTTCCACTAGTTTAGTCTGAAAAGCCATAAGTTGTGGAGGGTTACAATGGATAAGTGAATTGCGAGGTTTTTTTTCTTTACTTTATAGCCATGTGATAATCTTTGTAACCATAATAATTTCGTATAACTTGGCTAAAAGAGGTCCAATCATAATCACTTTGTAATTAGAGGTGTTGTTTTAAATCCCCACCTTTAAAAATAGGAAGAGTGAGGCTTTCAATCCATGTTTTAGGGAGACCTTGCTTAGCTACTAGATAGAAGAGCTTGTAAATGTGAGGGATGAGCACAAACCTTCCAATTTTTAGGATATCTACTTGATAGCCTTTGATGTCCTTAGAATTCCCTTTTTCAAGTTGCTTAATCTAAAACTCAAAAGTAAAAACTTTGTAATAAGGATTTGGATGTTGTCCACTACATTAGGGTTTCCAATAAGTTTCTTAAGGTATGAATTCCAGTTCCTCAAGAAAACCATATTGTTTTATTTAGTTTTACAAGCAAGAATTTGCCTCTAGAATTTTGTAGGATCTAATTTAGAGAGATGTAAAAGATTCTCTTGCTTTCTATTTATATAATATTTATTCTTTTAGTTAGGGCTTTGTAACTATTTATCTTTTTTATATTTTATAAACTCGTTGGAAGCTTTTTGATAGTTTTTACAATAATTTTACCCTCTATCATACCAAGGGTTGGTCACTATGTTTTCCTTTTTACACCAAACTTCAAGAGATAACTTGTTTAAACAAGTAGAGAGGGTTGTAGTAAGACTATGATAAGGGCCTCCAATATTGTAATTAGTTAATAGGAAATTTAATTCAATTTTTAAATCCTTTAAAAAAATATCAAATTTATTTTTGTGAAAGAACATACATGCTTTCCATTATTAGAATTTTCTTCTATGGGATTATTATGCACAATAAATTTTAGAGTTAGGAGTAAGGATCTATGATCCAGGTTAGGCTCATAGTTGTTTAAGATGTCAAAATTAAATATTTGGCTGTATATGGGGATGTTAGAGTCTATTTGGATACAAATTATTTGGGCTTTCAATTAATATCTAATTTTTAAAACATTTTTCAAAGTTGTAAAATTCATCTAAATTTTATTTTTTTTAATAAAACATTAATTATATGTTATACAATTGATTATACATGTGATAACGTTGTGACAAGGAGGAGGCTAAACTTTATACATTTGATCTTTTATGGTTCACCCTCACTGGAATCTAGGTAGGAAATTTTAGATTGATGGCATTTTTGTTTTTAATGAACAAATAGATTTATCACCCTTGAATACCCCCACTGTGACTAGATTATGCAATGTTAACATGTGATATTTGAAATCCCATCATCGAAAATAATTATTGTTAGTTGTCATGTCAAAAAATTCATCTTCTTTCTAATTATTTTGAGTGACTAAAAAGGGTCAATCTGTGTGATATTAACATTTGATATATGTAGCCCGCACGAGTGTGGCTCATTGGCGGTTCAGTTGTTATGAAGTCACTTGTTATAAATTGGAGGTCACGAGTTCAAATCTCACCCGAGTTTACCTGTGTCCCATGTCTTACGGCGGTGTGGTGCACCTAGGGGTATAGTGGTAGTAGGAATGGATCCTTGGACCCCGTGTCACGCAAGTACCAACCTAGCTCCAGTTGTTGATTCCCCTAGTTACAAAAAAAAACTTTTGATATATGCAATTTCATCAATCCAAAATAATTCTTGCCACTTTTCAACTAAAAAATGCCAAGTTCTTTTATATAATTTTGAATGATTGAAAAATGGTCAATTCATAGAATGTTTATAAGACAACCCAAAAAAATAAACTAACTCTAGTGGAATCTATTTGTTCAATATGTTTTACCAGAACTGCAATCGATGGATATCAAGGTTCTCAAGACTGGGATTAACTAGACCTTTAAACTTGTTCCTCCCATGATTTAACTTGGGTAGTTGCTCTAACTTTAGGGTCATTGTAATGTACTTAACCTTGGAATTATAGATAAAAATAATAGAATGCAATAGAATACTAGTGTTGAACAGAAAATACAAGAGAAAAATAGATAAAACATGAGAAAAAACTCATGTGTTAGTTATGTCCAAAAGCGAGAGCAATGTTAACTTGCTTATTTGAGGGGAAACCTCCTATGAGTAGAGATCCAAATACAATAACAATACTTGATCACATTATAGTGCATCAATGCAAAAACCCTAACTACTGGTGGTTCCACTATAAAAGAGGGTCGGACACCTAGTGGATCTAAATTAATAAGGAGACTCTTTTACATTAAGTAACTATCAAGTAAAACCCAGATGCAGGTGACAACAATGCAAATACGACCACCTTTTCATCTGCCTAACATCACCCCAACAATGCAAATACGGCCACCCCGTCATCTGCCTGATGTCACCCCAACATCATCTGCCTCAATGGTTGCGCGTATTAAATTTACTCTCGGATGTGGAGACCTCTTGGCTACCAGAAGGTACGCAGTCGTCACCTTGCTTCAGGATCTCCTTAATGAGTCTCCTTGGTGCATGGCCCGATGCGCCAAAGGATTAAGGCTCGAGCTCCCCTGTCACCCCTATCATTTTCTATCAGCTTCCTCCCAGTTCCGCTCTTTGCACTCTCTCGATCATTCGGCTCTCTGCAATTCTACCTTAGTTCCAAGCTCATCGCCTCCCTTTATCGCCCCTCCTTGTCTTATCGTCAAAGAGGCACTCCTTGTCGCGGACGTGCGGGGAGAGGCACACAGTTTGAATGCTCTGCCCCGCTCAATGCTCATGCAAGCTGTGACGATTTCGATATCGAAATCCTCGACGTTGTGCGTATCATGTTCAACGATTGGGAGGATGAACTCTCTGGTTCTCTCAATGCTGCTAGTCGCACTCCTAAGCGTCGTAGAAACTACTGGGTTATCAAAAATGTCCTCATTCGACTTCTGCTTCGCTTCCACTCTCAACCCCTTCATGATGGTGTCCCTCCTCCACCTCCTACACCTTGTGTTCCCTTGGCTCCCACCGCACCCCTGTTTTCACCTCTGCACCCACCTCCTCTACCGTTTCCCCTGCAGTACCCATGGGCTGCGAACCTCTTCCCCCCCGCATAGTCAAATGAAACCCCTCTCAGTCAGTAAATGTACTCCCAGTCCGACAATGGCGAGGAAGACAGCTCCTCTCTCGATTGAACAACCTCCATCTCTCAAAAGTGCAACAGGAAGTTGCGAAGATGAAGACTCCTCCAGCAGTGAAGATGCGGACTCCTCCAGCGATGACGACGCTTTTGATGTTAAGGACGCGCCAAGCAAGCCGGTCTCCATAGGTTTCGGATGCCCCATCATCGAGGAGCCATTCCACAAACCTTAGACAAGTTTTTGTCATAGGCTTATTTTTTGTTTTGTCACAAGGTCTGTGGGTTTATCATGTCATGAATTACAGTCTGAACATCACATATTTTTGTAAAAGGATACTTTCTTTCTTTTTATGGACCTGTTTTCCCTCACTGAGGGAGGGTCCAACAAACTTTCTAGGACTGTTATACCTGCTTGTTTCTCTTAGCAGGAATGTGTCTTTAAACTGTAACATTTTTTGTACCACTACTACTTTTACTCAATAGAATAGCTCCTCAACTTACAAAAAAAAATAAATTATCAAGTAACTATATAATATACCTTATTCAGAGAAGATTGCCTTATACATCAATGAATTATTGCCAAGTTTCCTCAAAGTAGAGGACTTTCAGTAGGATCCTAACATGCCATCCTTCTTCAAAAGCAACATTGTTGTCAAGGTTAGAGATGGGGAACCTATTGCAAAATGGATAACGATTACCAAGTAGCATCTTTTGGATGCATATCATTCCACTAAATGAGAACTTCTTAGGTAGTGCACTAGGATGCATATAATTCCACTAAATGATAACTTCTTAGGTAGTGCACTAGTAGAGGCAACACTGTCGAGGGGGGGGAATAGTTTTTAATTGGAGCCAAATGGAGGCTTCTTCATTAAGTTCCAGTAAGGTAATTTGAAATTGGAAATTTGCCCCATAACCTTCTTCAAACAAGAAACATGAACTACTAGGTGGTCATCTTGGATTGTGTTAGAAGGGCTAATTTGTAAGCAACCTATCCAATGCAATGTATAATCTAATATGGGCCATAAAATTGTGGTGCCAACTTCTAACATAATTTATCTTTTCCAGATGTCTTCTTATAGAGCTAGAGATGAAGGAACACATGATACCCTAGTTCAAAGGAATGTCTAATCCATGCCAGTCTAGCTATGGTTTCATGTGTTTCTGAGCCATAACCAAATTTTCCTTAAGTGCCTGAAGAATGGCTTCACAAATGTGAAGCATACTATCAATTCTATACACTGTAGAGGTCCCTAATATATATGAAACTAGTGAATGGGTTTGTTTTCCATATATTACTTTGTATGGGATCATTTTTGTGAAATCATGATAAGTGATATTATACAATCATTCAACTAGAGGTAACCAATGCGCCCATTAGTGTTGCTTTTCCACGAAAAAACTTATCAAATAGGTTTCTAGACACTTTGTTGATTGCTTTTGTCTAGCCATTAATTTGAGGATAATACGCTGTGATCATTTTCAACTTGGTGCCCTGTAGTTTGAATAACTATTGTGAAAATTTGTTGATGATATTGGGATCCCCGTCCAACACAATGGAAGTGGGCATGCCATGGAGCTTAAAATTTTGATCTAAAAAAACTTGGGAAACAATTGTTGGAGCAAAGTAGTGTTGCATGGCACAAAAGTGAGCATATTTGGAGAGTCTATCAACTTCCACCATAATTACCAATTTGGTGTGTGCTTTTGGAATACCCAATATAAAAACCATGGAGATGTTCATCCAAACAGTAGTTGGGATAGGGAATAGATGCAATGCCCTTAAAGCCTTCACTGTCTTACCCATGTTCCTTTGACATGTGTCACATTCAATCACAAAATTGTGTATATCATTTTTCATTCCCACCCAAAAGAAATATAACCTAGTGCAATCACGAGTTTTTTGAAATCTTGAATAGCCTACTATAGGAGATGAATGAAACTCTTATAGTATCATCTATTTCAAAGCTAGATTTTGGTACCAGAAAAATATTACCTATACCACAATGTCTCTTGTTGTGATGTGTAGCCTTTGGTAGGATTGGGGTCCTCTTAAAACCATTTGATGAGCTAAGATACCTCATCATTGGCCAACCACTCTTATTGTGCTTCTTCTAACCAATTCGATAACGATGAGAATAAAACAAATACATATCCATCTTCCACATATTTCTTGAACGAGGCATCTACCAAAACAATGTCTTTACCCTTTATATATATGATCTCATAATCATACTTCAAGATCTTGTTGATCCACTTATATTGCTCCAAGGATGACAACCTTTGTTCCAAAAAATACTTCAAATTCTGACAAGTTATTTTGATCTAGAAAGTGTCTTCTAATGAGATAGGGGTGCCAAGTTTCAACTGCATGAAGGATGGCCATCATATCTTTCTCATCAATGGATTTACCTAAATTCCAACCACACAATTGTTTACTAGTGAAGACCAATGGGTTCCCTTCTTGCACAAGTAATACTCCTAGAATACAACATGATGTGTCTCATTCCAATACAAAATTCTTTGTGAAAACAAGTATTGCTAAGATCGATGCGCTACACATACCTTCTTTTAAATTTGAAAATACCTTATTTGTAGCCTTGATCTAAACAAAGGCATTATTTTAGTAAGGTTGTTAATGTTAGGAGGTGAAGTCAATATTTAGGTCTTTGACATCCACATAACTATCCCTTTTCACAATTTGTATGTGTCAAGCACATTGGGGGGTTTCAAGGAGGTAGGCCTATCCCGCCTACTCAAGGGTTCACAGATGGATCGCATAAGGAAAAAAATTATAGAATACTCTAGTGTATTTTGGATCCTTGTAGAACCCTCGTATGTATTGCATAAAATGGAAATTATCCTTGGCATTGTATCACAATAGAGAAATCATAGTAAGTTTTTTGTCAAGTAATAATAAAAGATCAAAGATGTCAATGTCACGTGGTTTTACTCAAGGACAATAGGGTCTCCACATAAAAATAATGTTCTATTGTCATTGTTGTTTGCATATGTTTTTTATATTTTTCCAATATCTAGTATCAGAGCCTAAAAAACTCACATGCATAGGGTTTTCTACGAGTGGGAGTTGTAACAATGACATGAGTTTTAACCAAATTCAAGATTGAGAAGTTTGAGGGAAAGTATTTCTCCCCATGGAAGATGAAGGTGAAGGATTTGCTAGTTCAAAAGGACCAATCCTATCTTTGAAAGGAATTGCTAAAAAATTGAGTAACATGATAAGAAAGCGGATAAAGCCAGACAAGAAGGCAATTTCTACAATTCGTCTTTCTTAGCATACTCTTTTTTGTTCAATGTTCTTGAAGAAAAGGACATGAAATCCATTTGGAAGAAACTTGGAGACCTTTATGAGATTAAATTGGGAAAAAAAACATTTTTAAAATATGAAGATGAAGGAGTGTTCAACTATAGAAAATCATATAAATGAGTTTAATACCCTTATTATTAAACTAGTCTGGTTTGGTGTAAAGATGGAGGATGAGGACAAAGCGATCAATTTACTATGTTCCCTCGTGAGTTGGTGATGACCATTACCAATTCATCATCACGAACTATGAAATTTGATGATGTGGTGGCTGCTTTACTAGAGAAGAATTGAGGTGAAAATCATCTATGGAACCCTTTAATAGTGAAGCCTTATGAGTGAGAGGTTGATCTAGTGAAGGGGATCAAAAAGTATATTAGAATTTAGGACGCAAGTTGTAAGGGAAGTATTGAAATTGTGGGAAACCAAGGCAATCGAGGAAGGATTGCCGACATTTGAAGAAGAAAAAAAGGATGAATAGCCAAATCAACCATAGATTGAGGCTAGCACAACATATTTAGAAGAAACAGAAACATGAGAGGATTTATATCTCAGCAACAATAGATCAATTTGATATGCTTAGGTTTTGGACTCAAGAGCATCTTTCCACATGTCTCCACATGGAGACCGAGTTGTCAATTACCAACTTTATAGTGATGGGATGGTTTACTTGGGAGATTATCATCATTTAGAAATTGTAGGAAGAGCGGATATTAAGACCAATCTAGACAATGTGAGAGAAAGGAAGTTGTGTGATGTACAACATGTATAGGATCTAAGTAATAATTTTCTCTAAATCAAGATGATGGATATACTAGGATATTCTACTACTGTCATTAAGAATTATTGTAAGATTACCAATTGAGCCCTAGTGGTAGAAAAATGAGAATAGTATGGGACCCTGTATCATTTGTGTGATGATACACTAATAAATCATACAACAACAACAAAGTAAGGTAATGTTCTAAATGCAATGATGTCATTGTGGTATCAACGACTTAGACATATAAGTAATTTTTTTTGAAAATTCTACATGACTGAGGTATGTTTTCTAAGATTGAGTGTTGTAATTTAGACTTGTGTGAGCACTATATTTTTTATAAACATAAGAGAGTTTAATTTACCGCAAGTTCTCATAAAAGTTATGATCTTTTGCAACTTATTCATTATGATATATTTGGACCAGTACCCACTCTATCCATAAATATAGCTATATATTTTCCAAGTTTTATAGATGATTAATCTAGAAGAATGTGGGTTTATATTCTAAAAAACAGGTCATAAGTGTTTGAGAAATTGGAGGAATTAAAGGCACAAGTAGAGAAAAGTTTGATCAATTTTGTTTTATGTATCAGGTCAAATAATGGAGGAGAATATTGCTCCAATAAATTTGATAAATTTTGTATGCAAGAAAGAATTAAACACCAAAAGGCTACTCCATATATTCCGAAACAAAATGGTGTGGCTAAGCGGATGAATTGCATAATCATGGAACATGTAAGAAGCATGCTCAACACATCTCAGTTAGATAATGGATTATGGGAAGAGGTTATTAGTACAACTTATTATTTTATAAACAAATCACCTATAGTTGTGTTGGATGGACGAATTCCATAGGAGGTTTGGTGTGGTAAGCCAATTCATTATTATCATTTGTGCAGATCTAGTTGTGATGCATTTGCTCTCATGTCTAAAGAAAAGAGGTCCAAGTTTGACCCAAATCCAAGGAAATGTGTTTTTCTCAGTTATGATAATACAACAAAGGGGTAGATATTGTGGGATCCTACTTAACTCAAGGCAATTGTTAGCTAAGATGTTATTTTTAATGAAAAATCCATGCAAAGGAAAGAGGTACAATAAACACTTGAGATTGTATATGTTAAAGTATAAATAAGTTAAAATGAAAATGAAAACGAAGCTTATGATCAACATGAAGAGAAATAATTTCAACTTCCATGACTTAAAAGATGTATACATCTCAAGAGGTTTCTAGAATGGTATTCTCCTAATTTTCAATCTTCTTTTGCTTTGTTAACCAATGATGGTGAACCCAATTCATTTCGAGAAACTACATAAGTTGAGAATACATATAAATGGAGAAAAAACATGGACAAACAATGTAATCACTACAGAAGAATGAAACATGGGAACTTGTGGTTCCCCCACTAGGAAGAAAGGTTGTTGAAAACAAGTGGGTGTATAAACTAAAAAAGAACAATGATGGGTTGTCGGAACATTATTAAGCTTTCTTGGTGGAAAAAGGCCATGCACTGATCTCATGTATATATTTTAATGAAATATTCTCTCCATCTGTGAAGTTAACTATTGTAAAGGTTTTACTTGCACTTTTAGTAGCACAAGATTTAGAGTTGGAGCAACTACATGTAAAAATGTATTTACTACATGGTAATCTTGATGAAGAACTTTATATGGATCAACCTAAGGGATATAAAGAAAGAGATGAATAACATTTGGTTTGCAAACTCAATAAATATATGTATGGATTGAAATAGGGACCAAAGATGTCGTACAAAAAAATTTACACCTTCATGAAGAGCCAAGATCTCAGTAGAAGCGAAGCTAACTATTGTGCATATTATAAGAGGTTTGATAACGACTATTTTATTATTTTGTTGTCGTATGAAGATGATGTGTTGGTTGCAAGCCACACCATGAAGAAAATCATTGATCTTAAGGTTCAATTGGCTAGGACATTTAAAATGAAGGATTTAGGAGCAACAAATCAAATGTTATGGATGAAGATATGCATGGACATAATAGATAGGAAGATTTGCTTAAGTCAAAAGTCATATGCAGGAAATATATTACAACACTTCAATATGTATAATTCAAAACCAATTCGCACCAAACTTCTTGCACACTTCAAGTTGTCTTCCAAACAATGTCCTAACACATAACCATAAAACATAGGCACGTCTCATGTATCGTACTCATTAGTAGTAGTGGGCCTCATATTCTCCATGTTGAGAACTAGAACAAATATTCTCCAAATAGTGGGAGTTGTTAGTTGATTCACGGTGAATCCTGGTAAGGTGCATTGAATTGGTGCAAAGTAAATACTTAAATGTTTAAGGGGCACTTCAAATGTCATTATTTGCTATAGATTGACATATTTACAAATTAAAGGTTTTGCAGATTCTAATTTTGGTGGAGACAGATACAGACAAAAGTCTGTTATAAGATATATTTTCACTATTATTGGTGGAGCTGTAAGTTGGACATCTAAAATTGCAATCAACAATAGCCTTATCAACCAGTAAAGAAAAATATGTGGCAACAACTAAGGTCAGTAAAAAGGAAACATGGCTAAGCAAGGGAATAGCACTTTTCTCTGTGACGTTAAAACAACTATAGTAAAAAATCTAGCATTTCATGGTTCCACAAAGCATATTGATATTAAGTACCATAAAGTGGTGGAATAAGGTAGAATCTTTCTAAATATAATTGATATTTATGTGAATACTGCATATATGCTTATAAATGTTTTCAGGACAAATAAATTTGAATGGTATAAAACTTCTATGGGCTTGTTGAAAGTGTGATGAAGCCAACATTGGGCAATGGCATGCAAGCGAAAAACATACAAAAGCAACTTCCTATATATCGTTTCAAATGGAAGAATGTTAGGAGGTGAATTCAATATCCAAGTCTTTGACATTTTCTTTTAAAGTGGTACACGACTAGTCCCTCGTGTGATTTTTATGCATTGGGGGTGGTCGGCCAGGCCCCTCCAAGTTGAGGGTGCGAAGGTTCAAGGGAAAAACCCCATAGGTGAAAATTTATAAACCCTTGTAGTGTATTTTGGTCCCTTCTAGAACCCTCATATATATTGTATAAAACATAAATTACCTGTGACATTGTGTTCCAAATTTATGTGAGAACGGAATGAAAGAACATAGATAGAATCATAAACACAGACATATTGCAAGGAAAATAGAGATACAATAAACACATATTCTATTAAATGGTGGACATAGAACAGTCTGTAAATACAATAGGTAGAATAGTGGTAGCTATCTCTAAGAAGAGATGTGGCTACTACGCTCATCCGTGCCAAGATGAATACAAAATGAGTCCGAAAGGGCCTATTTATAACAATAATGAGCCTCGAAAACCCTAAAGGTCCAAAACATAACCTAGAAGATGAACCATCATATAGTTTGCGGCCCCAAGGTGATTAGTTGAACAATCAACTTCCCGGGGTCATAACTTTTTCATATGATCTCCGATTTGGGTGCTCGATAACCCATTAGAAAGGTATATCTGAGCTTTTACATCTCTCATCTATGTCCAAATTCATGTTAATAGCTACCATTTGGCCCTACTAATTTCCAAAAAACATCATTAGGGCCTCAAAACGACCCCAGAAGTTTGGGACCCGAAAAACCATAGAAAAATAACTAAGAAACTACCAAAATGGAAAATTATTTTGAGCTAGTGAAATAGGTGGGTGGCCATCGATATCTATCTCAATCAATCCTTCCCCCTTAGGAATAAATGGTCTCCATTGCGTCAAATCATGTATTACATCTCGAACTGTGTGTTGAGTAGATCTCCTGGTGCAACATTCACTGAAGTGAAAAGGATTCCTTTATTTTACATCTTTAGAGGGATGTAATTGTTGTTGATGGATGCACTTGGGTTGTTGACCAATTATATTTGTCATGTTATCCTTGGTATGAACCGGAATGGATAATTTGTTTCTAGAGGAGAACCTTGAATGTGTGGCCTTACACTATAGAGGTACTCAGATATACGAGGCAAAAATGATTGTGTGTTCTTCTTGTTTTTGTTGAGCAAAGGAACCCTATGCAGAGGGTGTGGAGGTCTCTATGATTTGATGTTCTCCTTCAGAGGCAATTGTGAATAGGGGGAATTTCTTGGAGTGGGATATTATCTTCTTTCCCTGCGAGACTGTGGCAGGTGCAACTGTCTCTGGTAACCGATAGAGTTGTCCTCCTAAAGTGACAATGACACTACACTGTTGTGATTCATATATAACATGATGCTTCAACATATATGGTTGTCCTAAAAGAACATCATATACTTCAAGGTGGGTACACATCACATAGTAACTCGTCTTGATGCCATATGGTAGGCGACATTGCTTACTAATGTGGATACCTCGTCCTTGGCTTAGCCAATCGATGTTGTAGGGTTGCAGGTGTGTTGTTGTCGGAAGCTCCAATATCTTTATTACTTATGTTTATATTAGGTTCTTTTGGCTGCCGCAGTCAATAAAAAAATGTAAGGGGATTCCCTTCACCCACATCTGTGAGTGGAAGAGACGTTCCTCTGCCTTAGACTCTTCAGGCTCCTCTGGTTGGATAGGTGTGGTAGCAACATTGACACTTGGTTTTGCATCAATGATATGCTTCCCCTCATACGTGGTTGTGACTGTGGGTTTTGAATCATAATCGAGATATAATTCTGAAGCTTTGATCTCAACCACCAATGACTACTTTGAACATCATTCATCAGTGTCGCGCTAGGGGATTTTGTGGAACTCACACCACTTTGCTTGCGGCAGGGATTGGTTGTCCTTTCCTTGTCTCATGTTCTGTGGGATAGGGTTTCTCTTGCCTTGCTTATGTGCAAGTCTGAAGTCTCTCTTGTTCTTTTGTTAAAATTTCCCCTCGATTTTGACAACATACCAATAAGCAACTCCCAATGAAGAGATGTCTAGGAAGTCCATATCTATTCGTATGTACCGATGTAGGCCACTACGATAATTCAGTATGAAATGTTGCTCGAAGTCCTTGATAACCAACTTTGTATGCAAGGTATGAAAGTTGTTGGTGTACTCTAACACCCTCTAGTCCCTCTCTTGACGCATAATGATCCATTTTGTGTACTAGTCGTCATAGTTTCCCACAGGGTAATATTGTTCCTTGATGACATCTATTAAAGAGGCCCAAGTGGGATTAGCCTCAAACATTCTAGAATTGTCTGATGAGTTTTTCTCACAATAAGTATTCCACCAATTTTTGACATGGGGGACGGCCTTGACAAGCGCAAAGGTGATATTTTCCCTGTCAAAAAAATTGTGGATAAAAACTACCCTTCTAGAACATTCAACCACTTATCAAGGGAATCAACATCGATTTGGCCTTCAAATAAAGGAATGACAAATTTAACTTGTACCTTGAAAGGAGTTGCATCTCCAAAGCGGTTGCTTGTTGAAGGTGCATCCGCAGTTGTTGACACTTGTCAAAGGATTTGGACGAAATTACCATCATATTGTTCCTTTGTCGCGCAAGGGCTTCCTCGAGCAACAACTTGATAGGATCTCCTACTGTGTCATCTCTCTTTTCTTTTGTCATGGGAGGTCGTTTGGGGCGACAAGAGTGATCTTCCCCAAGTGATTAATTCAAGACCCAACTCTATATACCCTGACCTCGTAAGGGACATGCACCGAGAGATAATCAAAGAGTAGATTGCTTTGATACCAATGATCCGAATTTATGTGAGAATGAAATGAAGGAATATATATAGAATCATAAACACATACATATTGCAAGGAAAATAGAGATACAGTAAACACATATTCTATTACATGGTGAAAATAGAACATACTGTAAATACAACAATTATAATGGTGGTAGCTATCTCTGAGAAGAGATGTGGCTAATACGCTCATCTGTGCTAAGATGAATACAAAATGAGGTCAAAAGAGCCTATTTATAATAAGAATGAGGGTGAGAACCCTAAAGGTCCAAAACATAACCCTAAAATATGAACCGCCATAAAGTTTGCTGCCCTAAGGTGGTTAGTCGAACAATCAATTTTTCGGGTTCATAACTTTTGCATACAATCTCTGATTTGGAAGCTTGAAATACCATTGGAAAGGTATATCCAAGCTTTACATCTACTAATTAAGGCTAGATGCATACCATTGGCAACAATCCCTCCCCTCCTTTTCGAATCACCAAAAAATGTCGTTTAGGGCCTCAAAACGACCCCAAAAGTTTAGGACTCAAAAACCATAAAAAAATAACTAAGAAACTACCAAAATGTACAACATTTTTGAGCCAGTGGAATAGGTGGGTGGTCACTGATATCGATCTGGATCACATTGCATCACAGGAGAGAAAGCATTTTAAGTTTTTTTTCAAGTGATAATAAAATATCGAGGCTTCCATCGCCTCGTGGTTTAACCTGTACACAACAAGGTTTCCACATAAATATTGTGTCTATTATTATTGTTGTGTGCCATTTTATATTTTTCTAACATCTGTTAATAGGGAAAAAATATTCTCATATTCACGCAAAAACTTTTTATAGTAACATGCAGGCCCTAGGAGGTTATGTAATCTTTTCCATGTTTTGGGTTGCAGCCAATCCTGGATAACCTCAATTTTCATGGAATCCACTTGCATCCCATGTTAGCGAACAATGTAACCCAAGTATTCAAACTCAAAAGCACCAAAACACATTTGGATTATTTGAGAAATAATAAATTATCCATTATTAGGTGTAGTACTTTATCAACATGTTCCACATGTGCATGCCAATTTGTATTGTAGATCAAGTTATCATCGAAGTATATTGACACAAAGTGGTGTAGGAAGGACCCAAGTATGTTGTTCATGAGGCTCTACAAGGTATATGGGATATTTCAAAGTTCAAAGGGAATCATCATAAAATCAACACGACCTTCATGTGTGTAGAAAGTAATCTTGGGAATGTCAGCTTCCTTCACTCTTATTTGATGATATCTATAGTGAAGATCAAGTTTGTTGAAGAATGTGGAACCATGAAGCTCATCTAGGAGGTCATCGATATGTGGAATTGGGAATTTGTCATTTATTGTCATCTTATTGAGGGAAAGAAGGTTTGGGCACATGCACCACACACCTTTTTTTTCTCCAAAACCATGGCCACTTGTGATCAATAAGGACTAGTACTAGGACATATGACACCTCCCTCCAATAGTTCATTCATAATATTTTCAATTTCATTCTTTTGTGCAAAAGGGTGTCTACAAGGATGTACATTTGGTGGTTTATTATAGCCTCCCCACTCATCATCTCAACTACATGAGGGGTTAAATATGAATTTCATGTTTCTTAATTTCACCCCATGGGCCATTATAAACCAACAAATGCATGAATGTAAAACACAACAAAATTAAAACCTATATCCACACATACATCATTTATACACAAATATATTTAACACATGAAGTAAATAAAATCATTTCACATTCACAAACAAAGAGAATACGTATCTTTTAATAGAAGAAGATCCAAGTAATTGGGTATGTATGAATGTTTTTCTACCCAACCATAGGTATCAACTACAAATACCACCTCCAATCCAGGATATGAGGCCACCAAGGTGAAGAAAACACTTACATGCTTCTATCTCTCAGCCCAAAACCCATTTTCTCTCTTGATTAGGCAATATGTTCACCATTAAGCACTATAGGCATCTCACTCAGCCATCCCAACCATGGAACTCTCTTCCATTCCAATAAGTGAACTCCCTTCCATTGCCCCACACAACACAAGGAAGGCCTACTCTTTCTTTTCCCAACGAACCCTTAGAGTACCCTACCCTTACAATGCTCTTCCATGTATGTAGAAAGAGTTCAACATAATGTAGGATATTAAAGGACCTCTTATAAAATGAATTCATGGGTTCTTAAGCATCATGGAGAAACAAATAAACAATGGGTAAAGATTCCTATATATTCGAGCCTCTATGCTCACCTACCATCATCCTCCTCACTCCGATGTATGTAATTTCCCTCTTCACAATGTTAATTTCTTATTATTTTTCATAGAGTTGTAATTAGTAATGGAGACAACAACATGAAAAATCTACATAGTGTAAAAATATGTAGGGAGAATGAGTAATGGATTCCAAAGGAGATGAGAGGATGGTGAAAAAAAACTAACATTACTTATGACCATAGAATGAAGGACTCTTACTCTTACCATTGTCATAGAAGTATATTATTCCCATGCTTCGATAACTGCACGAAAAGAATTTTCCTAGCAACCTCACACATACATTCAATGATTGGATTTGATAAGTCAAAAAGAAGTAATTGGATCATTTAAGGCAAATGATAGGAAATGGATAAGTTCTAAGGATAACACTTGACAAAAGAGGTTTTGATATCCCATAGGCCCCCTTTCCTCTTCCTCTCTAGTGGAATCATAGCCCCTCTAACGCTCTTTACACAACCATCTTGGACCATTATATTATTTTCCAACATAATATTTACATAAATTTCCAATCATAATGATAAGCCAACCACATGGCCCATGTCAAAAATTCCACATATACATGCCTATCCATTGACTAATTAGGCCTTAGCCCTGAGCACCACACCAGGAATCTATACTAGCATATTTACATAATTTACATAATTTGATTTAATACATTCAAAGGGTCAAAACTGGGGGTATTACATTGACTGCGCGAAATTAGTGGAATGCTACAATTATTCTCTCCTCGTGACGTGCGTAAACCAATCGGTGTATGAAATACTTGATGATGTTTGTGTTAAGTTTTTTTTTTTTTTCTTCAAATACAACAAATGATCATTGAAAGAATAACAAGCAAAATGAAACAAAAAGAGAACACATATTTATCCTAGGAAACCCTCATGGGGAAGAAAACCCAATAAAAATTCCTCTATATAGACTACACCTAAGTACAGTGTAAGATCCAAAGAATAAGACTAGACTGCTTCATCTCCTCTAGATGGATTGTTTCTTCTCTCTCTCTAGCACAACTACTTGAGTTATGTGTGTGTCCAAATGAGGGAGGTGCCTCCCCTATTTATACTGATCAGTGGAGAATCCTAATAACCTAATAGGACCAACTTCTCCTCCCAATCAGGGACGACTTGCCTTGGGAGACTCAAAATTACATTTTAATAATACTTTTGTGGGTACTACTGACCTGACTTTACAACGAAGTTTTTACCTCAAGACTTTACATGACCAATTACATCAATGACATCCCTAATCGGAGGAACAATGTCTCCGTAAGGGGTAGTAACAATAATAATACAAAGTATAATATCTTCCACAATTACCTCACGGAGAATCACATCACAGACACATTCGTATGAGCATCGTATCTCGACACATAATAGCAAGCATCACATCTCGTCACATCATCATAAACATCACATCTCATTGCATTGTCATGAGCATCCCATCTCATCACATCATCACGGGCATCACATCTCGTCGCATTGTCACGAGCATCACATCATCACGAGTATCACATCTTGTCGCATCGTCACGAGCATCACATCTCATCGCATAATCACGAGTATCACATCTCGTCGCATCATCACGAGTATCACATCTCGTCGCATCATCATGAGTATCACATCTCGTCGCATCACATCTCATCATAGGTATCCTCATCCTGAACATCACCTGCAATCTTACGTAAACACAACATCACAACTTAATGCGAAATCACTCACAACATCAAAATATGCTGGAATCTCATCGTCCCTAAATGAATGCAGGACCACAACATCTGCAAGTGAATGCAAGACCACAATGTCTGCAAATGAATGCCATACCACAACGTTCACAAATGAATGCAGGACCACAATGTCTGCAAATGAATGCCAAACCAAAACGTCTGCAAATGAATGTAGGACGACAACGTCCGTAAATGAGTGCAGAACCACAACATCCACAAATGAGTGCAGAACCACAACGTTATCTATAGTCACTTGATCACATATGTACCAAGTGGCCATCTCATCATCAATAAAAATATTATCATCACTCCCTCTTCCCATGGAGGTCCTTTCAAACTACACCAAGCTTGTCTCTAAAATATTCGAACTTCACACGAAACATAGACTTAGTTAACACATCTGCAACTCGTTCCTCTATAGGAACATACTAGAGCTTTATGGCTCTTCTCCACACCATATCCTGGATGTAATGATACTTTATATCTACGTTCTTTGACTTATCGTGGAACACCGAGTTCTCTATTAACTTGATACAACTCTGGTTGTCACAATAAATATCAGTTGCATCCACAATAATCTTATCAACTATAGGTTGAACATGTTGCAATGTATCTAGCCTCTGTTTTACTGAGCGCAACACTGGTCTGCTTTCTACTAAGCCATGATATCACACATGATCCCAAATGAAACAATATCCTGAAGTGCTCTTTCTGTTTACATCACTTCCTGCCCAATCTAATTCAGTGTAACCACGTAATCTAAACTCATGATCAGTTATATATGTGAGGCCATAATCCATTGTACCCTTTAGGTAACTCATCACATGTTTTGCTGCAACTAGGTGAACATGTCTGGGTTCCACCATATACTGACTTAACATGTTCACAACAAACATATATCTGGGCTTGTATATGTTAAATACATCAGTGAGCCGATAATCTATCTATATAATGTGACATCTACTCTTTCTGAAGAGTCATCATTTAGGAGCTTCAGGCTTGTCACCATCAGAGTGTTCATTTCCTTACAATCCAACATCCCAAATCTCTTTAGGATTTCAACTGCATATTTTCCTTGGTTTAGGGAAATTTCATCTGGGAATTGCCATACTTCAAGACCTAGGAAGTAATGCATCATGCCAAGATCTTTCATTTAAAATTCCATCACAAGATTCTTCTTACATCCACTGATGAGCTTCTCCTTTCCTATCAAAAATAGATAATCTACATACAATAGTAATATCATGATCCCATCATCTTCAACCGTATAGTAAAGGTTGGAATCTGCTTTACTTTTGGTAAATCCTAGACTCATCAAGAAGTCATCGCTTATTTTGTACCATGCTATGTGTGTTTGTTTTAATCAATACAATGTTTTCTTTAGTCGACACACATATGTTTTCTTGTCACGTGTCTCAAAACCTGAAGGTTGTTCAATATACACTTACTCTTCTATGACACCATTTGGAAAGGATGGATTTACATCCATTTGATGTAATTTCCATCTCATATTGGAAGACAAAGCAAGAATGGCTCTGATTGAGGTATATCTAGCTATTGGTGTAAAAGTTTCTTCATAATCAATCCCTTCCTTTTGAGAGAATCCTCGTGCAACAAATATTGATTTGAACTTTTCAATACTACCATCAGCTGAATGCTTTGTCTTCAAAATCCATTTGGAAGAGACCACTTATTTATCCTTTGGTCTTGACACCACTTACCAAACATCATTATTTAAGATAGATTGATATTCTACAATCATGTCATCTATCCATTCCTTCTTCTTTGAGGATTCTTCAAAACATGTAGGTTATTTGTTAACAAGGTTACACATTAATGCTTCATAGTTGGAGTGGAGTATTGCACAATATATTTATGCTTCTTGAATTATATCACGATCCCAAGCTGGTCTTTTCCTTGTTGAGATTGTCTCATGAAGTGTCTTTATAGGTTCTCGAGGTTCTGCCATGTCCTGATCTTCTAGTATATGGTCTTCTTCATCTATAATTGGTGGTTTACTGATCTCTATGATTCTGAGAATTTCTTGTTCTTCTTCATCCTCATGCGTCTCTTTGGATTTGTTGAAAGATGCAACTTCATAAAATGTGACGTCTCTGTTGACCTCAATTTTACAAAGGGTTGGAATATAGATTCTGTATGCTTTCGACTGACCACTATATCTGACAAAAATTCCCTTCTTTCCTGAGGGGTCCAACTTTGATCTTTCTCTTTGGGAACATGTAGGTAAACGAGACAACCAAATATCTTCAGGTGACTAACTTTAGGCTTCTCACCAGTAAACATTTTTTCTGGAGTTTTGTTTCCAAGTGTACTGTGGGATAATTTCTTCCGAACATAGACTGTGGTATTTTCTGCTTTAGCCCATAAATACATGGGTAGATCTTGATCATGAATCATGGATTTGACTGCTTCCATGATATATCTATTCTTCCTTTCCACTAATCCGATTTTGTTGAGGGTTATAGGGTGTAGTAAGCTCCCTCTCAATCCTAGATTATTTGCAGAAGTCCTTGAATTAATTTGAAGTGAATTCTCCTCCGTTA
Source organism: Pseudotsuga menziesii (assembly GCA_001517045.1). Taxonomy (NCBI): domain Eukaryota; kingdom Viridiplantae; phylum Streptophyta; class Pinopsida; order Pinales; family Pinaceae; genus Pseudotsuga; species Pseudotsuga menziesii. The sequence continues at coordinate 301,542 of LPNX010397954.1, forward strand.
TCTGATCTTAATATCTCAATCTTCTTTTTCAGAGAGATTCTCCATAATAGATTTGAACTCTTTGAACTTTTCAAATAATTCATCTTTCCTTTTCAAGAAATATATCCAAGTATTATGTGAGTAGTCATCAATAAAAGAGACATAATAAACATACTCGCTTAAGGAAGTAGTTGACATTGGTTCGCACACATCTAAGTGGACAATCTCTAGGATCCCTTTTGCTTTACTATTACTGCTTGGAAATGGGTTCTTGGTGTTCTTCCCTTGAGCACATCCTTTGCATACCCCTTCATTGTTGATATGGATTTTTGGTAGACCTGTTACTACCTTACTCACAGTTGGTAATGCTTTGTAGTTTACATGAGCAAGTCTTCTATTCCATAGTTCACACGAAGTGATAGTACAAGCTGTGAAAGTTGAATCTGTATGCCCTTTTAGTTTGTAGATCCCTCCTTCTTCAATACCTATTACAACTGCATCATCTATAGTTCTTCCTTTTGACCACATAAGAACTTGACCATCTACAAAGGCAACTCTGAAGCCTTTCTTGTATAGAGCTGATATAGAAAGAATATTATTCTTTAGACCTGGAACATATAAGACTTCTTTCATTTTCATGGACTTGCCAGATTTCATCTTGTAGGAAGCTTCTCCCATTCCTTTGATAGAATATTGATAGTTATCTCCAAGCTGTACTTTGTGTGGATAATATTTCTGAGTGAGGCATGAGAGAGAATCTTTGTGACCTGTCATATGTTTGGAAGCACCACTATCTATGAGCCAAGTATCACTTCCATGAGATATTGATCTTGTGAGGGATGATATCAAGACATATTCTTCATTAGAATATTCATTCTCTCTAGTCCTCTCTTCATTTGATCCATTTCTTTGATGACATGGGCATGGAACTTTTCGTTCTTCTTCTTGAACTTGTTTTTGTTAAGTGGACAATGTTTGGAGATATTTCCTAACTTATGACATGCATAACATTCATACGATGAGTAATCATTCTTAAAAATTTTACCTCTTTTGAATTATTGTGATCTACTTATGGGAGATCCTTGATCATTCCTTTTATTTCTTCCATTCTTTGTATGCACAGCTAGAGCTTGATCTTCATCTTCATTTAACTTTTCTTCTCTATTTTCTAACCTTCCTTCTTCTTGTACACATTCCTCCCAAAGCTTGTTGAATTTGGTTAGCTTTCTTCTAGCACATATTCCTCTGATGAAGGAATCCCATTCTCTTAGAAGACCATTTAGTGTGGCCATCACAACTTCAACTTCTTCTACCATGTCACCAATGGCTTCTAATTGTTCTTTAATTTGAGATACTATGGAGAAGTATGACTGCATGGTTTCTGCCTTTTGCATCTTCACACCCTTGAGTTGGTTTCTCAAGGTCATTCTCCTGTTGATGTTTTTTCCTTTAAACATATTAGTCATTCTCTATATAGAATTCACCCAAGTACAAAGTAAGACCCAAAGAATAAGACTAGATTGCTTCCTCTTCTCTAGATGGATTGTTTCTTCTCTCTCTAGCACAACTACTTGAGTTCTGTGTGTGCCCAAATGAGGGAGGAACCTCCCCTATTTATACTGATCAGTGGAGAATCCTACTAACCCAACATGGCCGACTTCTCCTCCCAATCAAGGCCGAATTTCCTTGGGAGACTCGAAATTACATTTTAATAATACTTTTGTGGGTACTACTGACCCGAATTTACAATGAAGGTTTTACCTCAAGACTTTACATGACCAATTACATCAATGACATCCCTAATTGGAGGAACATCTTCAGAAGGGATAATAACAAAATAATACAAAATATAATATCTTCTACAGTTACATTTCTTTAACAGTTTGTTTAAAACCTATTGCAAGGGTGGATTTATTTTGTGGGACTATATATAACCTATACGATATGGAACATAGAAGTGAGGCTTAGTGAGGATCCTCACCTCTCAAGCTAACAACTCGAAAAGACAACTCAAAATAACTAAATGAACATAATGCACTACTTGAGTTCTGTGTGTGCCCAAATGAGGGAGGAACCTCCCCTATTTATACTGATCAGTGGAGAATCCTAATAAACCAACATGGTTGACTTCTCCTCCCAATTAGGGCCGACTTGCCTTGGGAGACTCAAAATTACATTTTAATAATACTTTTGTGGGTACTACTGACCTGAATTTTCAATGAAGGTTTTACCTCAAGACTTTACATGACCAATTACATCAATGGCATCCCTAATTGGAGGAGCAACATCTTCAGAAGGGATAATAACAATAATAATAGAAATTAGAATATATTCCGCAGTTACATTTCTTTAACAGTTTGTTTAAAACCTATTGCAACGGTGGATTTATTTTGTGGGACTATATATAACCTGTACGATATGGAACATAGAAGTGAGGCTCAGTGAGGATCCTCCCCTCTCAAGCTAACAGCTCAAAAATATAACTCAAAATAACTCAATGAACATAATTCACAATAGAATAAGAAATAAAAACTAAGATCACTTGTATTATTATGGAGGCCCGAGTGCCTTTTTAGATGATTACATAAGGATCCATAATGGACAAAGTCAAACTGATTTAATCGATATCTAACTAACCCATATTTATTTATAAATGTATTCTATTTAACTAGTGTCTAGTACAATAAATGAGAGGGGGACATCTCATTAGCCCAATTCCTCTCGATTTAAGTCAGAAGGAATACATGATTTCCTCTTGGTTTGTGTATGAAAACATGGAGGAAATATCAAAGCACAAATACTGTGGGGTAGTGGAGGTATGAAGAAAACCCAGTCAAAGTACCTGATAGAGAGAGATGGAGGGTAGAGCCACCCGGAGCACACCTTTGAAACTGAAGATCCAAATCACAAAAAATGTTGATGGTAGCAAGTTCCTACATAGATCGGTGTGGGAGGGTACGTATCCAAAGGGAACATGATTCGAATGCTATTGTTATGTTGAAGTTAAGGTAGGTGCCTATGTAGACCGAGGTAGGAGGGAATTTCTCCAAAAATGAGCCCTATCTAAGTGTTGTTTGAAAGAGACAGATGGAGGGTGGATCCACTCCTAGCAAATCTTTGTAGCTAAAGAGACAAATCACAAGTATTGTTGGGTAGAAAAAGTCTGAAGAAAACCCAAGCGCATTACCTACTTAAGAGAGATGGAGGGTGGAACCACCCTGAGCTTACCTCTAAAATTAATGTTGTATAGATACTTAGGCATTGAGCTATAGCAGGTGCTTACATAGACTGGGGTGGGAGGGAACATCTCCAAAAGAACTTGATCTAATCACAAGTATTGTTGGGTAGAAAAAGTCTGAAGCAAACCCAAGCGCATTGCCTACTTAAGAGAGATGGAGGGTGGAACCACCCTGAGCTTACCTCTAAAATTAATGTTGTATAGATACTTAGGCATTGAGCTATAGCAAGTGCTTACATAGACCGGGGTGGGAGGGAACATCTCCAAAAGAACTTGATCTGAATGCTGCTTAATTGGAAGTCCAATAACTAATTCGTATGTGTCTTTGAACAACTAGTGAAGAAAACCAAAAAACATAACTGAGTTATGTATGGTGCACTGTAGAACTACGGGTGAAAATAAAAACTCTTGGGATGGAATTGAAGAAGTAATACAGTTGTTGGTGGACTGAGATGATTATGATTTCCTCCTTTAGATTGTAGTTTCAGTGCACCGTTGAATGGTTCTACTTTCCTCTTCCAAGGATGTGGAAGGACAGATTTTCAGGTGCAACTGAGCATATGGGTGGTGACAATGGCTGTCTATTGTGAGCATTGGGCATGGGTGAGAAGTGGAGCCACGAGCTAGAGCTAGGGTAACAACAAAATTGGTAGGAAAAATAATGTAATAATAGAGAGATGAATTCATGGTTGAGTGCGAGGGGAGTTGTCAATACATGTGCATAGGAAAAAGGGTTGGGTTGTGAGAGCTTGCATACCATGGTTTGAAATTGGATGGAATGTGAGTTGGAGGTGTGTTTAGGGAGGTAGCTTGAGCGAAAAGTTGAGATGGAGCAGGAGCTTCATGCGAGTAGATCAACAATGACAGATTTAGATGTAGAATGAAAAGTGACTCAGAACTTGATAGGGAATCTCGAACGATAGGCAGTGGAAATGGAGTAGAGTAACGGTGGAAAATTAGAGCATAGAGGCAACATGAGATATCATGGAGAAAGGAGGGTTTGAAAATGACAGTGAGAAATACATATATGGATGGTTAGTGTTTGATACTATTTGCAACAACAGACATGATGAGAAGTCTAAGTCAAGAGTTGAGTAGGGAACTCTCAAAACATATTTGAACAGAACAAAGGTGAGGGGCTTAGAAGGAGGGCAGAGTTAGGACTTAGCGTGAAAGAGGAAGAGCAACCTGGATATTAGGCGGAGATGGAGGAAACCTACATGATAAATCACATAGAGGGGGAGGACACATGACAACTAATATCTGAGAATAAAATAAACAAATATGCCGCTACGGAGTGGGAGCAGTGAGAAATTTTTTAGTGTGGAGGGGGTCGTGTAAAGAAAGTGGGTCATTTAGAAAGGAAGAATAAAAATGGGAAAGCATGGAAAGTGCAGAGCAACAAAGGGAAAGCTAACTATGAGAAACATGATCTGATATGATGGTGGGAGGTTGTGGAGTTGCAAAGCAACTAGGTACACTGTGTGGGGAGTGATTTGAGAAGATAAATTACCTAAGAAAATTTTGAATCGTATAAAAACTACACCTAGATCTTGGGATAGAATATGGATCATGGACACTTGCTACCGATAATGGAGAGAATACAAAAGAGATGGCAAGGTGGCTAGTGTGAAGCAGAGGAGCGGAATGCTGTGTGGTGATTAGACCCTAAAGAGTGAAATTCAATCAAGAGAGATATGGATGCAAAATAAAGAAGGCTAGGGCAAAAAAATAGGTTATGGAAAATGATGACAATGAGCAAACTCTCGAGAAAAATTAGGTCTCAGAGTAAAATTTCTCTAAGACCATTTGATTTGAAACACAGAGGTGAGGCTCAACAAGGAGCCTCACCTATCAAGTTAACAACTCCAAAAGACAACTCAAAATAGATTAACGAAAATAATACACAATAGAATAAGAAATAAAAGCTAAGATCACTTGTATTATTAGGAAGGCCTGAGTGCCTTTTTATAGGATTACATATGGATTCATAATGGACAAAGTCAAACTGATCTAATTAATATCTAACTAACCTACCGCTATTTAAAATATATTATATTTAACTAGTGTCAAGTACAATAAATGAGAGGGGGACCTCTCATTAGCCCATTGTATGACAACATTGAATTGCGAAATAATGCGAAATCAATTTTCTTTAATAACTTTTTTTTAACGAAAAGGTTAAGATTGTATTTATAAAAGGTTGAAAAGATTCAATGAAGTGCTACAACAATTCCTCATAGTAGTTTTATAGGATCCAAAACAAAGTATTGCTAAATTACAATCATCCAGATGAAAATAAACTTGAGACTATAGCTAACAGCGTAGTTCCATAAGCTGCTATAAATTCTTACAAATTTTCCTAAGAGGATCCTACAAAAAATATTCTTAGAAGAACAAACTAAGAGTTGGTATCATTGTCCATAGCCTTAACATCTATAGAGTTTTCTTCTTCCTCCTCTGTAGTGTTCTCAACATCATCTTCTAGACTCTCAACCTCATCATCCTAGGTTTATTCCATAGCCTCCTTAGAATCCACATCACAAGTGTCATGACTTCCTTCAACTGCATCTTCACTGTTTGAAGTATGGGTTCTCTAGCTATCTTCTTCACCAAAACTAGTAATGTTTACCACATGACATATAGGTCGCATAACATAAATGTCAACATTCTTTCCTTCTGATTTCTCATCCAACCTAGAGTTCTTACTTGTTATAAGGTCCTCATACTTCCCCAAAGTTATTGTAATTGCTTCAACCTTGACATCATAAGAATAAACGATCGCTTCAACCACATCAAGTCGGGCGTCAAGGACTATAGTAAAATTGAAAATGTGTTGAGACGATTCCTTGATTTCATTAAGGCGAGTGTCTAGAATGGGAATATGAGCAGTAAGCCGATGAAAAAAATGATTAGACTTTCCATATGAGATCTCATCCATCTCATTTGGGAGTGAATAGCATTAATATAAGCCTGCGAGTGTCTGATTCTTATAGAGAGGTGTTCATTTTTTTTTCATGGTCCATTATTTCAGCAAAGTCCTAGAACCCCTTCAAAAGAACATTTATGTTATCGACCCAATTGAAATGCAAGAAAATCTCGACACCCGATTCACGAACAAGAGCCACCACGAAATTCAAAATACAATCTCCCTAATAAATTCTAGGAAAATGGTCCCCCAAAGTAAGCAAAAGGCCCCCGGTATCACTGAAAAAAATTTGAAGCCCATAACAATGTAGAGACACCTCTCCATCCCAAACCTTCTAGGTAAATGAAAGAGAAAAATCTAGATGTAAGCAGAAAATTACCCAAGTGTGGAACTCCCTGCAGATAACATTGAAAGTTGTAGAAGAATGATATCCTAGTGCAGAAGAGAAGGCATCAAAATCCACCTGAGTGCACACCACCATTCCCGAATCCCCCCTCACACCAATCTTCCAACCTTAGTCATTGAACGAAAGACAGGGTTGAAACAATCTATACATGAAATAATGCAAAATTTCATATTGAAGCTTTTAGATTGTACCATGATAAAATGCCACTTTCAATTCTTAATTATCCGAACCAAGAGTTCTCAAGAATGTTCATTCTCCCAGTATGAAGAGTCCTCCACATAGGCAAGAAATTTAATGACCTCTGTCATCAAATGAAGAGGATAAAGATTGAAAAGACTAAAATGTGGGTTTGAAATGGACTTAGGATAACAAAAGAAATTTTAGAGGAGCCAATGAAGAGAGAGGTCATCCCCATTTTTTTCATTCTCCCTCTAACGGTACTCGAGGTTTCATTTGCAAGTTTGTCAACCACCACATTGTGTTCACGTTGAACATGAAAGATTTGAATATTCAATATTTGATGGAGTAAGCCAATGATACGTTTGTGAGGATGCCTTGATATTAAATCCATAATTTCTTATCGTTGTCTAGTTTGGGAGATTATAAGAAGAGAATCTATTATCACCACTAGCAATCAGATTCCAAGAGAAACAACTTCTTTTAATCCGAAGTATAGAGCATATCATTTTGCTTGGGTGTTGGTATTAATCCCTAAGCAACAAGCAAATGATAAGATTGCATTTCCACCAGGGTCAGAAATTAGTCCCCCCACACCTTCCTCCCCAGGTCTTTCCTTAATAACTTATCCATACAATGAGAGTTGATAATATTAGAGGAGCCTAATTGAACTCATTTGAAGGTGCGTGTATAAGCCTCTTCAATAAAGCTCATGTATAATTTCTTGAAATCCATGTTGAATATCCCAAAGCTACATAGCCATTATGCCCCAAAAAATATATCACAAAGACCCATATCTATCACGAACGTATTAGTTTTGAGTTGATAGTCCCCCAATTGGAGTTTCACATTTTCGCATCTACCTCCGCAGTTCATTATACCTCCACTGGATATCATAATTACAATTTTTTTCTTCAAGTGGACATAGTAATGGGATTCTTCAACCACGCCCCAAAGAATAAAATTATGGATGCTATCGCTATCAACCAAAATAATCAATTTTGTGTACTTGATGTAGGAGAGAAGTTGCATGGTTTGAATATTGGAATTGCCAAATAAAGAATGGAGGGAGATTAGGGGTTCTTCCTGATGAAATTCAAGGTCCATGTCTATCTATATTGTAGGGTTGTTGTCAATTACCTTTAATTCAAGGGTATCTTGTTAGAATGGCATTATAGAAATCAAGAAGATCAAGATAGCAACAACATGGCTAAAAAGGCTAGCATAGAGCATATTATTAACATGTATAAAACCATACATTTATCGTACAAATTCAATAACTATCTAATAATCACATCATAACCATATTCATGTTAAAGAATGTTTAGGAATTATATTATGGTTATTATAACAATCCCCCCCTTAATCATAAGTGTGTACAAGTATTCAACCTAAAATTCATCATAAAACTTCATGATAAAGATCTACTTAAAAAAACCGCCATTATAAACACTTGACAATCATCAATGTATCAAACAAAATGCAAAGATTTGAAAACTGAAAGTGAACAAATGACAATGGATGAACATTTCTTACTTGAAATTTTGATCATTCACAAAGTACATTAGCTAGAAGGTAGTGTCTTATGCTAATGAAAGGCGTTCTTTGAAAATTATGGTTTTGGGATGACCATAAACCAAAACAATAGTAGAAGCTAATGCCTTTCTACTAAATGGAAGTTTTAGGATTACCAAAAACTTTGGAACTTGGATTTGATTTTGGTTATGGATTGGAGATTAACAAAACATTTCCTAATTTAGCTAGAAGTTGACATTATCTACTAATTGGAAGTGCTCTCAAATAGTGGTTTAAGGAAGACCAAAAACCAGATTTGGAACTCGACTATGACTCTAGTTCTAGCACAACAGTTCTCTCTGAAACTTGGGTCTAATTCTAGTTCTGGATCGATGGTTCCTGCTTGCTTATTTCCGAGTGTCAATCATTACCCCCTATCAGGAACAAGATGAGAAGAAATAAAACTTTCTTCGATGAGATGGAAACATGTATGATTGTGCCTCCAATGAAATAATATATCAAAGAGATAGGTTTGAGTGCCATAACTAGACACAATACATATCTAAACATCTCACAATGGTTTTGAGTGTCAAAATTAGACACAAAATGCCATGATTTGAACTATGAATTTATTGGAACCAGTATGTCAGTCTTGATACCTACAAAAGCTTCTTGCAATTCCACCCTTCAATCATACAACAATTTAAATTCAAATACACAAAATGGAACCTGTCAAATTCTACTAAAAAAAGCACCCATCTACAAAGCAATTCGATTTTAAAACTTACAAAAAGAACTATTGTAAGTTTCAATTGAAAGCAAACTAAGCTTATCATCTTCTAACTCAACAAAGGTGCAAAATTGAAACACCTTTACAAAATGGATCCTATTAACTCCTTTTAAAATGATTGTTTAGATAAGTCGAGTTATTTATTCAAACATCTTTTATATTTCTCTCTTTTTCATGTGATTTTAACTCATCCTATCGAGTTAAATATTTACATTTAAAATTAAGAGCATAAGTTAAAAGCAAAAAAAATTTGGAATAACACAAAACTACCTCTACTCTGCTCAAAGAGATTGTTATTGAATTTTGTTGAACTTTGACCTTTTAATCTTTAAATGTGGAATTAATAAGTACTTTAAATCAATGAGTCAATCATACACATAAGAATTCATGCACAACACAATATCTACCTTGGGGAAAACCCTCAAAACAATGAGGGATAAAACCCCCCACAACTCTCTCCTTAGCACAATGATTGATAGAAGAGAATGTCTTTAGCAATTGCAAATTACATTCGACACCCGTGGTGCAAGTTAAGAGAGAATTCAAGCACCCCATGTATAATCAATTAGTTAGAGAGAAGAGAGAATGATTAGATGATTCAACTGTATGCCTTGCACACAATTTAACTTGCAACTTTTGGTCTCATACAAGAATTAGCGAATTCCTGCATGGGATAAAGTGGTCTCATGAAGAAGATAGTGAATGTCTGCAAGGAGAATCTGCTCCGCACCTTGATCTCATCAATCCTGCACAACAACTGGGCAATACCTTTTCATTATTGGCATACATTTTTGCTCTTCTGACTTCAAGATGAACTCATCTTCGAACTGGATGCTAGAACTCTTAGTTATGATGTTAACTCAAGTGTCTTCATGTAAGTGTCGTAACTTAAATGTCGTATTTTAGTTCAACATAAGTGTCGCAAATTAAGTGTCATTTTTTAGTTTAACTAAAGTGTAGTCATGCAAAACACTTTTAGTTAACTAGATTTTCTTTTTAACACTTTGTTGATTCTTTTAACTCAATATCTTCTTGATTGCATCACTGAAGTGATTAATTTGAGTTCTCCTTAACTAGATGAAGTATTCCTTGTTAATATCACTTGGAGTTAAACACTTTGAGTTCTCCTTAATTAATTGAAGTCTTTATCATGAGCAATTCAATTTATCTATTCTCAATGCAACTTATCTTTATCTATTATATTATCTGCATGGTCCACATGTGCCAACTTCAATTTATATATGATATCAATTATACTAATGATATTTGTCAAATGATGTGATCATATTGTTTTAATATAATTCGAAGTTGTCATATCCTAAAGTAATTCACTCTATAGGTGTCTAGTGTCTAGAGGAGACTTAATAGCTCATCTATCTCGAGTGACCATGGTCAGTAATACATCACACATCATACATGCTTCGACAGGCAAAGCATTAACTCTACACATGAGGTACCACCTCAACAGGACATGAAGATCCGACTTGACACGCACGTCTTTAGTCTTGTCCAACAAGACTGTACAACATCATCACTTTGACATATCAAAGTACATTACTCTACACATGAGGTTGCTTAGTCATTCTTGAGTCCAACTCAAGAATCTACTCCAATTTTCTTGAGTCTAACTCAGGATCCCTAAGGTACTACCTCAACACATGAGGCCCAGTCCTAGTGCACAAGATTGGATTGGAGAATGACTCTTGATGTTGTAACTTTAAAACTCCCTCTTAGCGAGGGAGGCATTCTATGCCATGCCAAGCTTGTATTGGAAGTACCTATACTTTGTTAAGGACAAATAATTAGTCAACATATCTGCAATAGGTTCATCAGTAGCAATTCACCGAAGTCTTACGAAACATATCTGGACCATGTCTCTGATGCAACGATACTTCATCTCAATGTGTTTCGACTTGTCATGAAACACATGGTTTTTTTAGAGCTTAACGCAACTCTGATTCTCAGAGAAAATGACAATAGTATCAAGCTTCTCATCGAACAACCCAACAAGCATCTTCCTAAGCCACCCAAATTCTTGACTGGCGGTACTAGCTGCAATATACTCTGCTTTTGTAGTTATCTGGGCTATAGATCCATGCTTCCTGTTGGACCAATAGATCATAGTTTTACTTGAGCTAATACAAAATCCGAACACTCTTTTGGTCCACATTGCTACCACCACAATCAGAGTCGACATAATCAAGTAACATCCCTCCTCCAATGGAGGCATATCTGAGTCCATAAGTAATCGTACCTCGAAGGTATTTAAGCACATGCTTAACAACAACCCAATATTTATGTCTAGGCGTAGACACGAATTGACTCAAGAAACTCACAAAATAACATATGTCAGATCTATAATGTATCAAGTACATCAAGGAACCGATGAGTATTCTATACATAGTAGGATCCACTTGATCCAATCTAGAATTTGACTCATGTAGTTTCTTCAAATTAGAAACCATCAGTGTAGTAATGGATTTACAATCCATCCTACCAAACCAGCGCAACAAATTAATTGTGTACTTTCCTTGTGAAAGGAAAATCTCATATTTCCTTTTCCAAACTTCAAGATCAAGAAAATAGTGCATAAGACCCAAGTATTTCATTTTGAATTTAGAAGAGAGCTCCTTATTGCACCAAGCTATCTGTTGGTCCTCTCTAGTAAGGAACAAGTCGTCAACATAGAGATCCAAGATTAGAGGTTGCTTCTTCACAAACGTGAAGTACATGTTAGGTTCATCTTCACTCTTAGAGAAACCCATGGTCTAAAGATAGATATCAATCCTTGAATACCAATCCCTCGGGGCTTGCTTAATCCCATACAAGGCTTTCTTCAGTTTGCATACATAGGATTCCTTCCCATGGACTACAAAACCTTTAGGTTGTTGTATTTATACTTCTTTATCAACTTCACTATTGAGGAAGGAAGTCTCCACATCCATTTGGTGAAGCTTCCATCCAAAAACTAAAGCAAATGAAATCATAGATCAAATAGTAGTGTATCTAGCCACAAGAGCGAATGTATCGTAATAGTCTATGCCTTCTTTCTATGAGAAACCAAAAGCTACAAATATTTCTTTATACATTTCAATGTTTTCATCTGCTTCATGTTTGATTTTATAAAGCCACCTGAAATTTACTTTGGACTTCCCTTCAAGTTTAGTAACCACTTCCTGAACATCATTCTTCATGATATATTTGTATTCTTCTACCATGGCATCTTTCCATACTTGTTGCTTAACAACATCCTCATAGGTGGAAGGTTCTAAATCAGTGATGTGACTCATCTATGCTACATATCTAGAATAAATTTAATGTCTCTTTCACTCTTTGAATGTGCTTGATGATGCTCCATGCTTTTCCGCCTCTTGTAGAATGTTTCAGCACCATGCAGATCTCCTCTTAGCAGGAGGTGCATCAAGAGTTTTTTCAATCAGTTCTACTGGTTCTTTAGTGTCATGTGAATCTAAGGACTCTTATGGATTCCACCTCTCAACATATGAATGAGGAGAACCAGAACATGGATCCTCTATCATATTAGACTCATTCTCCTCCATATATGAATCACATTGAAGTTCTTTAAAGCACCTGAATGCAACCTCTTCATGGAATATTACATCTCTATTGAATTCAATGTGCCTTTGTCTTAGAACATATATTCTATAAGCTTTGGATGATTCACTATATCCAACAAATGCCCCTTTCTTTTTGGATGGATCCATCTTTGTCCTCTTCTATTTTGGTATATGAATGTAGACAAAACAACTGAAAATATTCAAGTGTCAATATCTAGTTTTTTATCAATGAAAAATTATTCAGGAGTATTCTCTCCCATAATAGTATGAGGGTTTTTATTCAATATATAAACAATAGTGTTGGAGGATTCTACCCGTAAGGAAGTAGGAATATATTGATAATACATCATAGCTTTTGCAGCCTCGCATATTTTCCTATTATTTTTTTCAGCAACCCCATTCTGCTGGGGGTTGTAAGGTACAATCAACTGTATTCGTATTCTTGCATCACATCATAAATCATTAAAATAATGAGACTTAAACTCACCTCCATTATCAGATCTCAAAGCACAAATCTAATTTCCAGCCCGATTCTCAACCAATGCTTTGAACTCTTGAAACTTGCTAAGAGTTTCACTCTTTGCCTTCAGAAAATAGATCCATGACTTTTGCGAGATAAGTCATCTATGAAAAGTAGATAGTATAGGTACCCACTAAAGGAGGGTACTGAAATGGGAACACATAGGTTTGAATGGATTAATTGTAGGATCCCTTTGTATCTTTTGGTACTTCTTGGAAAACTCTTCAACTTGGTGTTCTTCTCAAGAGAGCAATGTCTACAGACACTATCATGCTTAGATTGAAATACATGCATACCATTTACCATCTTCTATAATCCAGGTAGTTCTTTAAAATGGATATTTCCAAGACTCCTATTCAAAAATTTACAAGGACTGACTGTGTCATGGATCATGGCTTTAATGAACTTTCCAGGAACCTTGTAGAGACCTCCCTCTCTAACTCCAATCAAAACTGCAACATTTAAGTCTGTATTCTTAGTCCATAAGAGCGCTTGATTCTCCATAAGACGAGGTTCTTCTAGAATCGAAACATACATGAGGTTCTTCTTCAAACCAGGAACACATTGAATCTCATCAACATGGAGTACATCTCCTAAATTCAACTGAAAGTAAGTAGATCCAGCTCCTTGGATATGTAATATCCCCATTTTGACCCTTAGAATCCATTGGTTTTATATGTAAATATTGTGTATATGCAATGTACGATTCCTAACATGGATTTCAATGCCAAGCCCTGCTAGTGAATGCTCATATTTGAAAAAAGGAAAGTATTATATACTTTGTTGGCCATGTGCTAGTAAGCCATGGAAAATTGTAAAAACATGTAATTATTTTTCATGCAAATAGAATACCAAGAGCTGGCTATGGAAGCAACTGAAATGAGGGGGTTGTGGGATTGAACCATGTGTTTCCAAATATTATCTTGAGAACACATCTTGACTACTTATGTTGACATTTATGTCTGTTGTAAGATGGTAACTGAGAAATCAACTCATGAATTAATGGAGCATGGGCCAAACTCTGAAATTCGTATGGATGGGTATGGGCATGGTTTACTTGACCCGTAATTCATATTTACTCATGGGAATTTGTTTTCCATCATCCCCATACCATTGTGAAAGAACCAAACACCAATTTCAAGCTTTCTATGCATTCCCATAAATGTAAATTGCAGAAACCACAACTTGGAGAGAAGCCACATTTTGAAGTGCTAAAAACACCTAGAAATTCATGTGAGAAGTGAAATGAAATGGGGAATCCACATGTATAAACATGAGGGTGAAATTGAGAGTGCTAAAATCCAAAAAATCCATGGGAATACCCATATTTGGAAGCCTTGAAAGTGGAATTTTGTGATTGACAATCGTGTGGCCAGAATTTGGAAAAATCCAAGAGTGGATTGAAGCACGAGTGAAATCAAAGGGTGGAATTTCTTGATAAACCTAGTGAAGGCAATAATATCTATAGGTTTAGTATTTTGGAACTTTCTATGCCCACCTTGAAGAGCACTGGAGTGAAGGGGCACATACGGGACTGTGTAGCAACGAAGGGGACCTTCCTTGTGTTGGGTGTGGTAGGTATTGTTGGTGCCAAGGCCATCTGAAGCCAAATTGAGATTCTTGTAGCTATGTGGTTGATCTCATTGGATTAGCTATATCCTTATACCATGCCTCCCTACTTTCTTGACAAGCCGAACTATGTGTTAGCTTAGAATGAGTATTTGTCCTTATGGTGCGAGTGAGCCTAAGTAATTCTTTCTTAATGTATACATAGACTAGCTCGAGTGTGGTCTCTTAATTGAAAGAATATAGGCTAGACAGAGACCTACGATTGGGTGGAACATTGCTCTTCCATAGCCAGTTTCTCAGACAACTTCAATTAAAACAT
Organism: Pseudotsuga menziesii; assembly: GCA_001517045.1. Taxonomy (NCBI): domain Eukaryota; kingdom Viridiplantae; phylum Streptophyta; class Pinopsida; order Pinales; family Pinaceae; genus Pseudotsuga; species Pseudotsuga menziesii. The sequence goes on from LPNX010397954.1 coordinate 316,562, forward strand.
AAGTGCTTACTGTTGTCTCTGATTATGCCTAATTTATTTGATATGAATGACTATTCATTGTGTTAAATTGAATGATTAGACCTAGTATGAATAGTTCAATTAGATGCATGTGAATAGCATGAAAATGAATTTATTATTGTGCATGTGCATGTGATGAGTATGCTGGTATAAGCATGATATGTGTGTTCCTTGATAGAGTTTAATTCATGTGTTTATATTCATGCATCTGCATGCACATTTAGTTGTTAATGAATTTCATAATATGGCATTGGAGGCAAAATTTAACACCCCACACATCGGTCATGTTCCCTCGGTGAGTCGGATTGATGGGAGGGAACATGACAAGATCAAATATGTGGTATTATCTCCAAGCTCCGCCTCACAGGTGGAGTTTTTCTCCTTTAGATCTGTGATAGAGCTCCTATATCCAATCATGTGTTTGAATGCACTAGTATCAACCAACCATTTCTTAACACTAGTGGTAATGGATCCAGGTAGAGCTAAGACAAGATAATACTCCTTCCTTGTCTCCTTAGCATCAGATGAATTCTTTCTTGTAGGTTCATCTTCTGTAAAAGTAGAAGCATGGAACTTACCCTTGAGCTTTCCTCTTTGATTTTCTCGACACTCTCTAGCATAATGGCCCTTCTTATTACAATTGAAGCATTTGACTTTGGAATTATCAAATTTCTTGTTGAATTTTTCCTTTTGATGAGGAAACTTCTTCCGAGAAATGGATTTCTTTCCTCTCTTCATCCTTGATGTAAGAGCAAGTTTCTCTTCTTTGTAGGAAGCAGTCTTGCTTTAGATTCACCCTTCTTCTTGGAGGTAATCATGCCATAGTCTCTCAAAACTTGTTGCACCTCTTAACCATTAACAACAACCAACAAGGTCTCCCATGAAGATGGAAGACCATTGAAAACAATTTGTATGAGATCATCATCATCGACAGTTACTCCAATGCTCATGAGTTGATTTTTTACTAGATAAATCTTTGTGAAGAAGGAAGCCACTGTCTCGTCCTTCTCCATATTTAGATTACGAAGCTTGTTCTTTAAAGATATCTTTTGACTTGGAGCATTATTCTCATAAAAAATGGTCAATGTGTCAAAGAATTCCTTTGCAGTCTTGAATGGAGTGACCACATGCATCAAATTTTCTTTCACCTAATCATAAACGATCCTCTTATCTTTGGCTTGATTCTTCTTGAAATCAGCGCACCCAACATTAGTAGTAGGCTCCTCAACAACATTGGATATGTATCCATCAATGTCATGCTCTTCTAGGATGTTCATAATCCTAGCCTTCCAAGTATTGAAGTTTGAAGTTCCTTCAAGACGGTATTCTGGCCTTACTGAGATCGAGGCCATTGTTCTTCAAGTACTGTGCTCAACTTCTACCCCTTAGTATCGACACAGACTCAATATTGATTTCAAAACTTAGCTTATTCATGCCATGAGCTCTAATATCATGTTGAATTTTGTTGATCTTTGATATTTTAATATTTAAATGAGGAATTACGTAGTACTTTAATTCAATGGATCAATAATACACATAAGCATTCAAACATAACACAGTATGTACCCCTTGGAAAACCCTCAAAACAATGATGGAGAAAAACCCCAACAAATATCCTTAGCACAATGATAGATAGCAGAGAATGTCTTTAGCAATTGCAGATTACATTCGGTACCCCTAGTGCAAGATAGGAGAGAACTCAAACACCCCAGGTGTAATCACTAAGCAAGAGAGAAGAGAGAATGATCAGATGATTCAACTGTATGCCCTGCACATAATTTGACTTGCAACTTTTGGTCTCGTTCAAGAAGTAGCAAATGCCTGCATAGGAGAAAGTGGTCTCATGCAAAAGATAGCGAATTCTTGCATGGAGAATTTTCTATATGTAAGTTTTAAACCTGTGCAAAGAAGAAAATATTACAAATTATTTTAAGAAAAACAAATATTACACCATAGCATTCACATATAATACACAAAGATTTACCCTATAAACCCTTAACTCGGAAAACTAGCTGATCCAGATGGAGATCGGTGGCCACCCACCTATTCCATTGGGTGAAAACAATTGTCCATTGTGGCAGTTTCCTAGTTATTGTTCTACGGTTTTTCGAGTCCTGTTATCTCCCAAGATAATTTATTTTCGTATGAAGAATTTAATTCACGCAATGAGGAATATGAATGTCACTAACATTTTGAAATCCTCTATTTTTTATGCAAATTTCACAAAGTTGTAGCTTCGGTAGCTTGGGCGAGGATCAGAACATCTCTTTAGCCACCAAAAGATGGAAGATAAATAACAGGTGGAAGACCCCTTCAGCGGTAAGGCGTATTGCTAAACTTTTTACTGCCATCGAAACATTCTTAAACAGTGATCGGAGAATATAGTGACTAAAAGTTTTGCAACTGCGGAGAAGATAGTGGCTAAAAGTTCCACCACTGCGGAGAAGATAGTGGGATTAAAAGCTTCGATGGTAAGAAGTTTTGAGTTCCGATCGCCGATGTTGCAGAGTCTTAGTTCACTACGGAGCTGCCACGGTGGAAGAAAGACACGGATTCTGCGATCAGATGAGAACTTCGGCGATTGGAGGTTCTAAGGACTAACCATTGACAAAGATAGTTCAATAAGGAGCCATGATGGCGGGAGACAGAAGGACTATGTATCAATGGAACTCAATAAGTTTTGAGTTCCAATCGCCGATGTTGCAGAGTCTTAGTTCACTACGGAGCTGCCACGGTGGAAGAAAGACACGGATTCCGCGATCAGATGAGAACTTCGGCGATTGGAGGTTCTAAGGACTAACCATTGACAAATATAGTTCAATAAGGAGCCATGATGGCGGGAGACAGAAGGACTATGTATCAATGAAGTTTATAACTGAGTTCCTCTGTAGTGTCGGTGACATAGAAGACTAAAGCTCCAATCGATGACAAGAATCATTCTGATAGTGTGACAATAGATGAACTCTTCGGCGATCGGAAGAACTAAAGACAATGTAGCGGTGGGGCAAGGATGAAAAGTTCTGGAATGTCGATGACATGAAGAACTAAATACCGTCGAATTCAAGTATCAGAAATGGGAACTTGAAAGCACTAAACGTCAGCGAGTTAGTCCACTAAAGAACCGAAAGGGTGGAAGATATACAAACTACGGGATCTGCGAGCAGATGAAAACTTAGGCGTCGAAACTCAGAATCACTGGCCGTCGGCAAGATAGTTCAAGGGGGAGCCGCAACGGTGGAAGAAAAACAGACTAAGACTTCCGCTAAATGAAAAATCTTTCGATAGCGCAACAATAGAAGATCATCGATGATCGGGAGACATACAAACTACGAATCGACGAGTTCACAACGAAGCTCCTCCGCAGTGTCGGCGACACAGAGGACTAAAGATATGATTCCAACATCATCAATCAGCTTCTGGCAGTGGTAAATTTAGTTCATTCCACCTCTGAAATAGCGGCAGCGCTCCGGTCTAGGGTGCTGATGTGCTAGAAAACAGAACTTCCGATTAGTGACTACGACGGATTAAACATTGAGACTTGGAGTGTCGAAACGGCAGAAACACTGAGGCTTGGAGCACCGAAACAGTGGTAGCATTGAGACTTGGAGCACTGATGAGATAAAAGAAAAATCCCCTAATCAGCGACTGCGGCGACAAGACAGAAAATCCAGCGGATTAAACAAGAAAAAGCACTTCAGTTAAATGCCGATACACTGGCTGTTGGCGGCAATTTCATACTGAACTAGCAGTGGGGATGATCAGTGACCACTTCAATCATTAAAAGATCACTCAGTGAACTAGATATTCATAGTAGATAAACAAATAGTTAGCAAGGGTTTGAAGACCTAATCTGGAAAAACTATCACTTTCAATTATTTTTGTGTAAACAGATCGGATTTTCAGGATCTGTGATTTTTGTAGAAGGCTATAAAGCCCATGATAATTTTTATAATAAAGGTTTGACTCCGGGGATTTGTAAGCCTGTTCCATTATCAAGCGACTCATCCGGTTTATTCTAAATATAAGCTCTTTTGTTGTGATTTGTTCAGCCATCTCTTTATTTACTGTGTTTATTTCCTGAATGTGCATTCAGGTCAATTTCAGATTTATTAAAAAGCCGATAGCTGTCATCCTATTGGTTATTTAGTGATATTTGATTTATAAATACCATCCTTGGCAGGATTTAGCCATTTATATGCATGTGTTATGTGTGTAAGTCTACTAGCCTGGTGAGTTCTCCATCCCTGCACCTTTTTGTCAAAACTACTGAACAAGTTGTAACTAAAAGCCTTGTAAACGAGTGAGCTTCATGCATGTCTTGAGAGTGAGAGGTTATATAGGTTATCTGGCTTGATCCATATCAGAAAACCCTAAAAAATAGTTTAAGTTACTGGGCATCCTCGAGCTACAACCTATAGGAGTTTCCTGGAGTGATAACAAAGTGGCGCCGTTGCCGGGGAGAGGAGATTGAAGCTCATCTTCCCTAGAAGACGACATAGATCCAGGATTTGATGATAGACAAAGCTTGGAAATTATTACGGTTGTAATCATCTATCTGGTGAATCCATTGATATAAGGTGGCTTCAAGAAGACCAAGTACCAGAGCAAACCCAAAGGGGCCACCAGCAACACCCATTTCAGATCCAGAAGAAATCTTGAGGAAAGCTAGGGATTTACTAAGACAGACCAGCAGTGCTGCACAAAATGCTACATTAGGTATTTCAAAAAATCTTTCTGCTGTTATTTCTTCTCCTGAAACTCTTAATTCCCATAAATTTTTAGATACATCAGAAAAATCTAGGGCTTGGGCATCTTCAAGCACTACTGCTTGTGAAGATCCAATCCTTGGTGACTCCACTGGGATAAGTATACCACCGCTTGCTCAACAAATATTTTCATCAGTGCTGCCTTCCACATCCCTGTCCATACCCATTTCCAATATGGATACCCCTCAATTGACCAAGATGGAAAGGATCCTAGTAGCTAGGTATGAACCCCTAATTTTTCCAAATCCTCTGGCAGCCATGCCTACCGGAGATTACCTCAAGTATATGCCTAAGTTTACCAGGGAAGGGGATTTCACTGCTGAAGAACATCTAGAGGATTTTTATAGCTATGCTGAAAATATAAATATAGAACACGAATATGTATGGACCAGAGTTTTTGTGGAAAGCCTAGATGGCCAGGTTAGGAAGTGGTTTAAAGAACTGCCTGTTGGGTCAGTGGTAGGCATAGAGGCCCTAGATGACATTTTCCTAAAACATTGGGGAGAGGGGATAGACCACCTCTACTATATCACAGAATTCAACAACCTAAAAAGAGAAAATGTTGAGTCTATCTCCAACTTTACCAAGAGATTCAACAACATGTACAGCAAGATCCCCACTGAGATTAAGCCCATCGGTACCTCAGCTATGATAACTTATGCAAATGCCTTTGACTCTGACTTCTGCCTACTTCTTAGAGAAAGGAGGTCTACCTCCTTATCACTTATGCAGGATGCTGCCCTGGAGGTAGAGTCAAACATTCTGGCATCTCAGAAGGTCAAAGGGAAGGTAGAGAAGAGAAAGCAGCCAGTAGACTATAGTGGGGCTTCTGCATCAGAGAACAAGATTGAAAAAATGACCAAACTTTTAGATATCTTGACTACTAAAATGTCTAAAATTGAAAGACCAAGGACATCTACTGGTAAGGGGTAAGGGGCCAAGTGAATTCACTCCTCGAAACCCAAATTTTGTTCCTTATAGAAGAGGAAACCCCCCAGTTCAGATTCTCATAAGGGAGAGAAATCACGGGGAAGATCAAAGGATAAGAGCTCCATTTCAAAATGTTGTATTAGAAGAAGAGCCAGAGTTTATTGAAGAAGAAGGAGAAGTTGAAGATAATATCCACTGCATGAAGGATGAGGTGGACTACTCTTTTTCGACACAAGCAGAATATGAAGAAGCCCTGATTGATGAGCAGATCACTGAAGAGGCTGTCTATTAGGTTGATGCTCAGGGAGGTTACCAACTGAGGTCTAGGTTGGTTGCTCCCCTCAAGAAGAATGCTGTACCTGTCAAGCTGCCTGTTGCACCAGCTAGAAAGGTTGTTGTTTTACCAAAGAAAGTGGATGTCCCATCTAAAGCATTGCATAAACCAACACCTTCAGCCACACTTGATCAAGTCCAACTCAAACCTACAGCTCATGAGGTAAGGTTTCCAGATAGGTTTCATTATTCTTTTAACCTTGAGTCTGAAATTCAAAAGTTGAAAATCCCTTTCCCTTTAATTGAGTTGATGAAGAATGATGCATTTAAAACCTCCATTCTGAATTCCCTTCAGCCCAAGGTGCACAATGACACTGACTTTGTGAACCTGCAAGATGACAAGCCTGTTGTAACCCTGGGCCCCATGATCGAAGACATAAAGGACTCCTGCCCACCATTCTATATATCCTTGAACATCCATGATAAAATCCTCCATAACTATCTGCTGGATTCAGGAGCCTCTCATAATTTAATGCCAAAGGCTATGATGGATGAGATCAGCCTCAGCATTACCAAGCCCTACCATGATTTATTCTCCTTTGAATCCAGGAAGGTCAAGTGCTTGGGCCTCATCAAAGACCTTGATGTAAACTTAACTCAGCTGCCTTCAAAAAGCATAATGATGGACATCGTAGTGGCTGATATTCCTCCAAAATTCAGCCTTTTGTTGTCCCGGTCATGGAGCAAAAGATTGGGTGGCACCCTTTAGAAGGATCTCATGTACGCCACCATTCCCATATTTGGAGGGGAGACTAAGAGACTATACAGGGAAAATCAGCTAGCATACATCATAAGCAAGGAGAGCCGCTTGGTGAATCACCCAATCTACGTCGTGGACACCGATTTCGGATCCTGCATTTTGTAAATAGATGATAATCAACAGACATCAGTTCAGCTCACTGAGCCCACACGTCCACAGCCCAAAGAAGTCACAACAACGATCTGGACCATGTATTTCGATGGGGCAGGTGCTCAAAACTCAGCCGACGCGGGTATCGTGTTGATCTCCCCATCTAAGGAAAACATTCACTTGTCTTACAAGCTCGATTTCAAGACCACTAACAACGTAGAAAAATATGAAGCCTTGCTGCTAGGAGTTAAAGCAGCCAAGGAGATGGGAATCATGTGCATGAATATTTTTGGGGACGCAGACCTTATCATACAGCAGGTCAACAACACTTTTCAGACGAAAAATATCAGACTGAAGGCCTACAGGGACGAGGTATGGAAACTCAGAGACTCATTTATGTTTTTTGAACTGTCATATATTCCTAGGGATTTGAATCACCTAACTGATTCCCTGGCCATCTCTGTAAGTCTGTTTGTTCCTCCTTTACCCCCTAAGCTCAACTATGACATTCAGGTCAAGTACAGACCCTCTCTACCAGATAATGTAAAATTTTGGAGGGTGTTTGAAAATGATGGGGAGCTTAGTAAATTCCTTCAGTTAGTGGATGAATTCTCTGACATACACATATACTAGGAAAACCTTAACCTGGAGGAATCCAAGCAGCTCAAGTTAAAAGATAAAGTGACTAAGCACAATATTGTCCAATTGCCCAGCAACTACATACCCCAAGGTATAGTACCGCTGGAAGAATTGTTTGATCACAATGACATCCCTTTCAAGCCTTGCCAAAAGGGAGCTAGATCCTGCTATCCAAGAACAAAACATAGGCAGCCAGAGCCATCCAAAACTGATAAATCTATCCACTGGGCTGACTGCTAAACAGAAGTCTGAATATTGCAGCTTGATAAAAGAGTTTGCCGATTTCTTTGCATGGGAGTATAGTGACCTAAAAACATATGGCACCAACATCATCCAGCATAGGATTCCTTTGGAGAAGGACACCATTCCTTTCAAACAGAAGTTGAGACCCATTAGCCCTCTTCTATTACTAGTGATTGAGAAAGAGACCCACAAGCTCCTCAAAGCCAAGATCATAATCCCCCTCAGGTATTCCAAGTGGATTGTAAATCTAGTAGTGGTAAGAAACAAAAATGGAGAAATCAGGTTGTGTGTGGATTTTAGAAACTTGAACAAATGTTCCAAAAAAGACAACTATCTACTGCCCAAGATGGAACACCTGCTGCAGAAAGTCTCGGGGGCTAGGGTCATGTCCTTCCTTAATAGATTCTCTGGATACAACCAAGTGGCTGTGCACCCATATGACCAAGAGAATACTGCCTTTACCACCCCTTGGGGCACCTTCATGTATGCTAAAATGCCATTTGGGCTAATGAATGCTGGGGTGTCAAAACCCCAAATTTTCACAAAAAATTAAATTTTTGAGATAACAGTAAATGCTAAACCCTGCGGTCTACTAACAGCTAACGGTTTGCAAATAAAAGAAACAGTCAAGTAATTAGTTTCACTAAATCTTAATTATAATAACTTAACAGTTCATTTTTGTAACAAGATTAAAGTCTTCTTGCGTGCTGTTATATTTTAGTTTACTGATGAGTCTTTTCATTTCAAGTAGGTGGAATCTACTTTTGAATCCGGGGCTTACTTAGCAATCGTGCTAACACAGATGAATACTGATTCTTACAGGTTTATAGGTATGATCGAACGAGTACATATTAAAAGTTCTTTAAAGTGTCAGCGGTATTTTATTTGCAAATTAAAAGTTTAGTAATTAAGCTGCTAAACTCTAGACAACCCCTGTAAGGTAAAACCATTTGGATTCCTTCAGTTTTTCTAGTAGACATGTTCAGAAGTAAGTAACGACAGTAAAATATGTTTGCGACTCTAAGCATTAGAATCTCGGTTACAAAGTATTTCTACTTTAGTCTATGAAATTGTAATGTTATAATAATTGTTATTGTCAGTATTTATGCAATAGTACATTATCTTGTCTGTGTAATCATTGACCCACATTTTGCTTCTGCAAGATAACTTACAGCATGTTATCCTTTGGACAGTATAATTTCGATTGTACAAACTACAAACCATCATGTCTTTCTACATGAGATCATGGTTACCTATATTTTATTTCCATGTCGAACCCTATGGTTCTAGTAATTTCTGGATTCAATAGGGTCATTCCTATTCTCGTTATCATGTTTAGTTATATAATTACTTTACTATCCATTAGACATAGTAAAATGAGAATAAGAACCAAGTTAAGTCATACCCCAAAATCCATCAAAGTATTGTCACTTGAACTATGTAAAAAAATTTCATAATAATGTTCTTACCTTTAGTTTTGTACTACTTCAAAGTTCTGGTACTAATTGAGTTATTAGTTCATGTAAATCTTATAGATATGCATAATCTATTTGTTCAATAGACATTCAGTCTATAATTAGTCTGTGATTATAAACGTATTTTAAACTAGAGTTGATAATCCTTTGCACTATTAAATTATGCCATTTATAAAATTATGACTTGTAATATTGTTATTACAAAAGATTTACTATGTCTAAACTATAGTTTATCTTTGTTACTAGGGAAAACTATAGTTGTTTAATATCTAGCATGAACTCTCCCATATACACATTTGATCTCTTAACAAACGGGTAATACCTAACACATTGATCTATAAATAATACATGAATTATTTGATTTCTATCAAATACATAAAACAATGTTTAGAGGAAGGATATGTAACTCTTTAAACCACAATTGCGATGCTGTAAAAGAATAACATAAGGTTCGTAGTGTTGATTTTTGTACCTAGGCAGATGTTCCCTAGGTGACTTTAATTTTGCCTAAAGTCACTTTAAGAGGGAAAAAGGTGACCCTCACATTAAATGTCACTTAATGAGACTTTATGACAATAAAGTCACTTTTTGATAAATTTAAGTGGGTGAGTGATTTTATTTATGGGAAATAAATAAAAGGGATTTTCACTCTCAATCAATCTCAGCCATTGATTTGATTCTTTCTCCACCATTGGATTAAGAAACTCACCTAGGGCAAACAAAAAGCATGAGGGAGGCAAAAGGACTTCACTTGTTCATTTTTCAGGTGAAGAAGAGAGAGCTGGAGAGGAGGTCGAGTTTGCTTGAGGAGGCCACGATTTTTCCAGATAGATTGCTGAAGAGATTTCAGTGAGCTAGGAGGTCGAAACTGGTTCAGTATTTTGCTGGCACGAATCCCAAGAAGGAGTACGGACTGCTGTACGGTCTGCTTAATTTTTTGCACAGTTTTCGAGGGTGTACGGCCGAGTTTACTTCTGCTGTACGGTGCATTAAATTTGGCACAGCTTTCGAGGGATGTACGGACTGCTGGTACTTGCTGTACGGTGCATTTAATTCCTGCACAGATTTCGAGGAAGGTACAGGGTCATTTAATGCTGGTACGGTCTGCTGGTACAGACTGCTGTACGGTCTGTTGTACGGCCTGATTTATTGGCACGAAGTTCGAGGAAGAAGTACGGCCTATTTATTGCTGCTGTACGGCCTGTTCATTGGCACGAATTTCGAGG
>LPNX010397954.1:331453-341903 GCA_001517045.1 Pseudotsuga menziesii
CGTAGTGGATTTAGTCTTATGCATGAATGGCTATTGGGTTTTAACGAAGGTTTATAAGTAACTTTCTTGAAGGGTCAACGTAACCATAAACATGGATATTATTGTCCCTATACTAACATATGATAATGTGCAAATGATTAATGATTTGGATGGCGAATTATTGGTTTAACATTATAGTTTTACTCCACGCTCCAATGATCAAATAATTGGATTCTTGTTTTACACAGGCACTATAGAACACGACCCTCTTTGCATGGTTTGATTTGTTTGCTATGTGGTCGTTTCCTGTCCACGCATGGGAGATATAAAATACTGCCGAAACCTAACCATTATCATTTCCATCCCGCAATTTTCGCTGGCTCTAGGGTTGCTTTGCTTGTCTTCCATGGCGGAAATCATTCCTCCTCGTTTTGGTTGTCTTGTGCCTTGGTTCCATGCTGCGTTTGTCATTAGTGCATGGTTTTAGAAGCCATTCCCACTGGCTTGGTTCTCGGTCTGCGACTTGTGGAGATTACTACTGCTCATGTCTTGCTGTCTGTGTAGTTATCCTTTCACTGTCTTCGTAGCTTACAGTATACTTCAGTTACTTGTTACTGTTATCATGGCTTGCCAATGTGTGAGGTATTTACCTTGCAAGTTGTTGGGTCTTTGTTTGCATACCCTGTAGGTGACAGTGCTTCGTTGAGGCTGCTCGTCGTTCTCTTCTGACAGGTAAATAATACTTTGAGTTCAATTACTTCGTTGCCAAATTTACTTTGTTGTTACAGTAGTTTGTATTGGTATATTTAATTGACAGTGGTTTGTTACCTTGCCTGTAGGTGCTCACCACTGTAAAGCTTGTACAATGAGAAATAGACAGTCCCCTACAAAGGCCGTGGCTCGTGGTTCATTTTTGGGTAAGCCCCGTGGTCCAAATGTTGGATTTTTCACTCTACTAGTGTTAGGGTGGTCGATGGACTCACACAGGGTTTTGGAAAACCCTCCCTCGACTTGCCACGAGTTATGTTGTTGTGTTATTGTTTCTATAGGTTGTTGTTGTAATACTTAGAATCAAACCCTCGGTAGGGTAGACTCAGTTTATCTGACCACTGTACTTAGTTGAAGTTTGGCTTTTACGGCTGGGTTGAAGTTTGTAGTTTTTGTAATGACAGTGCTGTGAGTAGACTTGTTTGGTTTAACATATGTTTACATTACACTCTGTGTAAAAAGTTAGGGTTTTACCCTTCTTGAATGTAATGAAGTTTATACTTTGTTTGAGTACTCTGTAAGGGTTTATAAACAAAAACTTAAGGCTGATACTTACAGCCGTAACTTAATTCTTGCTTGTTTTGATTAGAATTATAAACTAGGGTTTGACTTGTAAAAACCCTCGTTTTGATATAAATTATTCTTGTTATAATAATTATACAATTTTTCTATTTGTCCTTAAAGGACTGTGAGTAGATTATTATTTGTCCTTCCAAGGACTGTGAGTAAATTATATTAACTTGGTTATTAATGGTTACATAATTTATGTAAATTAGGTTTTAATGTTTTGGTACTTGTAAATGTAATAATTTTAAGGGTTTTAACCCTAACATTTATTTCTATAGATGCATGTTGTTAGTAAAAGAAAAGCATCGTTTCTTTTATAAATACATTTATACATGTTGATCAGTAATGTAATTCATTTCTGTGTATAAAATTTTTAGTTGGTTCTTTAATAGTTTTAAAAGAACTATCTTATGTTTAACCTAGGTTACTACAGTATATAAAAATATAAATAGATTACGCTTAGAATATGAGCTAGGGTTGATCCTATTTAACTTTTATAGAGTATTAATTCCTGTATTGTTACTTTGTTAATTCGATTACTGTCACACAGTTTTCTTCAGTTTGTTTTAAAGAATTATTAATTTATAAACATCACTGTTTATTGTTAATAATATTATTATCTATATTAATAATATTATTATCTATATTAATAATATTATTATCTATGAATAATGTATCCTCTTAAGTTTATGTTGGTATATATATATATATATTAAATAAGGCTGAGAGCAGTCTATAGTAATTGTGTTTATTTAATAAAATTATCTCTATAAGCTTGCTGAAAGAAAATAAGAACTTTCCTACCCGTCAATACTCTTTACATCTATACTGTCTGTAAGTGTATAAGGACAGTTTCTTATTAATAATAACTTAAGCATAGGTTACTACTGTCCTTTAGTTATTAATACTAAGAAAAGAATACTGTAATATTTATCAAGTTCTTAATTAGAGTTCAGATAGTTGCAGGTAAATTAGTTAGCACTAATGGAAAAGAGATAAACTAACTGTATTATTTTTACATCTTTTCTTAACATACATGGTAACTTTCAACTGATAATACTAGTTCTTCTATTTCAGTATAAATGTACAGTTTATAGAAGTAGATACTGTGTAGAAGAATGAATTATATGCTTAAACATACTATTGTTGGTAAGTAATATGATTCTTTTTTCTTTTCTGATATTTAAATACTCATTCTAGTTCTACAAATAACTCTACGAACATATTAATAATCTTTCTGTATAAATAACTATCTATCGAAAGAAAACATTTCAATACTCAGAAAAACATAAGTATTCTATTCATTCATATTCCTATCACACTTCATTCATTTAAACACACTACCTGTGCTAGAGTACGATCTGGATTACTCCAGATGGGGAAAAACACAGGTAGGATTTATCTTTCATCAAAGTACAGATTTAACCTTGAAACAACTAAGAGATTCCAACTTAACAATTTACAGCATAACATATAATCATTCATTATTTGTTCACAAACAGATATAAACTATAACATAGAAATTAAAAGATAATGGAACCTGTTTTTAAATCTGGATGACAATAGCAATGGGAGGTCATTCCTCCCTACCAACTCCTGGAGAGCGCTCAAACATCGACTTCTCAGGACCCTCGAGCCTGTTCTGGTCTCCTTGGCTGGAACTAGGTGGAACAAACAACAAAGTACTAGTCCTGAGACTCAATACCAACTCTGCACACTGTAGCAAGATCTTTCAGCCGCAAGGCTGTACTAGATCACCTTCCTGCAGTTTACCCCTCAAACACCTTCCTCCAAATTTCCCTTCCCAATGAATTCCTTGAAGTGCATTCACCTAAATGATTCTTCTCCTGGAATGAGCAGCCTCAACTCTCTACATTGGGTACTTTTATTAAGATTTCCTAGGTCTTTTTGGGTTAGTTGTTATTAATTGAGCTACCTGCTCTGATCCCACTTTCTTGGGGGATCATGACCCCAAATGTAGGGAGGTTGCCACCTGCAACATAGGAAGTGTTTGAGGATGCTTCCATTTGTCTATTTGCTCTCCACCTAGTCTCCTCCACCAACTTGACCAGTAACACTCTTTTTAACAACTCTCCCAAGCTGTTGTCTCCACTTTTATTTATTTAAAATTAAAATATTCAGAATTACATTCCACATCTTTGACTCTGCTGAGTCATAAGTTTCAACTTAGCATTAAATTTAACATAATGTATTGGAATAAAATCAAAATAAGATAACATTATTTTACAAAATTGGGGCATGTGACATGAGGCTACTTTTCAGAGAGTTATGGACTTAGCTTTTGTAGGGCTGAAAGATAAATTTGTGCTGATATATTTGGATGAATTAACAGTTTACTCTCACAGCTATCATGACCACTTGCAACATTTAAGGAAGGTATTTCTAAAGTGCATAAGGTATGGAATATCACTAAACCCCAAGAAGTCTCAGTTTGCACTCAATGAAGGAAAGCTCCTAGGCCACATAGTCTCAGCTGAAGGTGTAAATATTGATCCGGTAAGAGTGGAAGCAATTCAGCAGTTATCAGTACCAAGGTCAAAAAGAGACATTCAGTCCTTTTTAGGCAAGATAAAATTCGTCAGGAGATTCATTCCTAATTTCTCCGAGCTGGTAAAGCACATAACAAACATGCTAAAAAAGGATGCAGAAATCAAGTGGACCGACCAAGCAAGGAATTCTTTTGAAGACATTAAGAAAGCCATCATGGAGGCCCCAACCCTGATTAGTCCCGAATACACCAAGGGTTTTTACATTTTCTCTTTTGCATCTTATGACACAGTGGCAGCCGTACTATTACAAAAGAATGATGAATGTCTTGATCATCCAATTGCTTTCTTTAGCAGAACCCTGAGAGATGTTGAGCTGAAGTATGACCCAATTGAGAAGTAGGCTTATGCTCTCATAAAATATTTGAAGACTTTCAGAATCTACATTCTTCATGAAAAGATCATTGCATATGTCCCTTCAGCTGCTGTGAAGGATGTTTTGACTTAGCTTGACATTGATGGGAAGAGAGCTAAGTGGATTGCCAAACTCATTGAGTTTGATGTAGAGGTGAAACCCACTAAGTTGGTAAAGGGATTAGGTCTAGCCAAACTCACGGCCAAAGAAAACTGTGAACTGATGGGAATAAATTTCACATGTGTTAGATCAGCAAAGGTGCAGACTATGTTAGCAGCTGAAACGTAATTAAATCAAGATCAAAATAACAGTCCAGCAGTAGCTGAGAACATATCTTCATGTTAGTGGTACTCAGGTATCATTCAATTTTTGCTAAAATTATAAGTTTCTCCTGATCTTACTCCTAACCAAGCATGAGCTCTTAAGTTGAAATCTGTTAAGTTTTGCATAATTGACAATTTGCTGTATTGGAAGGATCAGTCTGGAATTTTGTTAAGATGTCTAGATAAAGAGGAAGCAGAGCAGGTCATGCATCACTTTCATTCCAGTACATGTGGAGGCCACCACTACTGGAAAACCACAACCCACAAGATCTTAAAATCAGGATACTACTGGCCAGTCCTCTTTGCTGATGTATGCACGTTTGTAAGGGCCTGTGACCAATGTCAAAGATTTATAGGGAAGCAATAGCTCAAATCCTTGCCCCTTAGGACTGTTACAGTGAATGGGCCTTTCTAGCAATGGGGTCTGGATTTCATAGGTGAAATAAATCCATCTTCCAGTGGATAGCATAAATGGATCTTGGTAGCCACTGAATACTTTACGAAATGGATAGAAGCAGTACCCACCAAAAATGCCACTCATAAAGTCATCATGAGATTCTTATATGAGAACATATTCAGTAGGTTTAGTTGCCCAGTAAGGTTAGTAACTAATAATGCACCAACTTTTAAGGCTAGGGCATTAGTTAGAATGTGTGAATCAATGGGTATTCAACTGGTGCACTCCACATCCTATTACCCACAAGGCAATGGCTTGGTTGAGTCATCCAACAAAAGCTTAGTTAGAATCATCAGGAAACTGCTAGAGACAAATCAGAAAAGCTAGGATTCAAAGATTAAGTTTGCTTTATGGGATGATAGGGTGACAGATAAAAGATCCATAGGGACTTCTCCATTCAAACTAGTTTATGGCACTGAGGCCATCTTTCCTATCCAGCTCATCCTTCCAGTGGCAAAGTTCTTTCAGGAAGAGGAGGATGAACCGAATGATATGATGAGAAGGATGATGGATTTGGTGGAGTTACAGCAGATCAGGGAGCAAGTTATAGGAAAATTAGAAGCTCATCAATGGAGGATAAAGAGAATTTTTGACAAAAGAGCAAAGGCAGACAACTTCCAGGTCGGAGATTGGGTCCCCAAGTGGGATGCTGTCAGACAGGACAAGGGGAAACATGGAAAATTTGACTCTTTATGGATTGGCCATTTCGTTATAGACCAGGTATATAAGAATAACACCTTCAAATTGCAAAATCTGGAAGGTGAAGAGGTATTCGATGGCCCAATAAATGGGCGGTTCCTAAAACTCAATTTTATTTGAGGCTCTAAGGCCTTATGATTGTAAATTAGTAGATAGTAGGTTGTTTTTCTTTCAGAATAAGAATCCATGCCCAATGGAACGATAAAGAATAGTGTTAAGTTACTTAGTTGCTTTTAGGGAAAGGCATTTTGGTTTGGGGTTCTTGGGACCTCACTGGGAGGTTCCCATCCCCAAGTAGGAGCCAGATGTTATCTCCCAAGATTATTTATTTTCGTATGAAGAATTTAATTCATGCAATGAGGAATATGAATGTCACTAACAGTTTTGAAAGCCTCTATTTTTTATGCAAATTTCACAAAGTTGTAGCTTCGGTGGCTTGGGCAAGGATCATAACATCTCATTAGCCATCGAAAGATGGATGATAAATAATAGGTGGAAGAGCCCTTCGGCGGTAAGGTGTATTGCTAAACTTTTTACCTCCATCGAAACATTCTTAAACAGTGATCGGAGAGAACAGTGACTAAAAGTTCCGTAACTGCGGAGAAGATAGTGGCTAAAAGTTCTGCCACTGCGGAGAAAATAGTGGGATTAAAAGCTCCGATGGTAAGAAGTTTTGAGTTCTGATTACTAACATTGCAGAGTCTTAGTTCACTGCGGAGCCGCCACGGCGGAAGAAAGACAGAATATGGATTTCGCGATCAGATGAGAACTTCGGCGATCGAAGGTTCTAAGGACTAACCATTGGCAAAGATAGTGCAATAAGGAGCCACGACGGTGGGAGACAGAAGGACTACAGATCAGTGAAGTTTACAACTGAGTTCCTCTGCAATATCGGTGGCACAGAAGACTAAAGCTCCGATCGATGACAAGAATCATTCCGATAGCGTGACAATAGATGAACTCTTTGGTGATCAGAAGAACTAAAGACAACGTAGCGACGGGGCAAGGATGAAAAGTTCTGAAATGTCGATGACATGAAGAACTAAATACCGCCAAATTCAAGTATCAAAAATTGAAACTTGAAAGCACTAACCATCGACGAGTTATTCCACTAAAGAACCGAAAGGGCAGAAGATATACAAACTACGAGGTCCATAAGAAGATGAAAACTTTGATGTCGGAACTCGAAATCACTAGCCGTCGACAAGATAGTTCAAGGGGGAGACGCAATGGTGGAAGAAAAACAAACTAAGACTTCTGCTAAATGAAAAATCTTCTGATAGCGCGATAATAGAAGATCATCGACGATCAAGAGACATACAGACTATGGATCGATGAGTTCACAACGAAGCTCCTCCGCAGTGTTGGCGACACAAAGGACTAAAGCTCCGATTCGAACATCATCAATCAACTTCCAACAGTGGTAAATTTAATTCGTTCCACCTCCGAAACAGCGACAACGCTCCGGTCGGGCGCCGATGTGCTAGAAGACAGAACTTCCGATCAGCGACCGCGGCGGATTAAACATTGAGACTTGGAGCGCCGAAACGACGGAAACACTAAGACTTGAGCATCAAAACAGCGGTAGCGTTGAGACTTGGAGTGCCGATGAGCTAAAAGAAAGAGCCCCCGATCAGTGACTACGACGACAAGGAAGAAAATCTAGCGGATTAAAGAAGAAAAAGCACTTAAGTAAAATGCCGATACACTAGCTGTTGGCGGCAATTTCATACTGAACCAGCAGTGGGGATGATCAACGACCACTTCAGTCATTAAAAGATCGCTCAGTGAACTAGATCTTCATAGTAGATAAACAAATAGTTAGCAAGGGTTTGAAGCCCTAATCTGGAAAAACTATCACTTTCAATTATTTTTGTGTAAACAGATCGGATTTTCAGGATTTGTGATTTTTGTAGAAGGCTATAAAACCCATGATATTTTTTATAATAAAGGTTCGACTCCGGGGATTTGTAAGCTTGTTCCATTATCAAGCGTCTCATCTAGTTTATTCTAAATATAAGCTCTTTTGTTGTGATTTGTTCAGCCACCACTTTCTTTACTGTGTTTATTGCCTGAATGTGCATTCAGGTCATTTTCAGATTTATTAAAAAGCCGATAGCTGTCATCCTATTGGTTATTTAGTGATATTTGATTTATAAATACCATCCTCAGTAGGATTTAGCCATTTATATGCATGTGTTATGTGTGTAAGTCTGCCAGCCTGGTGAGTTTTCCATCCCTGCACCTTTTTGTCAAAACTACTGAACAAGTTGTAACTAAAAGCCTTGTAAACGAGTGAGCTTCATGCATGTCTTGAGAGTGAGAGGTTATATAGGTTATTCGGCTTGATCCATATCAGAAAATCCTAAAAAACAGTTTAAGTTACCAGGCATCCTCGAGCTACAACCTAGAGGAGTTTCCTGGAGTGATAACAGGTCCCAAACTTTCAGGGTGGTTTTGAGGCCCTAAACGACGTTTTTTGGTGATTTTAGGGATTAATGATTTCCATTAGAATTAATTTGACCAGTTTAAAGTTGTAAATCTTAGATAGACCTTTCCAACGAGCTATCGAACGCCCAAATCAGAGATCGTATGCAAAAGTTATGACCCTGGGAAGTTGACTATTCAACTTACCACATTGGGGCCGCAAAATTTATGACAGTTCATCTTCTAGGGTTCCATTTTGGAATTTTGGGGTTTTGACCCTCATTCTTATTATAAATAGGCCCCTTTGGCCTCATTTTGTATTCAGCTTGGCACGAATGAGCATAGCAACCACATCTATTCTCATAGATAACTACCACCATTCTAGCAATTGTATTACAGTCTGTTCTATTTCCGCACTTTAATAGAATATGTGTTTATTGTATCTCTGTTATCTTTGCAAAATGTATGTTATTATGATTCTATATGTGTTCTTTCATTTCATTCACACATAAATTCGGATCACTAGCAAACCTTGGAGTCATACCTCCTATTTTCTCATTATAATTATGAATAACTTATAATACAATATAGGTATTCTGCAACATCCAATACCCTAATCCATTAACCCATAGTATAAATAGACCCCAATCCATTAACTAGGATTAAATTACATATTTTTAGAAAATTTCCCCAAAATAGTCGAAAATAACCCAAATTTTGTTGGCTTGCTACGCTCGCAATAAAAAAACGGCCTACCGACCATTTTCTTGAAGGTGGAAAAAGTATCGTTAGGCGTGTCACTGACAGATGCCCCCCCCCACACACATGCAAAGAATATAACACATACACAACACTTTGCACCTCGATCTCATCAATCCTTCACAACAACTGTGCAATACCTTTTCATTATTGGATATATCTTTTCTCTTCCGACTTTAGGATGAACTCATCGTCCAACTGGATGTTATACCAATTAGCTAGGATGCTAAATCAAGTGTCTTCATGCAAGTGTCATAACTCAAGTGCTGTAACTTAAGTGTCGTCTTTTAGTTCAACACATGGTCGCAACTTAAGTGTCTTCTTTTCGTTTAACTAAAGTGTCGTCATGCAAAATACTTATAGTTAACTAGATCCTATTTATAAATACTTAGTTTATTCTCTCAACTAAATATCTTCTTGATTCATCACTGAAGTGATTAATTTTAGTTCTCCTTAATTACGTGAAGTATTCCTAGTTAATATCACTTGGAGTTAAACACTTCGAGTTCTCCTTAATTAATTAAAGTCTTTATCATGAACAATTCGAATTATCTATTGTCAATGAAACTTATCTTTGCCTCTTATCTTATATTCATGGTCCACATGTGGCAACTTTAATTTATATATCATATCAATTATACTAAGGATATTTGACCAATGATGTGACCATATTGTTTTACTATTGTTCCAAGTGGCCATATGCTAAACTAATTCACACTAGAAGTGGTTAGTCTCTAGAGGATACCTAGTAGTTCATCCATATTGACTGACCATGGTTAGTAATACATCACACATCCTACATGCTTTGACATGTAAAGCATTACCTCTACATAGGAGGTACCACCTCAACAAATGAGGATCCGGCTTGACACACAAGTCCTTAGTCTTGTCTGACAAGATTGTACAATATCATCACTTTGACATATCAAAGTACATTCCTCAACACATGTAGAGCCCCCACTGGGTCTCCTTTAGGATTCATTTACAATCAAGAATTTAACTATATATATATACATATACAGTTTGATAATCAAAATGCTGTTTGATCTATTCTAACAATTTACTGTTTTAATTGTGCAGGTAGCAAGGATGATCACAACATATAAACCTTTAATATTTAATAAACAGAATTTGCCATCTAAACTGCTGGAAAATACTTGTAGATAGCTAGTAGATCCACCGTTGTTGATGTCCTTGCTTGTCGTTTCTCCTTGCTTTTCCCTGCAGCCAAAAGTCCTTCCCAAGCTCTGAAACTCAACCAGCCCGAACCAGTTTTGCCACCCTGCCAACTGGCGAGGTCTCGCCGACCACCCAGCTCCAAAGGTACCCCTTTGGACCCCCGAGCCCAAACCGAGTACAAGGCCCCCAGCTGTTGTATCCCTTCAAAATCTCCAACAAGAAATCCTTCTTTGCAGCTTTCTCTCCCAAACTCTCCAAAAAAACTAAGCTTAAGAATCATCCCTTCTCCTCCCTCCTTTCTCCCTTTTATCTCCATGTTCTCCAACCTCCCCCATTACTACCCCTATCTTTATCATCAATTCTATCCAAC
>LPNX010397954.1:342862-354384 GCA_001517045.1 Pseudotsuga menziesii
CATAATACTATTATCTCATACACACATATATATATCGGCAAAATAATAGAACCATATGTCCACAGTGTCGTCAAACCGACGAGGTCTCACAATCAAACAAATACAACATATAATAGTAGTTCAGGTAAAAATGTCAAAACGGGGTGTTACAACACATGAGGCTTATCCTTTACACATAAGGCTTCTTAGTCCTGATTGAGTCCAACTCAAGAATATACTCCAAGTTTTCTGAGTCCAACTTAGGCTCCCTAAGGCACTACCTCAACACATGAGGCCCAATATTGGCACACAAGATTGGCTTGGAGAATGACTCATGATGTTGTAACTTTAACAATTGTGTCATGCAAAGGGCTGAATATGGAGTGATCAAATGAAGAATTATTTGAAACTTTGGAGAGGTGGTATTATCACCGGTGCCTTATTATGGAAGAAGGCTAAGAGCATTCACTGCCATTGTTTCATTTGCTTACACCTTGGAAAAGACTGTAAATATGTAGCCAAGAAGATCTCAAAATTTTCAACATGTAGTAACTTGACACTTCTTTTATTATGGGCCATAATACTCTTTCCCGTCAAACATATTATTCACGAGGTTCAACCTTTTGAGACATTTGCAATTCTTAGACTGGATTTGCAGATATCAACAAGGTTTATCGAATACTTTCCATTCAATACCACCTAGACAAAAATCTAGATACATAGGCCAACAAGTATTGCAAGTTCAACGAATGGTTCTCCAATCTTGCAAATAATTTAATAAATCACGAAACTCCAGGGAATTTTCTTAAATATGTAAAGGAAATAATAATACCCAATGGCCCTATGATCATCAAATAACTGAGAAAAATTTGTGAAGAACGAACTTCTTTTACCACATATTGTACAACAAGTTTTTAAATATATCAATAATTACATGCCATATGAGTACCTATGTTGAAGACAAATTCTCCCCAACAATATGAAACTCAAAATTCATTTTCTATTTTTTTACAAGTTCAAGTTCAATCGGGCAAGCTTTGCCTACATTTTCAACAATTGGGAAGAGTTTACAAAACGTGCATGGCATCCATAACTTTTATTTTAAAGCTTCTCAATGAAATCACAATCAAGAGGACTTAAAAGTTATCAATTATTTATGGGGATTCAATCTATGAAACTACTACGATGTGCGAAATCAACCAAAAGCAACCAATCCAAACATGAAGAGTACCAAAAACTAGCTAAGAAAGATTCCACATTGTGGGACAAACTCAATCGTGTAGCCATGACACTTGATGCACAACAATGACACATTCCACTTTATACTTTCTTTGGCAACTACAAGGAAGTGGTGGCTCCTTCCATCCCACATAAAAAAATAGTGCATATGAATAACTTTCATAGGTTAAATCGGGCCTTTAAGAACTATAGACCCTCTAATCGTTAGGATTAATTAATCCTCCTTTATCCAATATAGTATATTTGGTCATTTTTCCTAGCTTAGGAATTTATTATCACTATACTAGAGTATGGGGGACACACCTAGAGGTTAACTGCCACTTACTGCATCTTCATGCATGATTTTATGTGCCTTTGGGACCAATCCCTACATTATAGGAGCCCGCTCCGAGTGCTACCAGCAGTCTCCTTCAGTTGGCTGTGGTAGGTAAGCAATTATGCTGAGTTATCCTCCAGTTACTTCAAGTTAGATCAAAACCAATTAGCCTAGCGCCAGTTTTGCATGCATGCAGGGAGAGTGGCTCCTTTTGTCCACCTACCTCATCAATTCACTGATTGTAGAATGATTTAGGCATCCAGAGTTAGACTAGTGAGATCCATATTTGATTTTTCCATACCGAGTTAGCTAAACAGTCAGTTAGAGTTGCTAGATTCGAATCCTATCCACAGTATTGGAATTATATTTATTGTACTGCCATTGTATTACTAATTAATCAATGAAGATTAATGTTTTGATTATCTGAGCAATTCTTGTCGGATTTATCTAAAATTTATGTCATGAATTCTTTTCCCACTGTATATTGATCTTAATTATTCCTCTGCATAAATCCTTTCCAATAGCTCTCATATTGGCTTGTAGATCTATGGTTCTCAAATTTAACATGGTATTAGAGCCTTTTTCAAGCTAGCAACAAACCTTAGAAACCTCCATTGTTCACTAGAAGCAGCCGAGTTTCCACATAATTCCTGGAATCATAGCATTGCTCCCTCTAGATTCTGTCCAGAGAAGTCTATCTAGGTGTGACAAACTCTGAAAAAGTGCACATGATGAGGTGGAAGGGTTTGAATTGAAATTTGATTGTGAATTCATTTGTTTTGCAGTGATTTTTTTGCAGGTACCTACGTAGATTTTTGAAATATTTGTCTAATTAAAATCCAATGAAATGGATAATTCTTCTGCTCATACACCCATAATCCTTACACCCTTCAATTACATTGATCGAAGGGAAGATTTGAAAATGGCCTTGCACAACAAGGGGTTGTTTTATGATGACAATGGGAAGAGAAGCTGATCCCCAACAATATGTTGAGAAATACAAGTTTCTGAACTGGCTAGATGAAGCCTTCAGATTCATGTGCATTCATATCGTTGGGGATCTTCTGTTTCACCTTGAGGGACTCAAAACTCCAAAGGAATTATGGGACAAGCTTGAATCTTTGTTTGGAAAACAATATGAGCTTAGAGGTCATATTTTGGAGAATGAACTCATTGCACTACAACTCAACAATTTCGAGACTATTCAACAATTCTTTTCAAAGTACAAAGCTTTGGTATTGCAATGCAAACAATGCAGGATAAAAAGGAAGGATGAGCAACTTGTGCTGTCAATTTTGAGTAAACTTGGCTCATAATTCAAATTCAGAGTGCTTCAAGCCTCCAAGAATCTAGCCCTCTTAGCTGGAGACTCTAGCAATGCGCAAGCATGAGGGAAGCAAAAAGGGAATAAGACCAAAATACTAATTCGAATCCAAAGGAGAATAAAAAGTATTCCAATGGAGCCTCAGATTCCAAGAAGAAGAAGAAATTTGAGAAAGATATATGTTCCTACTGTATGAGAGGCATTCATCCATAAAGTTCTTGCATGAAGAAGACCATTGATCAAATGGAAAAAATCGTTGAGCAACACAATATTTCCCTCCTTGAAGGCGCAAGGAAGACTGACCTCGGAGAAGAGATTGAAGATCGTGATGAGAGATGCCATGCACTAAAGGCTAGTTGTTCAAAATCACACGCATTCCTCATTGATTCAGGATCCTCCAATCACATGGTTGCATCCAGAGAATCATTCTATTCATTAGAAACTACAGATGGTATGAGTATTCACATGGGTGATGATACCCAAATTCGAGTTGAAGGAAAGGGTTCTATAAAGTTAAAACATGGAGTGTTTAGATATGTACTATTTGTGCCCTCTTTAACTGCAAATTTGTTATCTGTATACCAGATGACACATACTGGCTCACCAAAGCGAGTAGTATTTGGCCCTGACTCAATGGAGATCACAAATATCTCAACTGGGAAGATTATAGCCAAGGGTGTTGCAAACCATGCCTCCAAGGCATATGAATTTTCACACTTTCTGCCATACTAAGATCCAGTACAACCTCAACAACCATTCAAAAAGGGAGGAAAAAACATTCTATCTACACCTTTTGTTAATGATGTATTGTCTAAAGTTTTGTATTTAGAAGATGAGGAACATGATCAACATGATCTTGATATTGATATTGAACCTTAATAGGATCTATATCAAGATCCAACTCCTATTCCAAATCAGAAGCCTAAATGGCCCAAAAGCTCATTGAAGCAGCTGGGAATGTTGCTGGGGATCTAGATGACAGAAGAAGAATGAGGCCTCAATATCAGAATTAACATGTTGCGTTCTCTCACTTAGTTTCACTTCCTTTAGTGAAGTGCAATAAGCTTCCTGAGAGATGATACTTAATGGTGAAGACTGATCCACAATTCATCCCACTGAAGAACAAATTGGATCAAGTCACTATTCCTCCAGAAAGAAGAGACAAAGGCAATATTCCTTCTCCTATCTATCATCATATTGGAAGACGATGGAAAAGTCCACATGCACGGTCCCATGACGTTGGTGCACATAAGAACCAAGATTTTGCATTATTGCTCCACAGAGTTGCAGATTGCAACAATTTTTTCACAAGTTTTTTCTTAAATAGACAATTTTTCTCTTAAGTATGGAAGCTTGTTTCCTGATTACTTGCTTATTTTGAGGGGGGAGGGGGTTTCCCATGAGGTTTTCCCCATTTTCATTATTTTATTAAGCAATATTTTATTCATTTATATTATATGGGTGACTTTTGGCCTAGTTGTCAAGGCCCAAGTTGTCCAAAGTTAGGATTAAGGGGGGGGGGGTTAGGATTAATTAATCATCCTTTGTCCAATATAGTCTATTTGGTCATTTTCCCTAACTTAGGAAGTTATTATAACTGAACTAGAGTATGTGGTACACACCTAGAGGTTATCTGCCACTTACTCCATATTCATGCATGCGTTTATGTGCCTTTGGGACCAATCCCTACATCATAGGATCCCACTCTCAGTGATACCAGCAATCTCCTTCAGCTGGTTGTGGTAGGTAAGTAGTTATGTTGAGTGATCCTCCATTTACTTTAAGTTAGATCATAATCAGTTATACTAGTGCCAATTTTGCATCATAATTCAGTTACATCGATAAGTGTATTTATTCTAGAATTTGGGGTGGGATATGGACTACGCTTTTCCAGGATTGCATGAGGATGAGGCAAGTGTAATGTTTAGAATGATTATATGGTAGTCATTCGAAATTCAAGATAAACAATTATAAAAAAAGAACATAAAAAATAATTGATAGCTTATGAATGGAGAACTTGTAGCTTATGCATGGATAACTCTTCGTTGATGCATGTATAACATGCAGTTCATGGAATCCAACCCATTTAACTAAAATAAGGTGAGAACAAGTAACATATAACTTATTTGTGACACTTAACTTGTGACCTCTTAGTGTTCACCAACCACAAGTTAAGTGGTTGTTCTATTTTATGTTCTTTTTATGACTAAGTACATACTTATCATCACATTTATAGTAGATTCTGCACCCTAGACGTTTCATCATTTATTTTGGAAACAATTGCTAAACTTTCAATGGCTAGGCAGACAAGGTGTTTGAGGGAGTGGATTTCAAAGGGACTCCGCTACATTATAGTGTTGACAATGGAAGTTAGAAACTGATCTCATTAGAGTTAGTCAAAAATTTTATGTTGCAAGTGACATCATGCCCCCAACTATACACCATCATTTTTTTAGCAAGAAAATAAATATAGGCATTAGTCAGCAATGTCACCTACACTATGGCATCAAGATCTTCAAAAATGGAAGTAGTTTGTAATGTTGTCTTGCTTGAAGTTTGTGATGCTGTTTTATGACAATCATATATGTGGAAGTGCCTTCTTATTTATGAATATAGGCCTTGTAGTGTCATTGTTACTTTGGTAGTCATCTTCACCATAATTATTCCAATCAAAGCTAAGCAATGTAAGAATATAATTTCTTGGACTAACATATTTGTTCTCTTCACGGTTAGATCAGAATACAATTGGAAAATTACTATAACTACAAATGTCTCTATAAGGAGTCTATCCACAATAGAATCAAGCGAACAAGATGGTGGGAGATATCTTCACATTCCTAGCAGGGATACATCTACATTATCAGATAAAGCATTCAATCAATTTGTCATCCAGTGACCCTCTACCTAATGGCTCAATGTACAAATGTTGTTTTGGAAAATGAGGAGATCAAATTCTATATTCAAGATTTAATAAAAAAGATCCCATTCGACCAAGCTCATCACCTTGTGGAAGCCCAGTTTTAATGGTTCAATAAAAAGACATGATATCGTGAATTTGTATTGATTATAAAGCCCTGAACAAAATCACTATGAAAAATTAGTAGCTAATCCCTTGGGTTTATTATCTTCTTAATTTAGAAAGAGTGCCAAGTTTTTCAATAATATTGATTTGAAGTTAGGATATCACCAAGTGCTAATGAAACAAACTAATGTGTGGAAGACAACCTTCAAGTCTAAAGGATGTATCTTCAATTGTTTGGTTATGCAATTTGGATTTATTAATGCCTCGATATTGTTCATGAGGATGATGGACAATATCTTCTGACCATTCACCAATTTATTTTTGGTCATATACCTAGAAAATACCCTCATCTTCAATAGATATATGAAGGAGCATCTAAAACATATTCGATGTGTTGAACACTCTATGGAAACATGATTTATATGCCACTATAGAGAAGTGTCCATTTGGCATGTGAAGAATTATGCATATGGGATATATTGTGGATGATCCATGCATGTATGTGAATCCAACTAAATCCAAGTCAATCATGATTAGTTGGCCTGCCAAAACACTAATAGATCTCCACAATTTTTTGGCCTCACCAAATTATACCTTAGGTTTGTGTTAAGTTTATCTCACATTGTTTAGCTGATGAGCTAGGTGACCAAGGGTGGAGCCAAAGCCAAGTTTTTTTATGCCAAGGCACAACAAAAATCATTTGAAAATTTGAATTGTTTCCTTTTCTCAATTGTAGTGCTTATTCCACCAGACATACAACAACCATTCGAGATGGATATAAATTCCTAAAACTATGTTGTTGGTGCAGTTCCAATTTATCATGGACATCTAATGGCATATTGCAATAAGACACTCTTTGATGTAGTTTCAACCACCCCACCCATTACAAAGAGATGTACTCCATTATGTAGAGATGTCAATTGTGAAAACATTATATTATGGGAAATGAAACGATAAACCACATGACCACAAGTTTTTGTAATTCATGCAGACATAGGGAAAATTACATAATGGTTGTCATCATAAGTGGTCCACATAGCTATGGTATGTCCAAGCATGCACTGGAACTAGAGCTTGGTCTACTAGAAACCTAGGAGTTAATGGATGGCCAAGTCAATACCACAGAGCATATAGTATAGTGACATAAAATTTTGAATTATGATGCATTTTTATCTGTTTTTTTTGTAAATGTAAGTCATGTATCAATTCCCAGATGGAAGAAATTGTATTCATGACAGTAAAGTATAGCCCAAGGGGTTCTTCTTTCGCAGTAATGTATATCTCAAGGAGCATATGATGTAAGACCTTCATGGACAGTTCATGTTTATTCTAATAGAATACAAGAATTTTTTCTTCGGTTAAAAAAAGAAGAAGAAGAAAATAAAAGAAAATAAAAAGTGGTCCACATAGATTCCACAATTCCACTTGAACATAAAGTATAAGAAAGGAAAAAAAAGTGATTTTTGCACTTCTTAAACCAACCTCTAGTTATGGCACTGATTGCAGTTCTTAATTCTTGTGTATACAATATTTTTGAGTGGCCCAATTGTATGTCAACTATTCTAATTTTGTTACTACATATCAAACATTATGTATAGGAAACATGTTTTAGAATTCCACATTTAGGATGGACTTCTATGCCATTTGGTCCATTTGGTCCATTTGTATGTTTTTTTAGTCAAGCATGAGAATATTATTTTGGAGGTGATTTACAATAAGGTGTCAAGGCACTTTGGCATGAACAAAACATTATTAGTGTTGTAGATGTACTTATACTACACAAAACTCCAATAGGACATCGACAAGTTTATTAGATTATAGTTCGTTTGTGCCATCACTATACATGACATCAAGAAACATGGGCTGTAAACTACTATACCTATTCCATATAAGCCTTGGGAGGTGTCCATGGATTATGTGTCAATCCTACCCTTAACCAACCATGGTAATGACACTACAGAATTTGAACCCGAAATCTGACGACAGAATCCGACGTCATCCAACATTTTGCATGGATGTGTTGGACAACAATCAATCTACAGAATGTTGACAACAAAATATTTCTAACTCCGTCGATTATCCGACACTCTGGAGTCGGAATTCCGACACGCGTAGTGGCGGTTACCAGACACTTCCGTGCTAGATAGGCGTAGGATGTCTGACTCCCGTAGTGGCAGTTATTCGACACATAAATGTCGGATCTTCGACGTTCGTGAACCAAAAACAAGTCGGATATCTGACTCATACGCGTCATAGAATATCGTCTTCATCATCATCATTATCATCGTCGACATCATCATTGTCATCATCATCATCATTGCCATCGTCTTCATCATCACCACCATCATCATGTTCATCATCATCATTGTCAAGATCAACATCATCATTGTCATCATCATCATTGTCATTGTCGACATCAACATCATAATCTTCATCATCATCGTCATCATCGTCGTCGTCGTCATCATCATCATCATCATCATCATTTTCATCATCATCCTCATGATGATGATAATCATCATCAAGATCATCATCATCATCGTCATCACAATCATTATCATCATCATCATCATCATTGTCATCGTTGTCATCAACATCATCATCATCATCAACAACATCATCAACATCATCATCAACAACATCGTCATCATCGACATGAACATCATAATCATAATCATCATCATCATCATCATCATCATCATCATCATCATCATCATCATCATCATCATCATCACCACCACCATGCTCACAAGCTCACATTCTCAACTTTTCAATCATCCTTCAAAGATATATTTTCATTTATCCAAGATAGGCATGTGTCGTTATGTAGATGATTCTTCCCTCATTAATGTGAAGGTTCTTTATTCAAGTTAGGATATAATAAAAATATCCTAATACTATTATGGCAATTTATATAATATAAAATAACATATAATAAAAATAAAATACATATAATATAAAATAATATATAATAAAAATAAAAAAACATATAATATATAATTTTTTTGTGACAAGGGTTTTTGGGTGACAAGGGTTTTTTGTGCGCGCTGTGATGTTTGCTCCTTTGTGGGACAAGCTTGAATGCAGACAGACCCTTCCTCATTTAGTGGGTTATTCAGGGATTCAATTTACAAACCTTCTTACCTTACAAATGAGAAACTCATTGTTCAGGTCATGAACTTAGAATAGGGCTTCGCGCCTCACCCCCTCTCGTATCTGTGAGTCGCTATTAAAGTGATCATTCATTTTGTAGCGCATCTATAGATGTAATTACGCAATTTCTCTAGTTTTGCACAGACAGGTTTGATAAACATTGTAAATACTATATGATAGTGTTAAGGACTGCTCATACCATAAGGTTGGGAGACTATGGTATAAATACCATGTCCTAAGTACTAAGTCTATGCTGATATTTAAAGGGTGGTGAAACCATAGGATAGAGGGTTTAACATATGACTTGGTTGGTATATGGTATAATGTTGATTCCATAAACTATGGTGAGGGTTTGTGCATGCGTTAATGGTCACCAGCTGAGGGTTTGTGCATGCGTTAATGGTCACCAACTGCTTGTGCAATATGGTTTTTGGCATTTTGGTTTAGTGTGGCCTCTACGCATTTGGAGAAGAGAGACGACCCCATCGATTCACAGGTAAGCTAGATCGACTCTGTGTAAAAATGCATTGCTTTGTTGTATTCTCCATGGCATGGTCATGCTTTTCATGCCATTGTTGGTTTGTCTGCAGGTGAACGCGAAGGCACTCCGGGGTTTGCACAGGCTACACTATCAATTTGGGATTTCTTCTTCATGGCCATGGTAAGCATGCTAGCAATATTTACTTGCCTCCTCTCGTTCTGGGCATTTCTGAGTTGGAAAAATTTATTGGGTTGGGGTTTCGTGTGGCACTTGTTGACTCTGCCTTCGGGGTTTATAATGTAGCTTGCTTTGGTTTTTAATGGACTCTTGTTGGGAGGTTTGAAATTTTTGGGCCATGGCTGCACCATTACTTGTAATGGTGCCATAGCTCAT
Source organism: Pseudotsuga menziesii (assembly GCA_001517045.1). Lineage (NCBI taxonomy): Eukaryota > Viridiplantae > Streptophyta > Pinopsida > Pinales > Pinaceae > Pseudotsuga > Pseudotsuga menziesii. The sequence continues at coordinate 352,770 of LPNX010397954.1, forward strand.
GACTTTGCCGTTTAACATTTTTATAGTTTGACTGTTGTAAAAGAGGCTTCGTGCCTCACCGTGTAAATACATTGCGCGTTGGCTTTTATGTAAGGACTGCAATGTGATTTGGTATATACGATTTCATTCGACGTTTATAAAAGATTATACTGTGTAAATATTTGGGACTGTGTAGTAGATTTAATGCTGCGTTTTGAATTGTTGACTTACTGGGTTCAATTCGTGGCTTTCATCCTGTGGGATTTACTCGGTGCATAAATAATGGTTTGGGTTTGGGAGTATGCATGACACTCTGATTTTATTGTTTGTAAATTAAGTCGGGAAAGCTTATAGAGCTTGGGGCGTTATGCCATTAGCTACGCCATTGTAGCAATGGTGTTGTATCCCATTGGCTTGCCATCGCATGCTTTGTATTGGCGTTAAAATGGAGACTGTGTTTTTAGCCAGAGTATAGAACTTTTGGATTTGCATTAGCTCAACGTGGGTGCACAGAGGTTGAAACATCCACTCTACAGGAGGTTACTCATTGAGGCATCATTTGAAGCATGCTTACACTATTTTATACACCATTTCATAAGAGATATTACATGCTTGAAGGTTACTCATTGAGCTAGTCCATTTCATGAGAGATATTACATGCTTGAAGGTTACTCATTGAGCTGGTCCATTTCATGAGAGATATTACATGCTTGGAAGGTGATGCAGGCACCAATTGCCATAACTCTATGCAGACCTTAATTTTACAAAAACCCTGTTCAGAAAGTGAATTTCAGGCAAACCCTTAGTTTCTCTCTTCCCTCTCTGTCCTTCTTGAGCTACCCAAGCTTCTGCGAGCTGCCTCACCTCAAACTGAGCCAACAAAAAGCTCCTCGAGCTAACCTGAGCTACCTAACTAAATGATTTGGATCTACATTAAATAAACCTCCAGTTCTATTCTAATTCTATTTACAAATCTTATAATTAAGGAACATAGCCCTTAATAAACTCAATTGACCCCTATGAGTCATCAGTGACTCACTAACAAACTAACAACTCTTATCCAAACATTTACAAGTGGAAAGGACAAGTGTCCTCTTCCAGATTATTCAACTTTTAATCAAGATAAAAGAATTTACAAGTTTTGAGACCCTAGGTCTCTCAATTCATATGACTTTGATCAAGCCATGGATGAATTCGTTTCCATGAGCCTATTCTCCTGCATCACAAAGCAAGTTGTGTTTTACTCCAAATAGTGTTATGATGTATAGGAATCCTACAAACCTAATTGACTCAACAATGAAGTAGGTTTAGAGTCTAGATGTTTATATTTCTAGGTTAATTTGTTTTTTGAATTGAAGTGCCATGTGTGTGGCCTGTGCATTCCCACATTCACTTGGTCAATTTAGTATGGATTGGAATGAATTGACCATTTTGTTACCGATCCATTCAGTCATACCTTGATTTGCTTGGTTCAGTACCAAACTTGTCACTCCAATTGTTTCAAAGGTTGAGTTAGCTCGGTTGGGGTCAACTCGTTTGAATCAGCCACCTCGGTAGAAAAACACTTGATTAAATCTGCAACTATTATTGTTGAAAAGGGGTTAGGCCAGTAAAAGGAAAAGGCAATGTTAGGAAA
>LPNX010397954.1:354759-385019 GCA_001517045.1 Pseudotsuga menziesii
CGCGACTCGTTTAGTTTTGGACAGTTTAGTTCAATTTGGAGGTTTTTGTGAATTTGGGAGTAGGTCCGGTAGACATGGCAGACAACTCTGTTGACCCATGGTAGCAACAGATCAACATCTTCTCCTCAACGGAAATTACCGGTATACCATCCCCGGACACAGTGCAGAACACGCTGGAAAATTAGACAGCTGGAACCGAGAGTCGGGTTCCGGTTTCTCCGCCAGATGAAGAGCTGCTAGGTGTGTTCACAGCATGACCATTAAACCCGGCCTTAGGAGGAGGCCCGTACTCATTATTCCACTCCAGCCAACCTTCGATTTTGAATAAATAAACTATTTCGATAATTGTACCTACATCTTCTTTGATGGGGCTTCAGCCAATCAAATTGGAGGTATAGGTGTTCATCTTTTGATCACCCAGGACCACTATTTTTGCTTCAAATTGGGTGTTGGTTTGAGTACAAACACCAGATTTGAACTACTTGCTTTATGGACTCTCCTTTATTGTGCTAAATCCATGGTCCTTCCCACTTTGCACATTCATGGTGACTCCACAACCATCATTAATTGGTTCAATAGAAGATCATAACTAACTTTACGTGCACTTGATGGTTGGGGTCAACGTATCCATGATATGGAACCTTACTTCATCCAAATAAAAGTAGTTCACATATTCAGAGAACACAATACTAAGGCTGATAGCTTATCCAAAGAAGCATTAACCTTGGCCTCAGGCCATTTTCAGTTTACTGAATTCACTGATGGTGAATGTATTGGTCAGGGCACTTTCCAGCTTTTCTAGCCCTTAGCACTTGAGTCTTTTATGTGCCGTTGCTATTGACATCCTTTGGATGATTGAGGTGGATGATACCCTCATATTACTGATCTCACTTATTTATTGCTTCTTTGGATTAGCTACTTCAGTATTAGACTTGAATTCTCAGTCTGTTGAAGGTTAGTGATGTGGATGTAGTCAAGATTCCTAGATTAGAGGTGTTACCTTTGAATGTTTTTCCAATATTCCTGTGAAGCTGATCAATTGTATTCCTTAGGGTTGAAAATTAGCATGGGAAAACAAGTTAGCATTGCCTTAGGGTTGGAAATTAATATGGGAAAACAAGCATCATCAAGACAAGCTAAAAGGAATAAATCAACAAATATTACAGACTGATATAAATGTATTTAACGTGCCAACTAGCTAGATTTGGAAATGTCCACTCTTCACCACCACTGGGAAATATGCCTTTGAAGTGTTGGCTTATGCACTTTAGAGTAGCACAGAGGTTAAAACATCCACTCTAAAACTAAAATCATCTACAACATCACAAAATCATTCATGGGAAAACTAAAAACCACTTAAAGGAGATATGTTCTTTGAAGGAGATAGTCCATTAAAGGAGAACCTCCAAGTTTTGTATAGACATATATTGGCATAAATTGCAGTGTTATATGTGATGCATATGCATAACATATTGTCTCAAGCTTGACAATGTTGAAAGGCTAAAGTACAATGGCCACAAGTATACATTTGAAGCTTATGAAGCCTACCCAATTCATGTTAGCAAAAGGCAATGCAAGCAATAAGTTAGAATGGAGACTTGTATGTAACCAAAAGAGGGGCATACATTAGAATTTTTAGGGCTACCAAATGCCCACACCTATTAACCAAACTCATTCTTGACAAGCTTTTTCTTTAACAAGTTATTGGCTTACAAGTCTTTCAAAGTTTTTTTTCTTATAAGTCTTTCCACGTTTTTTTGTTGGTATTTTGCTATGCTTATGCCAATTTTTTTTTTGCCACAGTGCAGGTAGAACCAAATAGGTATTTGTCAGACCTGTCTTCCTCAGACAGGTATTTTCAAGATGCTTTTGAACAAATAATGGCTTGTTTCTACATCATAAGTCCACATTCAATGTTTTCAAGATGCTTTTGAACAAAGAATGGCTTGTCTCTACATCATAAGTCCACATTCAACAGCCTTTGCAGCAAGAGTTTTTATATACCGAAAAACTAACATTCATTCTTTACTTGTTTATGGATTTTGCAATGCTGCAGATGCAAGATGTGGACAATGGTACACTGTTAAAGTGAACTCTTCAAAGGTTACCTTGGAAAATAGAGCAGATCTTCTTCAACGAGCTGAAGTTCGTGTGTGTGCTTTTGATATAGAGAAAACCAAGCTTCCTTTCAAGTTCCCTGATGCCGAATATGACATGATAATGATGATTTCACACATGGTGGATGGGCAAGGCTATTTTATTAAAAATCGAGAGGTAAAAACACTTGGCATTGTTTTATGCCCATTGGTCAGCCTATCCTTTGTTTTGGGATTTCTTTCAGCTATGTTTTGGGATTTTTATTGTTTGCAAATTGACGTTGCATTGATTGTTATGAACATCATTGCTCTTCTTTAGTTTTCCAATTCCTTTTTGTTTGTTTCCTGAGTGTGTAGGGGTGGGGAATTGAAGACTTGGAGTACACTCCAAAACCAGAATTTGAAGGAAATTTCGAAGTAGCAAATGTGCCAAATGAGGTATATCTACCATTTCTTCTAAGGTTTTTCTGTGAAAAATAAAAAATACCACCTTGCAGATTGGCATTCTCTGGCGCTTCCGACGTCTCTAGGAGGTTGGGGTATAAAGCAGCTGTGTTGCTTCAACCTCTCTTTGCGTCTTAAAAGTTTTTGGCAGGCAATAAATGGTAATGGTATTTGGTTTAAATTATTGACAGTAAAGTATATGAAAAGACTTCCATTGGTATCTTGGCTTCGTAGGAAATCCTTCATCTCTAGAGGTGCTTCTGTGATTTAAAAGGGCTTTCTCCATACTCTTCTGTGGCTGGGAGGTGGACTCATCTGGAAGGTTGGAAATGGGAGGGCCATACGACTGGGACTGGATCCAATCGTGGGTCAGGGTTCATCATTCCTGCTTCCACTTGACCTACGTGAATACCTGGAGGATTATGGTATTAGTACTCTAGATCAAGCCAGAAACCTTACCACATTTGCTCAAAATTATTGGTTCTCGGTAGTAGACTTAGATTTGGATGGTGATTGGAAGACCCTTTGGGAGAATTATATAGTTGGGCTGGAGTATGGAAGGATTCATCTTTCTGAAAATTGTGATTCTTTATTATGGTCTCATTATCAATATGTGGGCATTCTTACTGCTGCACAGGGATATGAATGTATTGTCTCCTCTTTTTGCTCAGTGGGACAATCCTAGGTCCTAGATTTACTTTGGAATCTAAAAATCCCAAAAAACGTTTGCTGCTTTATTTGGTTGATGTTAAAGAATCGGATTTTGACTTGGGATCAACTTCAACGTCGTGGTAGACAGTGTCCAAGTTTGCGTGTACTATGTTGTAAGGGTGAAGATACAACTTAGCATCTCTTCATGGACTGTTCCTTCTCTAGAAGCATTTATTCCATTTTTTATGACCACTATAAGCTTCCCCTTGTTCGACATTGTATTGTCATTTCTTTTTTGGATTTTTGGTTCAGAGGTATCTCTGTTTGCTCATACTTCAGATATTTTCCTCTTTTCTTTTTCTGGTGTATCTGGAAACAAAGAAATAGATGCATTTTTGACAATAAACAACCCTATGCTCGTGCTCTTCTAAAACAAATTGAGGATCTCATTCATTTGTATCCGGTCCCACAAAAAAAGAGAAGTAGCAGGCTTGTTGGTCCAGGTCCATTGATCAGTTACCCATGTGGATTTTTTGATGGGGCAGCTGCAGAGAATATTGGAGGTGCTGGATTTGTGATACTTATGGATGCTTCTTATTCCATCAATTTTTCTTTGGGCTGTGGTAGAAGTACAAACACCAGAGCTGAGCTTCTGGCTCTGTGGGCCATCCTTATGGTGAGCAAACAGATGGGGATCCCATTAATTACTATTTTTGGTGACTCTCTTGTTATTATTTCCTGGGTCAACAGATTAGCAACATTAAATGTACCATCTCTGAGTCATTGGTGTGATGAGATTATTTCTTTGCTTCAATATGTCCATTCAATGACCATTAAACACATTTATCGTGAGCATAACCAGCAGGCTGATGGTCTCTCCAAGCAGGCTTTTTTGTTGGACCCGGGTCTCGGGCACTTTACTGAAACTTTGGATGGTGTGATCATTGATCATGGGAATTATAAACTTTTCTAGTTTGTGCCAAGCAATTTGCTCATGTTTATTTTGGCACTTATTTTCATGTTGATTTGAATTAGTTCTTAGCTGACATTGAAGAGACTCTCAGCCTTCTTGTTTTTCTTAGGACTAGTTTGTTTGGTGGTCTGCCTCGATCTTTTCTCAGCATTTTCTGACCTGTTTATCAGGAATGATGAGAAAGTCTATCCAAGACAGACTTCATGCTTCTCCGTCTCCTTGATTTTGATTGTTTGGAGGTGTCTCTGATCTTTTAGTTTTTAGTGGGATCCACATATCAATTTTCTCATGTTAAAGCCTAAAAGCCCTCTGTTGGTTGTATGTATATGATGTCCTTTGATTCAAATATGAATAACAAGGTCTGGTATTTTTTCTTCTGAAAAACTATATGTGCAAGGATGAAATATATACTTGACATAGAATCCTCTAGTTTGCTACCAGGATTCCTTCATTAGTTGAATTCTAGGCTGAAACCATGTGGCCGTAAGTGAAATATTTGGATTTTTTTTAAAATCCATCAACAGGCGTCGCTTTTCTGACGTTCTTCCGACACTCCGGTCAACCCATCTGATGGTAGTACCATGATTCTGATGCTTCCTCCCGTCGGACGACCGACGGTTAATGTGTTGAATTGCGTCGGAAGGCCGACTTTTCTAGTGTCGGAGTGCGTCGGAGTACCGACACTATTTGAATTAAAAACCGATGACACCGCCATTTCTCAGACACTTTTGTCCGTCGGACGGCCAACGCTTCAAGGGTCGGAGTACATCGGATTTTCGACGGTTATACAATTTTGGTTGGAACTTCAGAAGGAATAATGGTCGAATACATGACACAATAGTCTGTCAGAGCTTGAACCCTTATTAGTCTACGGTCGGAGATCCAACGTTACGCCACCGACGGAAAAAAAAAAAGGTGTATGTGTCGAATACCCGACAAGTTAGTGTCGAATTTCAGACATGGTAGCCGTCGGATTTTGGCCTCAAATTCTATAGTGTGATTGTGTATTTGTGGGTGTTTGGTTCTCTAACACTATAATTTTATCACTCTTCAAAAAGAGCATCATGATGGACCCATTTCTAAGCGCTTCTTGTGACACATATGGGTTCATTTTGCACTGCTAGATACCATTGTTTAAGACAATAACATAAGGCTCCTCAATACTTTTTGGTATATCATGTTAATGATGAAAACCAAGATAACATAATACATAGTCTTCCACTTGTAAATAAATGTATCAAAATAGATAGTCAAGATAATGATTATGCATATGCTCATAATGTACAACTCAAAGCATCCACATAGATGGGATGAAGGCTTTTTATATGTGCAACATAAAGACAACAAATCCCTTCACAGTTCTATTATACATTTATCTTTTTAGGTGTGAGTTGAGCTCCAACAAGGAATGACTTGAACTCCAACCATTAACCCCAAATGACATAGATTAGCCCATCACATCTACACAAGAAGAGTCCTCACATGCTCAAATGAAGAAAATCATAACAACCAAATTTGTTGAACGAGTCTAGCACATCAACCAAAAAATTGGCCATGATATTTTGAAAATAGTCAAAGGAAAGTACAAACAATTTCACAATCTATGACAAATTTTATACATGTTTCAAGTTGGTGTTTAGGTGTATTTGTACTTACGGAGAGAGGACCTTACACCCCCCATGAGAATCTCATACCACTTTGATACAAGTATTACACCATCACCACAGTTGTGGGTGAAAATTATTTTGAATTGGGTAATTCACCTTTCCTTGGCTTACATCCTATACAACTTTTCAATCATAATTTCCACATCTCTTGAAAACCATGAAGGTGGAAAAGCACTTGACCCCCACAAGACTCAACCCTCACTACATTGAGCAAGCCATAATGAATCAAATGATGGTCACCAAGTCGAATAGAATCAACCAATAGAACATACAACTCTATTAAGTTATAAAAGAAGGAACTCCACTAGAGCAAGTGGTTCACAATGAGCCAAATTCATCAAAAGTTTATCCACCAATTTGTAAATAATGATACACCTTTAAAGTTTTATCACAGTTTTGTAGGGCTTGAAATTTCAAGACATTTTTTTTATCACTTCTCATTCATTTCAACAATTGAGGCAATGTATAAATATTTGATTGAAAGGTTGAAAAAACACGTAGAGATTCAAATAAACATTGTAATGGTCCAAGAAATGCCCCAAATAAAGTTTGTATGTAGATTGCAATCCCAAGTTGATATCAACTAGGATTATATTAAGTTGATATCCTCCAAACCTACATTCATTTTGCCACCTAATATCCTAAAGTTATAATTTTTAATCTCAAGTATTTTTCCTCTTAGGATTGTAAAATTTATGTTTAAATACATTTCCAAGCTCTTGTAATAAGGTTTTTCTTAACAAATGATCATAACCAACACATCTCTTCTCAAGGATAAATGACCACCATTTCATTCAATTTCATCTAATTAAAGCAAATTCCACACCTTTGATGTTTTGTCATTTCTTTTGGAAACAATTGTTAAACTTTCAGGGCTAAGCAGACAGGGTGTTTGACGGATTGGATTGCAAAGGGTGGGTGTAGGACATGGAAGAGGTTCTTTTAGCACGTGCGTTGATTATTGTTTCTTCTTCTTGACCTTGTTGAAAGGCCTCCAATTTTTGTTGTAAATGTAAATTCAGAAGATATTCTTCATTGTAATGATTTGTATTATTATTAAATTTTATTGTACTTATATTGTACCTCCTTTCGGGGATGTTTTCCCTTCGATCGCAAGGTGTCATTATTGTTATTGGTCATGTAAAGATTCTAGGTAAAACCTCTGTTGTAAGTCAAGGAAATAGTCCCCAATGAAATAATGTAAAATGTATTTTTGGTATCCCACCAGAACAGGTCAGCTCTATTGGACCAAAAGGTCACACACATGATTGGTATAAATAAGGAGACACCCTCCCTCATTTGTACACACTACAAGCTCAAGTAAGTTCGCTCCAAGAGAGAGAAATACAAGTTCTATATGGAAGAGAAGAAGAATAGGTTGCGGAAGTTATCTTTTGGAATTTCTATCTCCATCTGACATTGTACAAAGTGACGAATATATACAGAAGAAGTTGTTGGGTTTTCTCCCTTGTGGTTTCCTAAGATAAAGTTCTTGTCTTTCTTTTGTGTTGTGCTTGTCTATCTTTCAGTAATACTATTACATATGGTTGTGATGTTATGATACTAAATGTTTTAAGATCTTGAATAACCATTAAAATATAACATGGTATGAAAGCCACCTTGAAAGAAGGCACTGTGTAGCAGTGCTACAACTACAACTACTAGAGATTAGGGTTTGATGCTTGAAAATTCATAGAAGGAAAAATCTAGTCATCTTGGAATTCTCACTATAACTCAAATTTGGAGAAGGATCAGGAGATGAAACTTGGATATGACGAATATGAAATCTTGATGTACCTTTTGTTCGACTTTCATGATTGAAATCAATATACTTCAGGAGATATGATTTCTCCATAATAGGGTTTCTTCCTCTTCCAGAATTTAGTCTTAAATGAGTGACCTAGGGAGAATTGTTGTATCTTAGGATATGAAGATCAAAATTGAATTTTGTAAGATTCTACAGATAGTGAACACACTATAGTTTATTTGGTGTGACTTTCAGACCCAGAATTTAAAACAATGACACATGGCAGTTTGCACAAGTTTGTGATACTGAACTAGTCCATAACCAGGTCACCTAGGGAAACTTAGAATAAGTTCCATGTGGTGTATCCAATATTTCTCTAACCTGTGGGGTTGGAAAGAAGAAAAATAGGGATACCTTAGGACAAAGTTTCATAACTTTAGGAGCATAAATTACATATATACATCAGAATTGAGACGGGACAATATGGGACATTGCAGGAAGGAACTAGGGCATCAAGTTTTTGGAGTTTCCCTTCACAGAATTTCAAAAAGGACCTCACTAGACAACTCACCTCAATGAGGCACATCTTTATATTTATATAGAAGTTCAATATTTCAAGTTTGGAAAATTGGGATTTCTCTATGGAACCCCAGGTCAACTAGATCCAGAATCAGCTTGGGCATCTCAAATTGGTAAGATATATTTCCTTGTTATTTCCATTTAAGGTTCTCATATCAAGATGATGAATCACACCAAGGTTGGGGATAAGCTTGAAGGAGAAGATAACTTATGGGCATGGAAGTATAGAATCTTTCTCATTCTAGAAAAGAATGACTTGGACAAATACATCGATGAGGAGGTTCCAGAACTAGAGGGAGAAGAGGCAAAGGTAAACCAAAAGAAGAACATGATAAGAGCTAAAAGGATTATTGCAGACTCCATCAAGGATAACCTCATTCTTCATGCATCATCGTTAAAGACTCCTAAGAATATGCTTGATGCTTTGACCAAGCTATTTGAAGGAAATAACATCAACTGGAAGATGACCCTGAGGAATCAACTCAAGAATGTGAATATCCAACATTAAAAAATCATTTAGTCTTACTTCACAAGAGTTTCTCAGATGAAGGAACAACAACAAGCCATTGAATAAAATGTTGAAGAAGGAGAGATCATGATGACAACCTTGAATGGAGTTCCAAGGTCATTAGACTCATTCATTCAAGGGATATGTGCTAGAAAGAAACTAATCAAGTTCAACAGACTGTGGGAGGAATGCACTCAAGAAGAAGCTCAATTAGTATAAAGAGAAGAGAGGATGGAAGCAAGTGATGATCAAGCTCTAACAACTCAGGCAAAGAAGAATGAAGGAAAGAGGGAGGATCACTCTCACAAAATACCCAAGGAATTCCAAAAGAATCATAAATCAAGAAGGGACTACACAAATCTTAGATGCTACACATATGATGAGAAATTCCACTTCTCAAGAGATTGTCCTAGAAACAAAGAATACTCCAAGGAAAACAAAAAGAAAAGGCATCATGCTCACACTATTGAAGATGATGAACCGGCTAAGAAGAGAACAAGGGAGGATTCCTCAAGAGATGAGGAATATGTACTTTTATATAGAAGGATTCAACCCATGATGAAGAAGAACTTCTTATCCATCCTAACATTGGATAAGAAGGGGTGCAATTGTGATTGATGCAGAAGAAGGGATGCAGTTGTGATTGATTAAGAAGAAGGGACACCCATATCTATGAATAATTGCTCAACACTGTCAATCATGAGCAAGAAAAAAATAAGTCCTCAAATTATATGATGAAGAAAAGCACATCGTCAGAGACTCCAACTATTCTTTCAAGGAGACAAGGATCAAGAGGGAGTCCACCCACCAAAAAAACAAAGATAAGTGATTAAATTGCCATTTCCTGTTTTCTAGTTACTTAAATGATATTGTTTAGTTATGTACATATTTATGTTCAGTTGATGTATTATGCAAGTTTGAGTGTCTGCATTTATGAACAATATACTACTAACTAGCATGTGATGGGTAAGTAGCCTATGGTGTTGTACAACATGACATTGCTACTTATCTAGAATGAAACCTCTTTGATTACATATCGGGAGTAGTGCACACTCTTAATAATGTTCTGGTAGAGATGGAAGGCATCCAGAAAGTTATTGTATGTATACATTATATGGATAAATGTTTCATTGGCTAAGATAGGTACATTACTATGTGACATATGTATTTGTGCATATATCAGAAAAATGAACTTGACTTGTAGGAAGGATCGTATGCAATCACCTGCAAGAGAATAATTATGAGGCTTGTCCCGAAGAACAAGTGATGATGGTTCAACCATAACACTCAAAGACGATTCACTACAACAAAGTACATGAAGAAGAACCTGATATGACCGAGCCACAAATACTTGTAGATCCACCTCAAGAGGCAAACACCCACAAGAGAAGACCAGCTTGAGGACAAGGGATCATCCAAGATGAAGAAAAGAAGGTGCTCTAGATGAAACTTCCAGAGAAAGTAAGAGGCCTCGAACACACTCCAGTTATGTGGCACTGTTGTGTGACATCATTGATGCAGGTCCTTCCAGCCATGAAGAAGAAACCAAGAAGAAAGATTGGGAGGAGGCCATGATCAAAGAGTATTGATTGATCATGGATAATGATGTCCAAGATGCGATTCTGAGACCTGAAGGGAAGTATGTAGTGTCTTCCACATAGATATACAAGATCAAGCATGTAGTAGAGGAGGCTACCTGTCACTCCATTGCATAATGACCCGATGCAAAGAATACAAGATTCAGAGGGAGGATGGTGCTCCACTTCAGAGGGAGTGACTATAGTATATCTTAGAGTTCAAGAATCTTGACATGATCCTTCATATTAGAGGTGTGGAAGAGTACATAGGAAATTTTTCTTAGATAAGGAAAATATGTGGTCAAGTTGTTGGATTGCAAGGCTACACAGATGGCAGCGAACAAGAAGTTGTGCGTGATCCTACTTCAGTTACCATAGTCTATAGGAAAATGATCGGTTCATTAATATACCTAACATATGCTTTGTGATGAATAATTGGAGCCAGTACATTGTGGAGTCGAGACGTGTTCACATGGTTACAGCAAAGCACGTGCTGACAAATTTTTACGGTTTGTTTATTTTTTTTTCCCTGGAAAAATTCGTAATTTTATTTCTATATAAGGTTTGTTTATTGCTTTTGTTTGAAGCATTTTGTATATTTTTGAAGTTTGTGTGTATTTTGGTTAAATGTTTTGTTAGTCCCTTGAATTCTTTTAGTTTTCATTTGATGTTGGATTTAACCCTTTGTTGTAGCTTGAATCAAGATTGGTTTTAGTTGATTTCCATTGATTCAGGGTTTGAGAAAATATGTTTTTATTACCTTTTAGTCGCATGAATTAATTGTGTTCACTTTTTCGATTATTTTATGTTGATTGTATTTTCTTTGTAAATACTTATCGTTATTCAAAAAAAAAAAGAGCTCTACATAGCTAAGCGAAGAGAAAAATTGTCTATGCACTAGGTTCCTATGCATTGATCGTAGGATACCTATTGGAACGAGACCAACATTCATCTAATGCAATAATCAATTGGCATAATTACAATGCATAATTGTATTAGCCTCCATGACCATAATTGGCTAGTGGAGGCCAAGATCAAGCATAATGTTTGATTCTATCAGTTTGTCCATATTCAGGTCCCTGCATGTCCATTGAAACATTAAGGGACGAGATAACAAGTTGAGTCCCCACTTTCCCTAAATCTAGTTAGTGCGGATGTGTTTCACTGACACCTTCCAGCTGTGACTTGTGAGTCTATATGTTCTGTTGTTGATGTTGTGATTCATGTTATTTGACTAATGTTGGTGTTCCTCTATTTTTGAAGTAGGTTGAAAAGTCTTTATGGTTGCAAGATCACTATATGTCAATTTGAGGCTACATTTAAGGTAAAAAAAGATTCAATATTTATTGGTTTTTGTTATAACATTGATGATTGAGACTCCATTCATGTTAGTTATTTAAGATTGATGTTTTAATATTTTAGTATTACATTGTCTTTCTTCTTTGTAACAGAAAATGAAAATGCATGGACAAATTATTTTTCCCTTTTTTAGCATTTATTTACATGGTGAATCCATCCTCTATTTCATTTGCAGAAATTATTTCGTGGAGATGACTTGAATGCACAAGATATATCAAAGGTAAAATTCTTTAATTTGAAACTTTTAGCTTGGTTTTAAATTATATCATTTATGACACTGCGTGCTTCATATTGTAAGACATAAGCAATCATCCAATCTATTGACCAACATTTTACATCTCTTATATGGTGTTTATTACATAGAACAAACATATCCCATGTTTGTTTTTGTTTTTTCTTTGGAAATTTGTACAACAAGATTCAGTTTTTTTAGTTTAGGGTTTATGGGTTTATTGTAATGGAATGGATTCTTCCAATAGTATTAATATTGTTAGCTTAGATTATCATTAAATTCATTATCTATTTCTTTTGAAAACAAGTACAACCCACAAGAAAATTTTGCCCTATGTTGTATTTATCTTCCACCAACATGTTGAAGGAATTGGATATGTATTGTTAACACCAAAAAGTGTTCACCTAGCTCTCCATGGTCTAAACCATAGTCATACATCATATTCCCACCAGTATTTTCTCCATTTTGACCTTCACGACTAAATTTCAACTAAATATGGTCCAAAACATTATTATTCATTCCCCATAAATGAAGGGAAGTTGAGCATTTATTATGATTTATCCCCACTCTCTCCAAAAATGACCAAAAAAACCTAAAAATGAGAACAGGTCAAAAACCATAGATAAATACCATGGAAAATAAAATACCATGGGTAAAAAAACCTTGGACCATCATATAAATACATTGTGAAGGTCTCCTCACAAACATTCCAAAAAAAAATTGGTCATCCCATAAACACACTTTTTCCATCATTCCCATATCTTTCCATATCATCTCCCATGGTGTACGTTGAGCTAGCTTCATACCCATTTGGATCCATTTCCCATTTGACAACCACTTGTGGAGTAGACTAGAGACCCAACCGTGGAACTGCAGGACCATTTTCTCGGACGACTACAATGGCCCATTTACAAAGAAATGTATGTTTATTGTTGTTTTTTATTATTAGTTAGATATAAAATAAAAATCATAAAAATTGTTATTGTGTATTTCCCGTTATTATTGTTAAACTCTACCCTATAATCTGAACAATCTAGGGTAGGTTCTTTTGCATGTAGTAGGGGGGAAATCCCCACTACAGTTTTGGCGACTCCACTCGGTCGATCCTTTCAGATATTTGATTTTGCAGGTGTTCCTACTGGTTTGTACCTTCAGTCGTCACATATATGACCCCCTCGCAGTAGATCTGAACCAACCTTGTCTCAGTTCCTGCCCCCCGGTCCAAGCCGACAGTCTTTTTCCAAAAGAAATTTAATTTCCAGTCGAGTCACACTTATTCACCCAAAAGTTGCGACCCATTCGCACCTTTTTGCTCGATAAGCGTGACCTAGGTCATGAATTTTGCCCCGATAAGTGCTACCTGGACAAAAAATCTAGATCGCGCTTGTCCCTACTTTCGTAGTGACCCCGGTCGCTACCGTGACTCAATTTTGTGCGACCGATTGCGCTTAATCCCATGTGTTGTGTGACCTGAGTATTTCGACTATTTTTCTACCCCGATTGTGACTGTTTCCTAGTTTTGTGCGACCCTGATCGTGCTTGTTTTGTCGATACGTGTGACCTACAGTTTTTCAGTCATTTTTGGTGTTTGAGATCCTTGTTCCAGACCCCCTGTCTATGTTTTACCCATTCTCGACATGTGTTTGTCCATGTTTGATCCATTACAACCCCTTGGTTCGTTTTGTGGTCCTATTTGCCTTGTATGTGAGCCCCTTGAGTTGATCTTCCTAGTTGAGACCCCCTGTGTGTTTCCTACACCTTGGTCAGTTCCTTAGGCATTCATTTACTTATGTTTATTTAATGTTCTAGAGGAATTAGTTGTGATTTTGCATGATATTTACTGTCATTTACTTTTATTTATCTGCATTTTCGGCGTCTCGACCGTGATATCGCTAGGGTTTACAGACATCATTTGCACACATCTCACACCCTAAATACGAAACTTGGTTCATGAACCCAAGCTAGCCTAAAAAATTAACTTAATACAACCAACATTGTAACCTCATTTGAGGACCAAAACAATCTTGTAGCTAAGTTAGGACATTGGGGACAGGCATCCAAACAACACCCCTTTGTTACTCACATCTTGAGACATAGGTGTTGTCCATTAGGGGACCAAAATCCTCTTGTACTTGTTGGCACGGTCACGACCAGTTTGTCGGAGGGCCCCTCGCTCTGCAGGATTAAGCTGAACTCGTTAAAGTTTGCTTAAATTCCACTTTCTTTACATTCCGGAAAGAATTCTATGAACAAGTGGAAGGCGTAGCAATGGGTTCCCCCCTTTCCCTAATAGTGGCTAACCTTTACATGGAAATGTTTGAGAAACGTGCCCTGGAACTCTTCCCCCTCAAACTTAAAAGATGGAAACGTTACGTCGATGACACGGATGTGATATGGCCACACGGGCGAAACACCTTGATCAATTTCTTCAACATCTTAATAACCTAAACGACAACATTAAGTTCACTATGGAGATTGAAGAAGACAACAAACTACCTTTTCTCGACGTCCTTATCTCAAGAAAGGAGGATGGCTCGGTATCCCACCAAGTCTATAGAAAGAAAACCCACACGGATAGATATCTACATGCCAATTCCCACCATTTCCCTCCTCAAAAAGTCGGAGTTATACACACCCTCGTGACAAGAGCTTTAAGAATCTTTGACAATGAACACCTCAAAGAAGAGATTGAACATCTAGCTGAGGTCTTTAAGGATAATGGTTATAGTATAGGACAATTTAGGAAGATAGTCTCCTCCTCCAAGAANAGACCAGATTCAAAGAACATAGCGCAGATCTCAGACACGATAGACATAAGAAATCCGCCCTCGCGGAGCATGCACACCTTACTAAGCACCACATTTGTCTCGAAGATGCAAAAGTCCTCGCTAGAGAGGACAACCTGACCAAAAGGAAGATAAGAGAGAAAATTGAGATCAACCTTAATGAACACTGCCTTAACCGAGACGATGGTGCCAGAATCAGTGATTCTTGGAAACCTCTCCTTTGCTCCTTACAAACCATTGAACGCCTTCAAACCAATTCTTAAAACTTCGTTTCCTGCCCCTCTTTCCCTTTAGCCCTCTGTGGACTTTTGAAAGAAAAAAAAAGAAAAAAAAAATGTCCTTCAAGAGTCCCTGTCCCTCTTCTAACTGGTCCCCCTCTCCTCCTTCTAGGACATTTCTTTTAGGTCTAGGTGTTAGGGTTAGGTTAATTTTAATAAAAATCAAAATCAAAATTACAATTTAAAATTAAAAATAATAATAAATTAAAATAATAACAATTTAAAAATTGAAAATTGAAAATTATTTTATATGAAAAATTTTAAAAACTTTTAAACCTTTAATAGATAAAAACCTTAAAAAACTTCTTAACATAAAAATAACTAACAAAGTTAAATAATTAAATTAAAAATTTTATATTAAAATTTTTAAAAAATCCTCTAAAATAAATTAAAATTAACATTTCTAAACTTTCACTTTTAAACCTTTTTTAAATATGTTTAAAACTTAAAAAAGACAATTTCTATACAAACTTAAGATTAAAATTAAAAAGTTTTAATTAACTTACCTTAAGAAATCTTGAAATTAAAATAAAATTTTCTCAAAAAAACCCAAAAAAATTTCCTTTTTAAAATTTTTTAAACAAACAAATTAAAATATTTTTTAAAATTAACCTTTCTAATTGATCATTTTTAAAACTTTTAATTAAATATATTTTAAAACTTTTAAAAACAAAACTTAAGAATTAGTATTAAAAGTTTTAACCAACTTACCTTAGGAAAAATTTTGATTTTAAATTAAAAATTTCCTTAAAAATTAAAACCCTACAAATTCCCATTTTAAATTTTTTTTGAAAACAAACATAATTAAAAATTTCTAAGGTTTACCAAGCCGACTTGTTTATTACCTTTCCTTCCAAAAACTTACTGATCCATATTTAACTGCTTGGGCATCTTACACATTTCCTCACGCTTCTAATTGTCTCCTGATGATGATCCCAGAGTAGGGATCGAAACGTCGAGAACTCTAATTTCCGAACGCAGCTCCTCTCTACTTACATTATAATTGATGACTTGGTTTAGTCTCCCTTGGACATGTCCACTCTAGAAGTGTTCAAAACCTGTCCTTCACAACACAAAGTGTTGTTATTCACGTTAGGTGTTGTCGATCCCTCTGACTCTAAGTTTATCAGCTTCATCCTGGATCAAGGAGAACCCCAGATGCCATCATTCGTTGCCTTCCAAGTTTCGGTCACGGTTCAAAATTTGGTTATTGATCGATGCGTCATTGATGAGGGGGCATCCACCTGTGTTATGTCAACATTTTTTTTGCAGAAACTTGGATCCCTAACCCTTTAACCTTATTCTACCGCTCTTTGCACCTATGATGGTCATGCTTCACAACCCCAGGGCGTCCTCACGAATTTCCCTGTTGAGTTAGCGAGAAAAATATTGTTGATTGACATTGAGGTTCTCAATGCCCAACTCGATTACAACCTCCTCCTAGGATGTATTTATATGTATGCAAAATGACTCGTTCCCTCTACCATCTATCGACTCTTGATGTTCCCTCATGATGGGAAGATCGTGACCATCTACCAATAGACGCACTATGATCAAAAGGAACCAGCCACACCGGAACATGTCCTTCCTACTATCGACACTACCATTGACAACGTGTCCATACCTTCCCTATCTATTGCTGGCCGAGGATTATTTTCCAACGCTCCTATTAGGAACACCTTTATGTCCTTACCACCTCCTCCTTTGTTGACCGATATATCAGATTTATGAACTATCACATCTGGTAGCGTTCCGACCTCTTCGCAACCTCAGTCGCAACCTCCTGCCTGGTTTCACTTTGGGTATTCTTGTGTGGTACCTCGATCCACTTACCTTGCCCCCGACTCCCTAGATTGTGTTGACTCCCGTCCAATATATTGAGACAATGTCGCACCCACCTCCTGGTACAAAAATGAATGCTTCTGTCTCTACTGTTGCTCCCCCTCCTTCCATGAATACTAGGGGAAAGAAGCTGAAATCGATGACAAAACCATGTCCTCTTCCTACATGTGATTTATGCGATGTCCAACACCATGCGACACAAAATTTTCCCATTTTTCCCATCCTTCATAGCCACATGTGCATTGTAGTTGATACCGATGACGCTCCAGTTGTCAACGTACCAACCATTCCTATGGTGAAGAACAAGTCGTTGCGGACAAACCATCCATGTGCAGTTTGTACCCTTTATGGTCATTATTCACACCATTTCCCAAACTTTCCTGAGTACCGGTCGCTCCTTAGTGGCCTTCACACACACTCCCGCGAGTCTGACATTATTGTCCTTAAGGAGATCAACCCTCCGGTCTCTTCCTCGGACACAACCAACACCATATACGAGATATCTAGCTCTAGTGGTCCTCCCCTCTCCTCGGCCATGGAAGATCCATCTGATCTATCCACGTGTTGCTTTCACAATGACGAGGATATTCTTGAATCTCTTTCGAATCCTGAGTATCCTTGGGATGATATGCACCATCACTCCCTTTTCATCCCTGATGAGCCTTCTTCATTGTCGGATCAATACTCTGTCGAAGCGAAAGACTTCATCCGTGGAAGTGTTAACTGGCTTGAAAACCAGATTCTGACACTTGATGCCTTTGAAGAGGGTAACATGGATAACATTTCACCAACCATCAAGGTCAATATATCAGCCACACCCGAGGTAGTTGAAGATATTACACTCGGAGCATCTTGCTCCCCTGAAGAAGTCACTTCATACAAAACACTTTTTCAGGAGTTTGGTGATATATTTTCTTAGTCATATAATGAGATGTTGGGCCATGTGTCGATACGATGTTCGATGATAGATGGATCAAGCCTTTCCCCCGTTCGCCAAAAGCAACGACCCATTCACCCTTCAAAGGCTCCCGCTGTCAAAGCTGAGATTAAGAAACTGTGTAAAGCAGGTTTCATATACCCCATCATGTATACAACTTGGGTTTCAATCATGTTCCCATCAACAAAAAACAAGGTACCATTTGCGTCTGTATTAACTTCTGTGACTTAAATTTGGCATGTCCCACATACAACTTCCCCACTTCGTTCATTGATTAGATCATTGACACTTGCACTGGCCATGAAGTATTTTCCTTGATGGATGGTTTTTTTGGTTATAACCAAATTCATATCTGCAAAGAGGATCAGTACAAAACTGCTTTCACTACCCCCTGGGGCACATTTGCGTATCGTGTTATGTCGTTTGGCCTTAAAAATGTTGGAGCCAATTTTTAGAGGGCCATGACCTTCTGCTTCCATGACCTCATACACATTATCTTGGTTTATCTAGACGACCTCACGACTCGATCTCGGAAACGTTCTCAACATTTGGATGACTTACAACAAGTATTCCTACGATGTTGCAAATATAATGCTTGCTTGAAGCCCCTGAAGTGTGTCTTTTGTGTCCCAGCTGGTCGCTTACTAGGATTTATCGTGTCTCACAAAGGGATTGTTGTGGATCCTCTGAAGGTTCAATACATCTTGAATCCCCCCCACATACTCTTCTCCAATTGCAGAGCCTCCAAGGCAAAACCAGCTTCCTTCGTTGTTTTATCTCGGACTATGCGATGAAAGTCCATGGGTTCCTACGCTTGCTCCATACCAACATTCCTTTTGTATGGGATGAGAATGCACAAGGTGATTTCGATGCATTGAAACAAGCTCTGAATTCTTCTCCATTGTTGTCTCCTCCCAAATTCACCAAGGAGTTTATCCTCTATGTGTCAGTTCTTCAGATCGACATTTGTATTCAGCCTCCCATTGAGGCCATAATTATGTATCACCCGTTGTATATGTATTGATTGGCTCCCATTATTTGGGCCTTGATCCCCATTTTTATTTTTGAGACATTGTTACGAACATGGGTATGCCCGCCTCGTCCATATACATGTCTGAGATTATATGTACCTCATCCATTTTTTAGAAGTACTACAAACCAAAATCCACTGTAGTTCAAATGAGGAAACTCCGCTCCTTCGCGGTCCTCTCCAGTCTCTCCACCATTGTTACCATTTCTTGTGATCCTATGATGTCTATCGGCCATACGATGAGCTCCTTCCCTCACACATTAGAGGGCAATCTGTTAACACCAAAAAATGTTCACCTAGATCTCCATGGTCTAAACCATAGTCATACATCATATTCCCACCATTATTTCCTCCATTTTGACATTCACATCTAAATTTCCACTAAATATGGTCCAAAACATTGTTATTCCTTCCCCATAAATGAAGGGAAGTTGAGCATTTATTGTGATTTATCCCCACTCTCTCTAAAACGGACAAACTAAAAATGGGAATGGGTAAAAAACCATAGATAAATACCATGGACAATAAAATACCATGGGTCAAAAACCCTTGTACCGTCATATAAATACATTGTGAATGTCTCCTCACAAACATTCCAAAACATTTTGTCTATCCCAGAAACACACTTTTTGCCATCATTCCCATATCTTGCCATATCTTCTTCCATGGTGTACGTTGAGCTAGCTCCGTACCCATTTGGATCCATTCCCTATTTGACAACCACTTGTGGAGTAGGCTGGAGACCCAAATCGTGGAGCTGCAGGACCATTTCCTCGGATGACTACGGTGGCCAATTTCAAAAGAAAGGTATGTTTATTGTTGTTTATTGTTATTAGTTAGATATAAACAAAAATCATACAAATTTGTATTGTCTATTTCCTGTTATTATTGTTGAACTCTACCCTATGATATGGAAGATCTAGGGTAGGTGCTTTTGCACGTAGTAGAGGAGAAATGCCCACTACATGTATTCGAGATATGGGGAGGTTGTTCAAGGGTATCATGTTGAGAGCGATCTACAATAATTTTTTTCCCTATGTTTCATTTGTCTTACATGCAACAATATCCCAAAGGAGTTGTGTGTTTCGGGCATATGGGGATGATGTTTAAGGACATTGTCATGAAACCCGTGTATATATTATTTCTCATAAATTATTAGATGATCCAAAGTCCCACAACTTTTTGGTCTTGACTAATGCCTATCCCATACCCTCATACATGATATAATCAGAAACAGTACAATCCTTCCAACTATGAAATCCTGAAAATTGTTAGTCTGCTAAATTCTAAATGGGATATGCCATTATACTTTCTCCATATGAAGTCTGATGAGGGATATGAAACATGCTCAACTGACTGTCGATCATTCCAATAATTAAACCTCTCCAACTAAAATCCCAACACACTGTACATACATTGACATAAGAAATTGCACAAACTTATGTCCATTCTCTCCATGTGTAACTAAAAGTCAAATTCCTATTCTCTCATTGCCATAAGATAAGAGGCACTTTCTAGTGAAATGTTCCCCTCTCTCCATCTTGAAATGACAAAATTAGAAGAAGCAAAAGAAATTCAACTATCCTCTGTATCTATGTTTTATATAAGGAGATACTGATTGAAACAATATTGTTTTTCAGTAACATTTGACTTGACATTAAAATAATTATCAAAGCTCTAGAATACCAAGAACAGGAAACATGCCCATAATAAATCAATTAATGAGAAGCATCACATGACTTCCAAATATAATAAAAGACACAGATATGTTAAAATTATGTTTGCTACACCAAGATATATGACGCTGTAATCGGGTGTTGGCCCTTCATATTTTAATTTCAATCAAGATATAAAGTTGAGGTGAGAGGCATGACCCCCATAGAAAGTATGAAATTCCTTGATAACTTCGTGGACACTGTAAAAGGATAAGTTGAAATACCGGGTGCAAAAAACAAGAGACTGCATCAGGAAACTGCCATACTGAATACTAAGCTGAAAATGTTTGAAGTTGCCCGCACCTAAATGGTCACAATCAAAACCATGAAAGATGTTGCACATACTTGGGAGATGGAAAACATAGAATAATCCTACTCTGCCAATTCTTCAAACAAAGTTTATGAATTCGTTCCTAAATAAGTGGAAGACGAAAAAGAGAATCTCTCTGCAAGATTGGCACTTTGCTTAGGGGAAATACCTATATCAACCGAAATCAAACTATAATCCAACCTCTCTTTACCTACTCTTATTTTCTTCCTCCACAAAACCTCCTTGACATCCTATCCAAGATGTGATAAGAGAGAGGATCATTTTCACAAGCAATAACTCTTCCACTGACTATCCAATTAGGGATTAGGGGTTTATTTTTAGATTTTTTTCTTCTTACAAATATATTAATCTATTTTCAAAACTTGTTGTGAATTATGTTGTCTACACTCTCACAACCCACTCTCTAAATTGAGGTTTTGAATATTTTTCACAACTAAAGGGCTCTAAAATGCCGCTTCTATTACAAACGCAAATTCCCAATTCATACAAAAAATATAAAAAAAATACTTGCATTCACATGCTAAATGAGACAAAAAAAATAAAATTTGGCTGCTAAAAGCCAAGATTCTTCAACCATGCATTAACAACACAAATCAAAGACACCATTCGTCGTCGACTTCATGAATTCGATTGTGATCACCATCGCAATGATTAGCCTTATTTATCCTATAAATGAGCTTCCTCATTGCCTTTGACAACTTTGAAACACTATGAACGTCAATGTGGATGTTTGGCAGAGATTCTTTTTTGGGTGTTAGTTTTCTCAAAATTGGCATAAACAAAGAACACTTGAAAGTTGACAATGTTCTCTTCACATTGCTTCTTCTTCCTCTCATCTTTATCCACTTTATTCTCTTTCTTGATGTAAGCCCATGTTCTATGTTAAGGCCTTCATCTAATTCCATTTGCATTGTGTCAACTCTTTTCCTTTTCTGAACTATGAACTTGAGGCATTTCGCATTCTCATTGATATATTTTGTGAGTCTTCTTGGCAAAATGAACGCCAAATTTTCACAATATTTTATAACTCAATGAAAGATTCACCAGTTTTTACAAATTTTTATAATCAAGTGAAATATTCGCCAACACACACACACACACACACACACACACACATATTATATTATTGATAACATCGCCTTCAAATTTTCCTATATCTTGGAGAGATTCACCCATTTTTTATACATATAAATCTATGGGGGGTTCTTAAAATCACCCCTGTCAAACATTAAAAAATAGAATAAAATTTGTAAAGTTGAAGAAATGACCCAAATGAAGTTTTCCCGTGAAAGGGAAGATGCCAAAGAAATATCCTTTATCAATTTTTTACTTAAGGAGGGTCTAATGCGATAAAAGAATGATATGATGGATAATTTCACCCAGATCCTTTGATGATTTCCAATGAAAATAGAGGTACCAAAACTTTTCAAGACACAAGTTAAATTTGGAATTCCTTTATTCAAAGGCCAACTCGATATAAATGATTCAGAGAAATGGTGAAGTTCACCAGAGGGTTATTACTTTGTTAGACAAAATTGATAGTCAGAAGATTACCTTTGTACTCCTTACGTCCCTTCACCATGTCAAGGATTAGTTGGTCACTTACTAGGTGCAATATGTTGGAGACAAGTCTACAACATTTAAGACAAAATACACTAGGACAACTTTTGTTCATTCTCTCAAGGAGAAATTCTACATGAGATGAACAACTCTATGTTGGGAAAGAAACTAAAAGGTGTTACAAAAAGCCAATAGATTCCATACGTGATGCTCAATTATGCGGAGAAAATATTTTTAGCGGCAATTAGCTCTAAAATATTGTAGTTGTATGTACAGGTACATCTAAACATAGATGGATTTCTCGGACATATCCTCGTTGGGAGACACTTATTGGTATTTGGTCAAGAACAATAAAATGTTTATATAAAACAGTAGGAGGGGGGTTTGATTTGGAAATCCACCACAATAGAAGATTAGTAAATATCACGCTAACTCACAGAAAAAAGGATATAGCATGGATAGCCAACCTCAAGACAACCATTCCAAGCCACAAAGATAAAATGGTAATGGGAAGTCGAAGAAGGCCATTATAGAGTGGTACGAGATCCACAAAATCCGTTCGCAAACCCTAGTGAATGTTGGCTCACTAAGTCATTGTTGGCTAAGATGAAAGCCTCAAAATCGTATTCTGGCTTAGAATCTTATTGAATTCCAAACAAGGGAAAATGAATCAGTTACCATCAAAATTACAACGATCCCCCATCGCCCCCCACAATCACCATTTTCTTTTATTTTTATAAAACGTTTTTTTTTTTAATTCGATTTTTTTTAAATAGTTTAAATGCGTTTTTAATCCCCTTCTTTTATTAATCTAAAAAGGGATACATAAGGTGATTTTATTTTTATTCTATTTATTTATTTTTGAAATATATATATATATTTTTTAATTTTAAAATGTATTTTTTTTTAACATGTTGTTCCCCTTTTTTTTGGTAAGTTTCGCTCTATTTTTAATTTTAATTTTAATTTTTCGTTTTNACGATCGTGTTTGGAATAATACCAATGTTTTAGGTTATGGTTTGAAAAATGTGTATTTAAACTTTAAAAAATATGGGCTTTATTCGTAGCACCTCTTTTCAATTCGGGGTTTGATTTTAAGATTTTGGTTGCAAGGGTATTGGCTATCCACAATTTCAAAGAAGCTGAAATGTTATTCCCCAAAAAACTGGGTTCTACTAAGAACACCACTTTTTGATTTGAGGACTGATTTTAAGATTTTAGTTGCAATGGTACCTATTGTTAAGTCATTGTTTCAAAGAAACAAGATTTTTTACATTATTTTTAACTCCCCTCCCCTTTTGTGGAATAATTGTAGGTAATGAAACTCCATCTTTAGTTCAAAGAGGCTGAAATGTCATCATAAGAAACCATACATGAGTGCTTTCATCATTAATTTCCTTTTCGATATCAATACATTTCAACTCTCAAGGTTAGATCTAGAGCAAAATTGCAAGCATTGTGTTCATGCAAAAATTCCATACCTAACTTATGATATATTACAGTATAACTCAATTGTATATGATATAGAAATTGAAAAAAATGGTGCTAATGTTAGCATTGCTTTTTTTATTTGGGGGTTGATTTTAAAGTTTATATTGGCAAGAGTATGATGTTGTTACGACCATGGTTGCAAAAGTTGAACGTTTTAACTCCAAAAAAGGCTGCTATTGGTGGCACACTTATCAATTTAGGAGTTGATTTTAAGGTTTTTGTTTGCAACATTACATAAGGCCATGGCTTCAAAAGGTTGTAGTTTTAATCTCGCAAGCACCCTGCAAAAAAGGGTTCTAATAATAACACCACTTTTCAATATGACGGTTGGGTTAGAGTTCTCATTTTGAAGTCAAAGTTCTTCCCCTATTGATAACTATGGTTATGGTTAATGGCATGAATGGGAATCATCAAATTGGGTTGATGTATGTGATCATGTATCACTTTCCATTTATCAACAAATGATTGTTGAATTAACCCAATTAGGGAAAAAGCAATAATGTATTTCTCCATATTATGATCATACCTCAAATGTTATACATTTTGGTATATTTGTAGTTTCTTTAACCTATTTTATGGTGATTCAACATTTTTGACCTCATCTCTCACAAATTCTGTGCATCTCAATTTATTTCAATAATGCTAAGAACTGTACATTATATTCATTAGGGAACATATATGCAATGAGTGTGCTAAAAGATATTGAATAGAGTGGGGATTATTAATTGACATATTGTATAGAGGTGAATACAACCCAAATACATTACACACAACAACACGAGAAATAAATGTGGTTGTGATTTTAGGGATCAGAAATCATGTGTAAGTGTATATGATAAGGTTAAAAGAGTATTATTAGAGAAAATCATTAAAAAACCTATAAATAAGTAAACCAATGAAGGAAATGATACATTAATTAAAAAAAAGCCAAAAAATCTTGCTTGATTATTTACTTGGCCAAAGAGGCTTTTATAGTTTTACAATAAGTCCACATTAAAGTAACTCTCAAATGGAAAAACAAATTAAGATACATGTAGTTCAAAGCGACTAATTTAACTCCTATCCATAATTTCTTTGAAGAGTGTGTTCTCAAGAGAGAGTGCGCCTTCTTGGAGAGGTAAGTTGTCACGGGTGAGTTAACCGTCTTGGAAGATGAAGCCATGTTCCTTATTAGTTCCTCTTGATTTAACTATAAAATGTCCCAAAAGTTACTCATAATGTAGGGAATGTTGTAGTAGGTGCATTTGGCATGTTGAAGATGGTTGTGCATGATGAGAGAGAAATGACGTGGAAAGCAATATGGAGGCTTGAATAAAAAAAATGTAGGGGAATATGGAAATAAATGATGTTGAGTCATTAGATATAGATTTTATTATTATGTAAACTGGTGAAATAATGAAAAAGAATGTCATAGTAATATGTAATCGTTACCTCCTTCGTTAGAAATAATACTAGGTAGGTGAAGAAAAGCTATGTAAATATTTGATTTGACATGCTAGTGTCTATTTCTAGTGCTAAAATTTTCACTCTGGAAGAGATGATATAGGGATGAATGTATGAAGGAAGGAAGAAGAATGAGATACATCTTGGAACTATGGAGGAAGACTCGTTAAATTTATTGTTAATGAGAATTGTTTTTTTTTAGTGTGAAGAGAATAGATCTCTTTTTATGATGTGTTTCTTATTGTAGACTAAATGAGGAGTTGTGCCAATATGAATATGGGAATCTAATTTTTAGGGTTAAGCATGTGATCACATTATTGTATTATCTCATCTCCATTTACATGAAAAGAAAACTTAAGTGATGAGTCATTTGGAAGTGCAAAATACCACTTGGAATTTAAACTCCAAGGGTGACTTCCCATTGTATATAAATAGTTATTTAATGAAAAAGAAAGTGTGCTTTCATGCTATTCCATTTGTCTTTTTGTGTTCCATTGTATAATTGGGTGTGTGTTTGGCAATTTCTTAAGAGCAACCTAACAGTTTATCAGAGTGAGGTTATGAATCTTGTGCTAGTGTTATTTTGAGCTCTGCCCCCTACCTGGCCAGGTTTTGTCCTCCAATTTGCTATGTTAGACGTGGAACCATGTATGCTTGCTCAACTCGCTATGCTAGTTCTATTCCATGTACTTGAACATCAATACAATAAAAAAACACATTAACTGCGTTGAATTGGAGTTAGAATGCTCTCTCCACTCGTGCGAACAGGGGAATAGGGATGGCATCCTGTTTTTTCAAAAGATGCCAGTTGGCTCACTCTCAGACCTGCGTGAACTCAATGACTGGAGCTTGTGATGGCTTGTGCTGTGGTGAACTCAATGACTGGAGCTTGTGCTACGTGAGGACCTATGACTGTGGAGCTGCGATCTGATAGACTGTTGGAGATGCATTTGTTGTGTCTCTCTCTCCCTCAATTGTCATTTCAACTGAATTGAGCTGCATTTTATTGGGTGCATTCAAGGCTCAGCTCGACATCTCTCCATTTTCTAAATTGGAGTTTAGTTATTGTGTCTGGTTTGTAAAAGGGAAAAGTTGAAAGAATCCATTTTGTATTTGTATTTGATTGATTTTATTCAAGTTATCAATTTCAAAAATGAATAGTTTGGTAGAGTTACGAAACACTTTATTGCTTCTATCTCTCAACAACTCTATTTTGGTGGAAAAAACCACTCACTCATATCTAAGACGGTGTGCAAGATTCTAAAGACACTCTTGGGTTTTTACAGTTTGAGTCACAACTTATACTAAAAGAAACACATTTTGAACTTGTTCATGTTCACAAGAATCCTTTTCATGATTCCATTCGATGACCTTTACTGAATGATGCCACTTCAA
Source organism: Pseudotsuga menziesii (assembly GCA_001517045.1). Lineage (NCBI taxonomy): Eukaryota > Viridiplantae > Streptophyta > Pinopsida > Pinales > Pinaceae > Pseudotsuga > Pseudotsuga menziesii. The sequence continues at coordinate 381,401 of LPNX010397954.1, forward strand.
AATCACAATCACATAAAAAAATCAGTGGCACCCCATTAGAAGTGAAATAAAATGAAGATGAAGACATGCATATAGAGGTTCTGCTTGTTCTTCGTAATCCCATCATCAGACCTTTGGAAGAGATCAAACATAAGAAGCACATAACCGGCCTTGGATATGACAAGGACATGACATTTCACATCCCTGATTTCTCCAAACCATCGAGTTTTAAAGCATTAGATTCCTTAACGAGATTTCAACTTCATCCATTCTAGTTCACAGTTTGACATGCCATCATTGTAATCGAGTTGGCCAAATGAAAGATCATTGTTTTGATCTTCACCCTTGGAAGCATTGCGCAAAACATACGCACTCATCAGACAAATGCTTAATTTTGAAGAAACTTGCAAGAGAAAAGATTCACTACGAGGGGATTGCTTCTTGGCAATGGTCGTCAACAAAAAAAAAGATATAAGTCATACCAGACAGTTCATTAACGAGTATTGACACATCTTGCAGTTGATATAACATTTTTTCCTCACATTGGTCATGCCATGGGGGAATGATGCACAATTAGAAACAACCGAGCCTACATAATATATAGAGCCTTGATCCTACCACACACAGAGATGTCACTAGATTTAGAGCTTGAACCATGACTATCATGCTAGTATAATATTGCATCAGATTCTACTAACCTTTCAGAATGTTCCACCAAGAACCTCTTATCCTTGAGCCAAGTTTCAGAGTTTGTGGTCAACTTAAAACCACTCATTTAGTATAAGGCATAAATTTTATTCTATCCTTTTGGAATGTTCCAAGAACCTCTGAGCATTCAATCCAAGTTCCAGAGTTTGTAGTCAACCTTAAATCACCTTCATGATTCATGATTTCCAGTTGTTGAGATCAAGAGTTTGTGGTTATCTTTAAACCACTCACATAGTAGAAGGCTTCGTCTTCTACTATCCCCCCTTTGGTTGGTGGTAAGCCAAAACCACCAATTTAGAGAGAACTTGTACTTAGGAGGAGAAGTCAGATTCGACTAACTTGCATGGCATAGTTAGATTGCCAAGCCTTTTATTCGGCTCTTTATTCTTAGACTCATATAACCCCTTTGAATTAAGGAGGGAACTGTTGGGAACCTTAGGGTTAGGCACATTATCACATTATTGTATCATCTCCTCCCTATTCACGTGAGAAGAAGACTAAGAGTCATAAGTGAATGTGAAGAGTCATTTGGGACTCCAAGAGACCACTTGGAATTTGAACTACAAGGGTCACTTGTCATTGCATATATGTACATTAATTAATGAGAAATAAGTGTGATTTCACGCTATTCCATTTGTCTCTATGTGTTTCATTGTCTATCTAGTTGTCTGTTTTCCAATTTCCCTATTTACCCTAGAAGCAACCTCATAGAGTGATATCCCATTGTATTGATTAGAGTGTTGGACTTAGTATTGTACTATGTTGTTGTTCCATGGTTTCCAACAATAGTAGAGGTAGAGAGACATTGGTAAGTTGATAGTGAGAGAAAGGAGATGAGTTGTGCAATGATTATGTTGTCGCAACCAAGGGGCAAGAAGGTGGACAGGGTGTGCATATGAAACAAGGAGGAGGAGCTGGAGAAAGATTGCTTGATTTAACATTAGAGAGTCTAAAACCAATAGAGGAATATTTTGTACATTAATGATGGGGAGCATAGAGTGTTGTGTTAGGGACTACATGAGATGTGATGGAATGGGACTTAATTTTCATGGGGTTGGGTGAAAGATGCATGCATGGATTCAAGAGGGTAGATCAACAATGTTGTAGTGGGATGACTAAGAGTGATAATGTCAACACAATGTACTTTTATGTGGTGGAGTATAGAGGGACGTGGAAGTGGAAGAAGATGGCCATGTTGCAATGTAGGTCTACAACACTATGGGTAGGGATAGGATTGTTGGAGGAGAAGGGATGGCTTATTCTCAAGGTGGGGTGGGATTGGGGATAGAAAGGAAGGGAGACCTACATAGTGTTCCATTTTAATTTCAACAACAATGGCTCAAATAAATGCCTAACCGAGGGTGCTACTCTTAAAAAAAGGCACTTAATTGCAAAAAGCACTCAATAAATTAGAATTAAATTCAGAATAAGTACCTCTTAGAAGTCTCCAATGGAGTTGAATCGTGAGTTTGGTGAATATGTCAATATAATGATGTACACTTTGGCATAGATATTAGTGAAGTTGGAACTGATGGAACATCAAATATTATAGGTACTTAGAAGAATGGAAATGACTACGAAAAACTTGGATGAAAGCATCTCAAGTAGAGGCGAGATAATGTTTGGAGTGAAACTGCCACCATGATGTGGGGGACATGGTGGAAGGTTGAGAGAAGGATTGTTTGGATGTGGAATGCTAGTGCTAGTGCTACTAGAAGTCCTACAATCCATGGTGGTTAAAAAAATGTTGGAGATATAATAAAATGCTTTCAAATATGATATTGGTAAAGATATTCTCTTGAGTAGAAGAGTGTAATATCATCTAAGAGTTTAACGAAATTGAATATCAGGATTTGTTTATGTAATGTATTTAATGCAAGTGAAACTAGTAATGTGGATATAGAGAAGAAGTAATATTACCACTTGGGAAAATATAACCTATGCTACCCACATTTGTGGATAGAAGTGACTGTAAAATCCACATGTAACAAAAAAAAATGTTTCCAAAATCTCAATATAGTAATCTAAATCTCAATATACTCCCAATACTCCCAAATTATTCCCATGGATACACTTGACTCCCTTCTCTTACACACCAATAAATCTCCAATATTTAAAGTTTTAACTTCCTTCTTTCACATATAATGTTTCCCCAATAAACTAATTTAAACAAGCAACAACAAAACTAAAAATAATGGAAGAAAGCTAAATTTAGCTTGCCAGTCACTTCTGCAGTTAAATCAAATAGATTAAAAATTCAACCAGAAGATGTGGAAACACCATTGTTTCCATCTAATTCAAAGTGGCTAAATTGAGTGATGATATTTTCTACTTTTTAGGAGTCCCTGGCATTTTCGCCAATTCATCATCATTCATGAGCACCAGCTGCTGAATGTGGTGGGAATTGATCTGTGACTTGTTACACTGCCACTTCTTGGCATGCTGCCCCTTCTTGAGATATTTGTCGATGCTCCACGCCGAAAACTTCAATCCCTCCTTCAAAGTATTCCTTGTTGCCTTCTTCCTTGATCCTCTAAATCCCTTCCGACTCTTATTTCCTGAAGCCTCCATTTTCCTAATACCCAAATGTCGCTAATCACAGATGCCCAAATGAAAAGTAAAATGTAGAGCAGAACAAAAACATGAGTGGAAAAGCTTATGAGCTGAACTATCGTTTAAATAGATGGAGGGCTTCACCACATTTAACCTAAGCTAGCCAACTTATCATAGCTTACCCAAAGGAGGAACCTCGGTTAAGCGGAATTAGTGAGGTTACACATGTTTCACCTTTTGACATTTATTAGGCTAGAGTGGTTTCAAGACTTCAAGAGCCAGTCTTAACTAAATTGAGAATAAAGAATGCACATACATATATATATATATATATATATATATATATATATATATATATATATAAACTTGGGTTAAGCAG